>VXAD01010121.1:289280-410696 GCA_013399195.1 Dicrurus megarhynchus | reverse complement strand
TTTTTTTTTTTTTTTAAAGGCTGTTAAACAAGAGAAGAAAGGCAAAACAAGCAATCTGATACTTCATTTATCCAGCCATTTATCTGCAACAGAACAAATCCCTGGCACACCTTCTCGAGGTGGGAGTAGTTGTGCTGTGAGCACATGCTCATGAGGGTCTGGGTGGCGTGGCAAGAGAAGTGGACAGGTACTGCAAAATCAAGTGTTTTCATCTCTATCTGAGACTTTATATAACGATAATTGCTGATAAAATAGAATAGAGATAAAAGTACATCTTACCTCAGCTTTTATTTTTATATAAAGAGAGCCACACTTAGAAAATGAAGTAGAAAACTCAGAAGAGGCAGGCTCTTGCTCTGTTTTTAAGGGTTTTCAGTCTTTTTTTACGTGGTTGGAATGGATGAAGTGGATAATGGAAGTTACCTGCAACATTCCCAGTTTCAGCAATCAGTCTCTTGAAAAGATAAATGGTTTGAGGAACAGTATGGATTTCAATAGTTTTGCAGACTGCAGCTGTTGAATTTTCCATCTTTTTTTTTCTCTAATTAAGGCTCCTTATGTGGAACCTCATATGAAGCCTCTCCTACATGGTGCCAGCTTCCATAAAACCTTGAGCCTTTCAATACACTTGAAGATTTTACCTATTGAATTTGGCTGACACTTTTAAGGCTAGAAGTTTTTGAAAGAAGCACGTGAGGAGGAGTGGAAAAAGAGACAGGTGTTTGATCAAATAGCTCACTTCTTTAGGAACACAAGAAAAATAACCAGGGATTAATTCTTTTTATCTGCAGGTCTCTACACAAAGGTTACTGCTTCAGGGTGAAGAAGTCTTTGCTACATGAGAAGCTCCTCAAATTCTCCTGATGCCAACAAGGCTGGTACTGCCCCATTTCACTGGCAGCTGTGAGAGCAATTCTACACCTCCTTGGAGATGTGTCCTAGCTCCTTTCCGCACAGGAAAAGAGCTTCCTTCTATCTCACCAATGAGCTGAAGGACCTGTGCTTCTCTGTGGCTCCTCGATCATGGAGCCAAGCCGTCATGTCCCTGACCCAGCATGTTCTGTGCATCTTCCTTCACCGATTTTTGCCAGTGCATTGCCCTAGCAATACATTGGTCACAGCATCACAGAATCGTGGAATGACCTAGGTTGAAAAAGACCTTTGGGATCATCAAGTCCAACCTATGACTTAACATCACCTCATCAACTAAACCATGACACTGAGTGGCATGTCCAGTCGTTTTTTAAACACGTCCAGGGACAGTGACTCCACCACCTCCCTGGGCAGACGATTCCAGCACCCAATCAATCTTTCAGTGAAGAATTTTTAATGTTGCTACTTAAGGAAAACAGAAAATTTCCCACTGCCTAGGAAGCAGTTATTGTGAAATTCAGTCATGGATACTAAAATATCTTGAGGCATATGTGCTATCAGACCTGGATATTGTCTTTAACATTTTCTTTGTATGGTCCCTCCAAGTCTCACTGGCACAACTGTGAGTCCTGGCTCCTGACAGATGACCAGCAATTTTGGGGCCACCCAGCCTGACTGCTGTCTAGCCCTTCGATGAATTTTCCCGATAACCACCACACTCTGTGGATGTGTAATGACCTTGGTGTTCCAGGAGCAGCTTAAGGTTTGTTGAAAGGTCATATGTTAGAAAATTGCCCTCTCCACTCATTGCTTCGGAAAATGAAATCAGATGAGAAGATCTAACAGAATCAGATCGCACCAAATTAAACTGGCACAATCTGTTAATCTTCCTTTGGGTTCTTCCAGCCTCCTGGTAAACAATAGCTAGTGCTACACTTCTTGGCTAATAAGGTACCTTTATTAAGTCAGGAATGCATGAGAACATAAAAATTGGCATTTTAGTAATTTATTATCATCTTGGGAAACAGGAGGGAGAACCGTCAACCTCAAAACGATTCACCAGCTTCAGTTAACAGGAAAAAACCAACCTCCTGTCTCAGAACACACATGTTCTGAGATGTTTGAGATGCCTGCAGATACAAGAGGGGACTCAGCCAGAAAGGGCTGTGTGGGTCTGATTCAGAGAAAGAGCGAGGCAGTGGCGAATGTATGAGGCAGAGCATCCAAGCAAGCACACTGTTCTTGTCTTTGGCTTGCCTTTTAGCCCTTAGTGTTGCAATTTCCATTCTGCACCACAAGCTCATCACCACCACTGAGATCGGAACCAGTTCCACAGGTCTGTGTGCCCTCTCTCCCACATGTTCAAGAGGGAGTTCAGTGCCATGATCACAGTGGTCATGGATTGTGCTGGTCCATTGTGCTGGATTTGTTGTTTTTCTGAGAAAGAAGGAAGAAAAGCAGATAAAGTTTGCTCTGAAAATCTAAAACTTTGTGCTTGAACTGACACTTGGTACTCATGAAATTTATGTTTTATTTTTTAAAAAAAATAATTAATTTGATACCTGAGCTAAAATAAAGACAACCTATCATGGTTCAACCTAAGAATGATATATGCATATATATTATAAATTTTATATGTTATATATTATTAATATAATCTATGTATTATATACATATTCTATTTATTATATTTGGTTTGATGATATTATTAAATGCAAATGAAAACATCTCTTTTCAGCTCTCATGATCTTCTTTAAAATAACACAAATTGAGCTCAATTTCCAAAAGCAAGTGTTGCTTTTATATGCTTGAAGGTTGAAATGATTCATTTGGGAAAAAAAAAATTTACATTTCCTTCATGCATGTTTCCTAATTTTGGAGAATGAAAGTGACTGTTGGATTACATTCTGCCCTTAAATTATACAATTTAAATCCAAATTATAATTTTCAAATTTTCATGAAAACTGATTACTAAATTTTACTCTTTCATAACATCTGTCTCTTGTAGTTTTATGCATTTTTATACATATATATATATATTCTGTAAGCAGAAAATGCTCTGTTGACTTAAGGCTGATGATTGTTTATATGTAGGATCCTAAATCTAAATAAATTATCTTTCCTTATGTTTGCCACATTTGAATATTGACCTTAATCTGAAATCCCCTAAGTGATCTCAGTAATGATCCTACTATGGCAAAGGGATGTTTGCAGCGATCCATAATTGGGTTTTTTTAAACTTTTGGTCTTTTACTCCTCTGAACAGTGTACTGGATTTCCCAGGAACTGGGAGGCACTCCAGAGAAGTAGAATAATCTTGCCAGTATAGATCCAGCTATAAAGGTATATATTATTTCTTAGCTCTATAAACTGTGAGTAGGTTGGGTTTTTTCCAAGCTCGTATATACCTATTTCTATGCTTTACTGCTCCGGTGGCAAATTTTAATTTATTTTTATTTCCAATGTTTTATTATGTTTGCACTCAACTGAGTTAGAGACCAGAATGGGTGATTGTTATACAGTAGTATACTTTTAAAAGAAATAGGGCTTCTCAAGCAGCTAATACAGGAAGATGTATCACCAGCTTGAATAATTGTGACAACCATAGACGGTATCAGTGCCTGTTTGTTTGCACAATACCCTACTGCATTAAGAAAGCCATCCCAGCTGTCTTGGGCTCTGGAGTCACCCATTTCATCACTTGACACTGCAGCAGATGTTATGGATTGATAACAGACTTCACTTCATTCACTCCACATCTAAGATTACCTCTAGAAAAAAAAAAAATCAAATACATTATAACACTCCCAGTCATTTGTAAAAAAAAAAGAAAAAAAAATCTCAGCAATTTATTCTCTCTCCTACAGCAATAAATGGCTCTTTTTGGGCTTTGAAAATATATCTAATTTTTAATTTTGTGGGGTTTTTTTCTTTGCTTAACACATTCACAGTGGTAGGTATGCATCTTACTACCTCCTGAAAGAGAGAGAAAAATGGAGATAGATTTAATGATTTAAATATTTTAAGACTCGGACAGGTTTTGGGATTATGGGTTCCATTCCCATTATATCAGATGCCTTATGTTTTTAGTGATAGTATGTTAATGCAGCTCATTTATTGTGTGGGTGGTAGAAATAGCAGACAAAACAAGCACTGTAGTTTTGGGTCTAGTAGATGAATAGTGATATTTGGATGTGCTCTTCCCTCCTTCTGGTGGTGCTGGGCATCTTGCTGTTTATTTGGGTTTTTTTTGAGATGCAGTAGGTGAATGTGTAATTAAATACTGTAGTGTCGTGCAGATAAATGACCAGAAAATGTGTCTTTTTGGCCGGGCAGGGAATGCCCACTCACCTTTTAAAAGAGCAGCTAATGGAAGAATTGAATAAAATACACAAGGGGCATGAAGAGCATGGTGGTACCCTGACACAATCTGCAACCTGAATGATGAAGGTGACAGCAGTCATGAGACTCTCTCCGCCTTTGAAGGCACTGAGGCAGTGGGTGTCTTCTGTGGGACTGAGGTGTGCACCTAATACTGTGTCCTGTGAAAGTCCAAGGGGTGCAAATGAAAGCACCAAGGTTTGTTTTCACTTCACTGCCTGGGCAATTACATGAGTCACCTGGAATGGGAGCAGAGCTGTCCCGTGCTCCTCGTGCAGCTGCCCAGCAGGCTGGGTCACACCCTGAAGAAGACCCCAGCTCTGTCTCTCAGCATCTGCAGGGCAAGCAGGGTCTAGCTTGGCTCAGCCAGTGATGTGGCTGGAGATACATGAGAATGAGGAGAGGTCAAAGAGGTGATTTCAGAGAATTCTAAGGTAATGTGGTGGGTTTGACCTCGACTGACAATCTTGTCATCTTTATCATTTAGGTCACCAAGCTGTGCTATCACTGCTGCTTCTCAATAGGACAGGGAGAGAAAAAACAGTTAAAAGCTTATGGTTCAAGGTAAGAAGAGTGAGATCACTCAGAAATTACTGTCACACACAAAACAGGTTTGACTTAGGGACATTAGTTTATTGCCAATGAAACAGAGTAGGTTAATGGGAAATGAGAACAAAGCTAAAAATACCTTCCCCTCATCCCTCTGTTCTTCCCAGGCTCAACTTCACTCTCAACTATTCTACCCTTGAGCAGCACAGGGGAATGGGAATGGGAATGGGAATGGGGGTTGTTTTCAGTTCATAATGCTTCACCTCTGCTGCACAGGCCTCCTCACACTCTTCACCTGCTCCAGAGTGGGTTTCCTCCCATGAAATACTGTCCATGAGTTTCTCCATTGTGGGTCTTCCCCGTGGGCTGCAGTTCTTCATAAAGTTCTTCAGCATAGGTTGGTTTCACAGGTCCTTTCCTATTTCAGTATGGGTCCTCCACAACAAAAGTCCTGCTGGACAATCTGCTCCTGTGTGGGCTCATCTCCAGAGGTTGCAGTTCCTGCCAGGAATCTGCTAAAATTTGACCTGCAGCTTCCTTCAGGGCACATCCACCTGCTCAGGTGTGGGCTCCTCCATGGGCTGCAGGTGGGTCTCTGCTCCCCCATGAACCCCCATGTGCTATAGGGGCACAGCTGCCTCACCGTGGGCTGCACCAGGGGCTGCAGGGGAATCTGCTCCGACCCCTGGAGCAGCTCCTGCCCCTCTTTCCTCACTGACATGGGCATCTACAGGGCTGTGACTCACATATTTTGTCATTCTTATCTCTCCCTTAAAAATGTTACCACAGAGGTTGCTGAAGGGCTTAGATTTGGAAAGCTCTGGTTCTGTCCTGGAGATGGTTGGAACTGACTTTGTCCAACATTCAGGCAGTTTCTGGTGTCGTCTCACAGGTGCCACTCCTGCAGCCTCGTCTGGTACTGAAGCCTTGTCACATAAACCCCATGCAGGGAAACATTTTCAGAGTTTGCTCTGATATTTGGTGTAATTTGCATGCTGAATTTCCCTGGATGCTGATAGGCAGTCCTGATGGAAAAAAAACTGTTTTAAAATTGCATTGAAATATCCAACTTTTGGGTGTAGAAATGGTATTGGCTTATCTAGGTGAGCTGACAAAAGTTACTGATTTCAAGGTGTCCGACACTTCTGTGGAGGCTGATGTTGTAAAGCAGTTTCTGACTCCTTATCATTTACAGCTAGGAAACCAAATCAGATGTTTTGAAGACAACAAGGAAGCCTAAACCAAGTGTTTGCTTGCTGGAGAACAAAAAAACATATCTTTTATATAAAAGCAATTTTTATGACAATTTTCAAATCACTCTAAAAAAATAACCACATCTTGACAAACTGCATGTGGCAATGACTTTAGCATGAACAACTTCTTCCACCCCATTATGTATTTATTAATAAAGTGCCCTATCAGCTATTAGTTCTGAGCTATGCAAATAGATAATAAATACAAGCTGTATAGATGCAGTTGATTGTTTATACTTGAGAGAAATTTATTATAAAGCCTGTAATTTGCAGTTTGAAGCCATTTAGATATTTTTTCCTGAAAAGAAAATGATACATTGCTCAATGTGAGGAGCCAGTAATATTTCTTAATATGAATAAAACCATGCAGTATTTGCCAGATATAAATGAGGTTTAATTTACCATATTTTTATTCAACACTTGGTTCTTATTCTCTTCAAAATCCTCAGAGCATGACTCTGCAGTGATGAAAATTTAAGCAGAACCTTTTTTGTTTGGTTTGGTTTTGTTGTCTTTTTTTTTTTTTCTGAGCTGAAGCAACACATTATCACCCTGACATGTCCTAACGTGTCCCTGCTAGCACTAAAATAGCTGCTGATAGATATGATAGAAATTCGTGCTGGGTCCTCAAGAAAAGGGTGACTTCTGGATACAGGCTCTGAACATCTGCAATTCTGTTTCACACGACTGCAGAAATACATGTTCTCGTCTGATAAAAGACTTGGCAGAGAAAAGCAGGTAGATTTCTCTCCCATCTCACATATAATGAAACACTAATATAAAGTCTCAATGAAGCTTCTCAACTGAGGAAAATACAGAAAATTTTCATTATATTAAGTCAAAGCCTCCCATTCATTTTGCCTGCAGTAGAATGACACGCAACAGTAACTTATTGTAGGCAACATTTCATAAGTTAATATCTAGATCATTATTCTTGTGTATGTTTCCTGGAAAGAATGTCAGATGTGTGGGGTTTTTCTATGAAATACATATTCAATTAGCTTATGAACTTTCTATTGTTGTTGCTTGTATTCTGCCTATTGGACTGTTCTGACACAGAAGTCAAATTCCCAAAGCTCACTAGAATTATTCTCACTTATTCCACTACTATGGAAATTGGAATTAGTCTCTCTCTTAGGCTACTTCACTGCTATTTTTTAGGTATGAGATCATCCAAAGCTCTGCCTATTTGCAGCAAACCCTTATACTTTCATAGCAAACCCTTGCTTTACTGCCCAAAGCCGTCCATCCTGCTGTTGGTACCCTGAGCATTGCAAACCATTCACCTCCCATCCTGTGTCTCTGCAGGGTTAACAGTGTTTGCTGAGAAATCAGCCACAAAGACCTTGCACAAGAAAGCCTGGTAGCATCAACACCCCCTTACTCAAACCTTCTCTTTTCTGGCTACTTATATGTCATTTCTATTTCATACCTATAGGTAGGAGAAGTGGGAAGTGAAAAGGCAAGCTGTCCTCAGACTGGTTATTGAAATGAAGGCTCTTCAGTTTTATCACAGAAAATCCTAAAATTTGTGTTCAAGCATTTCTGGGGCCTGTTATAATGTTTGCAATAAAAAACAATTAATTCTTCATTGAAGAAGTCAGAAGGGGGTCAAAAAGGATTCCCTGCTGAAAAAGAAAATATTTGTGCCCCTACTTGGAAAGCCATTTTAAGATTTTTAGAAGATGATGAATGTATTTTTCTCTAAGTTTTTAATATTTTTCATGGAAAGAAACTTTAGTTTTATATTGGATCATGTCAGATGGAAAATAACCCAGCTGTTATTAATTAATGACATGTATTTGTCCAAGCATATGGAACATGTAAATCCTGTTTTGCTTCTTATAATTGTAATACATATAATTGGCATTTTCTCAGTGAAAAATATTTTGCAAGAAAAGGTATTTTCTTTATGTCTTTATGTTCTACCGTTTTGAGTTTTTTTGTTACTAAGATACCCACTGTACCTTTCACACTTACCCTGTGTGAGTTCCCAGTGATGATAAAAACATTTTTTTTGCTGTTTAACAGACATGTGGGTATTTTGCTGCTGGAAAGTCTTTGAGAAACTCTTTCTCAGGCTATACGAGAAATCTGTGGAAAGACCAGGAGAGGAAGAAAGTTATTCTAATGTCCATGTTAGCACCTACATATGGAAATCTTTAATAACCTGACCCCATCTTTCTTTTGTTTTTAAAATCCTACCTGGACCTTGGTATTAAACACACAATATCTGTATTTTATTTCACCACTCTTTCCTGTAGATGGTAGATTCTAAATAACTCATGCTTTAAGGTTGCCATCCATTCTTTTATCTCTCTTAAAGGAATTATTTCCAGAAAATTTATAGACTTTTTCCTTCCATTTTTTCTCTTGAGTTCCACAGAACAGCTGATGCAGTCCAGCATGTCAGAAAAGAAGCTGAAGATAAAAAGTGTCAGATGAAGTTAAACTTGATTAAAAGACGTGAAGCATAGCTTTCAAATCTTGACAAAAAAAAACTGTGTAAATCTCTAATTTTATTGTTTTGCTACATTTTTAGGGAGCTGAGAAAACCCTGGTGTTTCTGCACAGAGTTTTGGGATTTTTTAGCAGCATAATATGACATTCTCATCTCAGAAGATTCAGAAATGTTGATCCAGTACTACGATGCAATAGAAATTTCAGCAGTAGCATATGGTGTGAGGTTATACAGAAGAAGGGGACCACATCACCAATCTCAACAATCTCTATGATGCAAATTTCATGAAAATTAGATGATTTAGCACCAGTGGTGTGGTGAACAGTTGTTTTTTCAGCTATATAACCAGAAATGCATGAAGACACTGAAAATGATGCTGAGCAACACCAGCCATCAGGACATTGTAGGCGTGGCAAGAACAGGACCCAGCTCCTTACTACTTGTCTCAGTTATTTTTCTGTCTTTCCAGTACGAGCAGTTTGCTGAGACACTTTCCAATCTGAATACTAAAAAGCTGTTCTTTGAAAAATTGTAATACTTTCCATGAAACTTGAATCATTTGACCAGTTTCTTAGGTGTTTTCACTCACCTTTGCATGAGTAAAACAAGGAGAGAGCAGAGATCATGCACTGACTGGGGATGATCTTTATCTCCTTTTAGGCAATACAATTTCTGCTGGGTGATCAGGGCTTTCTGGGAAAATAACCTCAAGCCCACATATAAACAGTGTATGGGGAGCTTCAGAAACAAGTTAAAGAAGAAACTGAAAATAAGTTTTCTTCAGTGTTGAGAATTTGAACATTAAAGAATGATTCTGTGCCTGATAGACCGGAAGCACTTCCCACTATGCAGACACTGTGCAGGACAGTCACATTACTTACTGTTCCCAAGTATTTTTCTGTTTCCATCGTCCTCCACAGAGATTGGAAGGTCTGTAGAACCTTCCCATCTGAATTTTCATAATCCCTCATGTATGCCAACTTCATATGCCACTACTCAATCATAACTGAAATGATATATGCAAAATAAATGTGAGACTTTTCTTGCTGATGTAAATTAAAATTGCTATAATTATACTTAACCCTGAGAGCTCTTGAGAAGCTCAGCTAATTGCTGTGATGGAAACTCCTTTGGAAATCTTTTGGGCAAAAGCTGGGGAAAAGGAGAGATGGGAAATACTTTCAGACAACCCTTCTCTCCAGGCATTCGGGTTCACAGTAACAGCTCAAGGCACTATGAAGAGGAGTCCAAGTCAGCACTATTTGACAATTTACATTTTAGAAAGGAAGTCAGTGCAGAACTTTAGCAAACTCAATGGGTATTACCAAATTTTGATTTTTCCAGGAATAGCACTTTGATAGAAGTGAAGATAAGATATATTCCTTTCATAAAAATAAACCAAATTAAAGAGGTTTGTCCAAAGACTAGCTTAGTCCCTTTATTTATATATAATCTAATGATTCTAATAAGGAAAAAGAATATTCATATTTAGTTGAGTGATATCACTATTAGGATTCACTTCAAAGAGTTAGCTGATTTTGTTTTTCCCAGTGGATTACTCTCCAGAGAGTGAATTTTCTGCATGCTACTCTATCAAGTAATGGCCATACACAGTAGAGTCACCCTCCTGCAGAAAATGCTTTCATACAGTGACAAATCCCAGAACATGAAAAACAATAAGTGAAAAAAATCACTTAGCTTGGGCCAACGTCTCTAAAAAATAGAGATAATCGCAGAAAATGCTGATCACATCAGTAAATTCCTTGGCTCTGTGGGCTGAAGTTCTAATGAGAAGGGATTGCTCCCATATAACTTGCTTTGCAGCCTGCAGCACTGAGATCCCAAAAAGTAAATAAGGGCAGCACTCAAAGAACACTCTGTAGGTGTGAGAAGGACAGTGGCTATCTGATAGTCGTGACTGGGATCCTGAATCATGGGAAAATGTAGGTAGGCTGTGCGAGATAAATGGACAAGAAAAACAGAATTCTTGGACTAAGGAATGTGATTCTTTCTGTCCACGCACTTAAACTCTGAGTTACTATGAGAAAGAAGAATCTCTGACCACACAGGAGTTTGTTTTAATGCTTCCACTGCAAATAACACTTCTGATATTTACCAGATGCTCATTTGTTTTTCATTATTATCATTGCTACTGTGAGTGAAGAATTCCTCCTCTAACGTGTCAGAAAAAACGTTCAGAGGGATGGAAATAAAGACAAGTATAAAAATAAACACAGGGGAAAAAATTAAAATATTTAAAATACTTTTCTATACTTTTCTCCTAAGGTCTCTAAAAAACGTCTAGTGCCTGATATTTCATAAGCCTCCAGGTGCATGAGTGCATAAATTTTACCATTGTAAGTGTACTACTTATCTAGTTACATGGCTAGTTCTTCATGTACTGCAATAAAAAGTCTGTTTTCTCTCCTACCAGTGTCCCAAGGGGAAATCCAATTGCAAATGTAACTGTGCTTCCTCAGTATCCTTACCAGAAATCAGACTTACTTTGGGATCTCTGATCTTGCATCCACCTTTGTGCATCAGGCTCTGCACATGTAGGAGCAGCCTTCTTATCAAAGCATTTCTAGGATTTAGGATCTCCTGACAGAAGGGACTTTTTACTACATATTGTTTTTAAATGCTTTATGATAAGCTGCTGTTTAAAAAGATCAGAAACAACCCAATAAATTCTTTTCATTTGCCATGTGGATCCGCTAAGATGCGCAAAGAGAAAAGTGACAAAAATCAGTAAATAAAGTATTTTTTTATAATTAACTTTCCCCTTTTTGGAAAGCAAGTGGTTAAAGAGAACATTTTTGGTAAGATAGTAAATTTCAATTAGATTGAAAAGCTTCTGAAAATACTTTTTGCAGAATCCACTTATGTGTACACATGTTCTTATTTATTTAATCATTCTAAAATTGCATCAGATCTTTTTCCACAATGGTGGACATACTGTATCTTTAACAAATAATGCTCATTTTATTCTATGATTCTATCCAAAAATACACAGCAACTGACAGGGATCTAATGACTTTGTACATTTCTCTAACCTCTCTTGGGGGTGAGAAAAGATGAATATTATTGACACTGAGTTTTTCTGTTTGAAACTAATACAGTACATCTGGATTGGCAAATGCTAAACAATCAGTCTCAAGAAACTGACATACTGAAAAGTCTGGTCAGACTGCTCAGTTAATGGATAAAGGTATCATATGTGCCCTCTATCTGAAGCATTTACACATGACACAATATCCCCTAACATGAAACAAAATCCCTGACCCTCATTTCTGACAGTAACAGTAGCTGCAAGTACTTAATATGATGGGGAGCTGTAGTTGTGAAATCTCTCTTTCCTTATAAATATTCAGGGAGTGCTGTAAAGAGTTTAACTTCATGTCCCTCAAGTCTCAAGTCGCAGTTTGAGATGTGCTCTCAAAATTTCAGGGAGTCTTCACATTATGAAGCATTTCAAAAGTTCTCAAGATCTCGAATATTAAACTTGGAAAATGTTCTTTGAGAAAATCCTGCCACAGATTAAACCAGAGATCCCATCCTCCGTTGATATAGATCAGATTAGTTGATTTTCCCCACTTGAGGATTTGACCAAGGAACTGTATATTATTTGCATTTGATTTGTAGGAGCACACTCATATATTTTGGATGATTAAAGTTTCATATTAATTCTGCAAGCATATCCAATAATCTTTGCTGGCTGTAATTTTCTGTGCTGAACTGAAATATCCCCATCCATGGAGTTAGTCAGATGAACGAAGATTGTGTTACCTGGGTGTAGAAAATTGTAGGGTACCAGTGGGCCTGTTCTCCCCAGTCCCTCCCCTCACTGCACAGTTTTCAAAGTGGTAAATAAGAATGACCTTGAAAAGAAATAGAATTATGTTAGAATAAATAGGACTGCTCAAATTATGTACATTGTTTCATATCTGCATGAGTACATGCAGAAATCTGTGATTTTCCCATATTAACCCTTTACTAGATTGTCTTGTGCTTATAATGCTCAAGTCAATACACACTAATAGGGTTTTACCATGTATAGAGAATTGTTTGGATTGGAAGGGACCTTAAATATCAACTAAATACAACACCCCTGCCATGGGCAGAGTGTAAGTTACCCACACATATATATATATATTTATATACATGTATGTATATATGATTCTTCTTCTATGAATTTTCTAGATTGGACTGACACCCCCAGACACCCAGTAAAATATTCTATACTACCCAATCCAGTATTATAGCATAAATCTTGGAATATACAATTCATTTCAGAACTCTACAGATAGAACATTTACTGCAAAAGGGTTTTGCTTGGCAAGAAAGTAGCACATATGCATATTTCTTATGCCACTGGCAACCACAAATTAAACACCTAATTTTTTTTTTAAATATTCATTTGAGTTTGATGCAAATGAGCTTCAATGGGACTCAAAAAGGACACGAGCATCAGCTGCATTGGGAATGCTCTTCAAACATGGCTTGCCCACCAAAGCTGGATGCAGCTTAATATGCATCTGCATAGGTATCCTCCTGTTTGAAAATATATGCATTTACATGGGGATTTCGACTTTTCTTCAGATCCCTTTTCAAACAACCAATATGAAAGAAAAAGGACTTGAAAAAGCTGGCTTTTCAAGGAGAATAAAACTTGGCTTGTCATGCTGCTTCTAATATGTTTTTCCTCCGTCTGACCTTTGCTCTGAATTTCTACGATGGAAGTTTTAGGGTTGTAGGACCGGGAGGTAAATGTTTGTCAGCTTCATAAGCTTTTTTGGAGTGTACCCAGCTTCAGATCCAGCTTTATAAGGGGGAGGAAAAAAAAAAAAAGTAAAGAAGTAAAGAAAGAAATATTTTTCATGCCGCTTCAATTAGGCCCCCGGGTGAAGATCATACAGCTTTGAAACTGTTCCGTTTTGACAAAGTTCCAAAGTGCTATGCACATTAGAGAAAACTAGAGTTTGCTGTAATGTAAACTGTTTAACATGCCCACAGAGGTCAAATCTAAATTTTCCCAAGCGTTTGGGTTTGTTTAAACATTCGAACATGGTTTGGTGTCAGTGAATAGGAAAACTTTAATGTTGTGGGTGGGAATCTACCCATCTTTCTTTGTTAAAGTTCCAAAGGCTACTGCAATAAAAATATTCATTTACCAAGGGGGCTATTGTGATAAGCATCCAAAGACATTATGCATTGGTGTGAAAGAAGCAAGCAGGAGTAGACATCAGCATTGTGGGTGAAAAGAAACAAGTCTTCCTTTCTATTTTTCTTTTTTTTTTTTCCTTTGTAGGAGTTCCAAAGTCCAGTTTTAAATGAGTTTTTTTCAGGGTGGTCTGGTTATCTGCACACCCATATTTTTCTGTGTGAATATGAGAGAGCTTGAATAGCTGTGAGAGTTACTAAGTTGAACAATAACTGCATTTTTTATTTCTGTTTTTCAATCACGGCCTTAAAATCACTGTGGACTATATTTACCTGTAGAGCCTGAACCACACACAGGAGACTGCCTGATGCAAATCAATAGAGTATTTTTTAGGGCAGCATCACAAATGCTGAAAATCAGAAGTGGTTCTGAAGATTTTTTTTTGTCAGTTCATACAGAACCTCAGACATTTAGCACTAAACTAGTATTATTAATTGATCATTATGTTTTGCAGTACCAAAGAGTAGAGACACATCATCAGTAGCACACCCTATTGATTTGGTTGTAAGGTCCTAGCCAGTGTATTATACATTTAATAGTTTTAGCAGATACTTTCGTACTTTAGAAGATAAACCTTGTGTTTATTCCTTTTTTACTCTTTTCTGTTTTTTAACTAAGAGTTAAAATTAGTTGAGTTTTTTAGTTTATTATACCAAAAGTAAATTAAGTCTTTTTGTCTGTAAATTTACCAAAATTCATATGTCTAGTACTTACTGATTAGAGCACGGGAAAATGAGAAAATCCCCATTTTGTGTGGAATGCCAATCTGTGTGTTTAAATACATACAAAAGAAGGCTCTGTTAACTTGGTACCTGTTCTTGTACCCAAAAGGCACATTCACAACAACTCAGCTTGAAGTACCCAATTACAGAACCACAGAATAGCTGGGGTTGGAAGGGATCTTTGGAGAACATCCAGTCCAATCCCTCTGCCCAGGCAGGGTCACCTGGAGCAGGTGACACAGGAATGTGTCCGGGTGGGTTTGAAATGTCTCAGAGGGAGACTCCAAGGTTAATCAGTCTACTGGAGGTATGCAAGCTCACCTGGCCAGATTTACTTGCCTACCTTTCCGTATGGTTCTCCATGCAGTGGGTGTAGAAAACTGAGGTTCTTCAGAAACAGCTCAGAACATTCAGGAAACCTCCTTAAAGAAGTGATGTTTCCTAGCAGTGTGAAAATAACCTAGACCTAAAAGTGCAGTGGACAGTTACAGTTTTATAAGAATTCTGATTCCTTACCCCAGTGCCCATTACATGCAAATGGTGAGCTCACTAGCTCCATGTTTTCAGGTGACAATTACTGCTGTTAAAAGAAAACACCCAGAAAAGCAGCCAAAACGCTCACCTGAAATTCCCTAAAAAAGCCACCCCAGCAGTGAGGGGGAAATCCCAGTCCAAGCTTGTTTTTGATATCTGCAGAGGCATTCTGGGATGACACTCAGGAAAGCAGAATAAGTTTCATGTGCTCCCCTAAGTCTGCATAAATTCTGGCTCACTGTTGACAGGTTTGGGAAATACAAAAAGTTGGAATGTGAAAAATTAGTAGCCTTTTTTTGTTTTATTACATTACCCAGTTGTCAGATTGCTGTCACAAGTGTAGTGAACTTTGTAGTCTTTTCCCCACAAAGGCCTGGCCATGTGAGATACCTGGAGGTGCTTTCCTGTACTGACCAATCCACCTGCCCGCACTCTTACAGCTCTCCCTGTAACCTGAGCTGCAAGATCCCAGTTCAGTACATGACAGGGAAATTTTAACCTAAAAAAAATGTGAATACAGAAAAACTTGCAATATCCTTTATCTTATTACATTTCTTAGTGGAAGAACAAGTCCAGGTTCAGAACTGATTTCCATGGCTAGTTTTGGCACGAGCAGTGTGTTTCCTATGTTGGTCTGACCAAATTATTGGCACCTGAAATTCACCACCATCCAAAAAGCAGCACAGAGGTCGCCAGGAGAAAAGCTTCTTTATTTTTGGGTCTTTTGAATATGGTTTCTACATTGAACATTGAATGTTTTGCCTCCCAGGTAAATGTTGGTTTTCCAAATTTGTATGCATAGATGAAATCTTGTCTTCAAATCATCTTTTATAATACTGTCCCTGAAATTTTCTTGAAATGCAATTTGGAGGCTAAAGGTTCCCTATAAATTATGACAGTTGTTCATATGAATACAGGCTTTTAACTGATGGAGAGGGAGCATAAGTACTCTGCTTGTAACTGGAGAATCAGGAAAAGGAAAACAGCAGGGGCAGGTTTTGGTACATGTAAACAGAGCTCGGATGCACCTTGTGTAGCTCTAATTATAAATCAGTTTTTCCCAGAAATGTAATGGTTACATTGGAGTGTGTGAGACTTTCCAGAAGTAATGTGTTGATGCTCTTTTCTTCCAGCTAAGAAATGGGGCATCTGTTTCTTTAGTGCAAAAGGAAATGATTTAAGCCTTTATTAGGAAATAGAAATATAAAGATGATCATCTCTGGAGAGCTCCACGGACATTCTTTGTTCTGCATCCATGTATCTGCCCTGTGATCCATAGATAGCATAGATTCAGATCTTGGTCCCCATGGAAAAAGAGCTCTTAGATACTATCCCCTGACACTATCAAAATGCAAAAGCCAGCTGATGATGGGAATGGGATCCAGACTTGAACTCTGAGGTTTAGCCCTGAATAACGAGAATAGCTTTGACCAAGTTCCAAAATGTCTTCTGTGGCTCTGCTCACTTGCACATAAAATAAGCATAATAAAACACTGTCTTACATAAGTGACAAATGGCATTTGCTAATCAATTTTTAGTAGGAGAAGACAAAAAAAAAAGGATACTTTGGGATTTTTACACATATAAAAACACAGATCATCAGTGAAATGTTGAAAAATGCAAACCCTAACTGCCAGCTTCTGCCCTGTGTTTTGAGGTATAAGTTGAACTCCAACAACCATGTCTTCACAATGTATATTTGAGAGGTGGGGGAGAATTCGAAGGACAGCACGCGTTCAAAATTAAGAACTCCTGTAGACTGAGGTTTGTTATCAGTAGGATGATGTAATGAATTATGATGTAATGAATTTGTGAGCTGCAGACACGTGCAGATTTGTTTTGTTGTGCAAACATCAGCTTCCAAAACCTGGGATTAGAGAAGTTGTGTCTCAGTTCTTTAAATTAGGGGTCTTATTTCCTCTGTGAGGTAAATACCAGGCAGCCAACTTGTCACAATTCTCTTATTGCAGAAGAGGAGCACTGCAGCTGTCTGCCCCTCCAGACTGCCATCCATTTTGCTCAGACAAGCAATTGCCTCTTACCTAGTAAGTGGGAGTACACTGTAGTGACTCACACAAGCAACTGCAGACTGACTCGAGAACACTTTGTAGAGCCCTGGTCAAGGCTGACTTACTGCTTACCTTTAGGCACATGTCCCTGAGTCCCAAACCTGTGTGTGATTGCATAAACATATCAACTTTTGTTCAAGCAATAAATAAATATATTTCTTGTTCTGCTGGTTGGGAAAAGACAGAAAGCTTGACCACATGAGTTATATAGAGCCAGAGAATGGAAACTACCTGGATTTACAGGGAGGCTGGAGGCCTGGAGAAGAAAGAGTTGCTTCAGGCATGATGAGTACAGCGTAGTTTGTTTGAGGTAGCTGGATTAGAACCTGTATTACCATGGAATTCCAGAGGACATGGTACTTTGATTCTTAAAGGTCCCAATTTGCTACAGAATGAAGTGTTTATGTATAAAAAACATGTGTTTGGAGAATCAGAAAACTCGGAATGAAGAAAAATTTGGCATCTTCATGGGTTAAAAGGGATGATGTCTTTTAAAAGAGAAACATCAACCCCCCACTTATTTCACATGAAAAGGAGCTCTTTTCCATTAAATTCACAAGCATTATAAGCAGTTCTGTAAATACATTTTCATTAAAATCATAGTTAATAAGCCAAAATTTTTTAGAATGTGAATTCTTTAGCATACTGTACCTCAACCAGAGCTCAGCTCCATGGCAGGAGTTGGAAGCTCCCCCACACGATGCTGCAACACTGAGTTAAACAGAAATGGTGATTTTCACGAGTCTGCATAGTCTATGGGATTTTCCATGTCTTAGAGTAATGTCAAACAGTGTCATAACTCTGCCAGGCAGAAATACTAGAAAGTCTGGTTGAAGAAAAGTATGTCTTGTCTGGGAAGCTCCAATTGACCTCAGGAATATCTAGAAAGATTAAATCTTGTTCTCACTAAGACTGATGATGAACAGTATCTAGCATCTAGTCACTTCACACCCTTGCAATGTTACTTTCACATTTTGAGATCTCTGATCCATTCTCATTCTGC
This sequence comes from Dicrurus megarhynchus, assembly GCA_013399195.1. Lineage (NCBI taxonomy): Eukaryota > Metazoa > Chordata > Aves > Passeriformes > Dicruridae > Dicrurus > Dicrurus megarhynchus. The sequence continues at coordinate 392,630 of VXAD01010121.1, read as the reverse complement.
CCAATGTACTGAAACAGTAGTGAACAAAGAGCATTTGTTTCCCAATTTTGCATTTCAAGCTCACACATAATCAAATATCTCCAGGATGTGACTGATCCAATTGAGATTTAGCTCCGTTGACTCTACATGAGGCTCCATTTTACAGCAGCTCCAATCAGCTGGATGGGCTGAATTAGTCAATGAACAAGTTTAATCTTGTTTAACAGAAGTCACCATGACTTCAGCTCTCCTTGCTCCTTTAAATGTGTATCATCTGTAAAAAACTCTTCATTAATGCATAGGTTTTCCTTTTCAACCTCCAGATGGGACACAAATAGAAGTTGTAATGACTTTCCTCATTTTCTGCTGTTGACGTTGCAAAGCAGATGTTTTTCTCTTGGTCAGATTAGCACAACTTGCATATAAATGAGGAACTGAGGAAGATTTTCATGTTACAACTAAAAGTGAACCCTACTATTCTTATCACCCTCATCTTCCTCCCAGCTACCCTCCTGTGATATCATGGCCTCCTACATTGATGAATACTGCAAGAGCAGAGAGGTGGGTATTAAGGGTGTATGCTTGGCTTTTCTGAGGTCAAGGGCTGTTTTCACAACAACTTCAGTAGATCCAGAGTCATTTTGTGGAATAATTTGGCATCAGCCCTGCATATGGTTACAAACTAATATATCATGCCTCCCACTCAAATCCAATTAAGGTTGGTTCTGTAGGACACTACAATCCCTTTCTCTGAACATCATCAAGGCCCTATAAGCTTAGATGTTACTCTGGATGTCAAGGACATGGGGAGGACTTTGCAGAGATCAAAGGGGAAATGAAACAAGTACTCCTAGAAAATCGTGGCTCTGTTTGAATAAAGGGAAAGAATTATTGAACCATCATCTTATCTTTTATCCATGGCAATATGAATGAAGCCAATATAAAAATAAATAAAAATAAAAATAAAAATAAAAATAAAAATAAAAATAAAAATAAAAATTATTATTATTATTATTATTATTATTATTATTTTTAATCATCATCATCATCATCATCATCATCATTGTCACTATTATTATATGGACAAAAAAGTAACTCCAGTATAAAAACCACTGAGACGAGAGTTGAAGCTACTTTCTTCTGCATTTTTTGACCCAAAAATCAAAGCCCTCAAGATTTCATCTTGCTTCCATCATTAAAAATGAAGGAACACCTCTGGGTTTATTCTTTGTTTGTTTTTTGATTTGTTTTTCATTTCGGTTAAAGCTCTGCTTAATTAAAGGCCATAGACTTTAGCCCACCACTTATAATGTGCAAAGCCAATGCATGTTTACTGTGTGATGTTGGTAACATTCATTAGAGAACAAAGGAGCCTCATTCTGTAGAGATATGGTGATATTACCATGAGTAAAACCCTGCATGGAAATTACCAAATCTTGATATTAACAAAATAACAGCTCTCAAAAGAAGGGAAATTAATTTCTGTTATTTTTCACAAGATGGAGAAAAATCATCCTAAAATGTGAACAAAGTTGATCTCACAGGGCATGTTTTCCTCTGTCTGTAGTGTCAGTTCCCTGTGATATATTTTTTTTTCTCCAGTTACCAGATTCAATAGCAACAGAGGCAGCAGATGCCACCCTGCCAACAGCAACCCTAAGAACAAAAATGTACATCAGTAAAACTACACACAGCAAAGTACAAAGCCATATATACAATCATGTCCCAATAAACATAAGGAAGGCAGAATTTTAAAATTCCAATTCATCATGCCATGAAAAATATAAAACAATCAGTTTTATTCCTTTTCAGTGCAGTTTTCTGATTAAGAAGGAACAATGTGTAGTGTTTCCCACAAAAATAGTATCAGAGATAACGGCTCCATGTAAAAAGGAAGCACAGGAAAATAATTTGTTTCAATTACACGAATCTGCACCTCTAAATTTCAAAATTATTCACCATGTTAATTTTCAGAAACATGTCCAATTATGTTATATGGATATCAGATTTTTATATTCTTAATAAAAACTCATAAACTGTAATTATGCATTATCATTGAGGCACTGGAGAGAGATAAACAGAGATTGGTCTAGGAATCATACTTGAACTAATAACAGAACCCCTCTATCTGAAATCTTTATCCTGACTTTTTTTCCTCTCCAGTGGAGGCTACAGGATTATCATCATTCCTGTTAACTAACTAACTAACTAAATAAATAAATAAATAAATTTTTGTTTATGCTGTTGTCTGTTGTTTTACCTAGGAGAACTTGGGAGTGTTGAAAACTGCTTCAGGAAACTCATGCCATCTGACCTTATTCCATGTGTTCCCTCATGTGAACTGGAACAAAGGAACGGGCTAGGTGGAATTAAAGAGGGGAGAGTGTGTGTGTGTGCATGTGTGTGGTGCATGTGTGCCTGTGTGCCTGTGCGTATAAAGAAGTGGTGATCAGACGTTACTGATAAGAGAAGCCAGTGGTGCTTCTGGGTGATGTGTGTATTCAACTCCAGGCTGACTCCTCTTATGCTAATACAGCCAATTTCCTCTTTTATTTCATTTCTGGAGCCTGAATCTGTGATCTCTGATAAGGTTCCCAAGGATACCGCCTTCACTCACAAATGGGCAAGCAAAGGGGGGGTAGGTGACGGAGACGTGTAACTCGCAGAGAGCACCAGTGGATGAATAATTTAAAACTCCTCCCGGAGATTTGAGGCAAAACCAAGAGATAAGAGACACCACAGGGTCTTCTCTGTTTATTCAGAGCTTCATCTTCCAATGACAGGTGACCTCCGAGGTCAAGGGCATTATGGGAAATGGAGCCAAGAGTGGGAAAAGGTACCACATCCCACAAGGAAGTCATGATTCACTTGGTGTCAAATGAAAAGTTGATCCTTTCCCCCCCTTTGCGATTTTTCTCTCTGCTGGTTTTCACAGGGAAACTTTGGGCCCAGGGCTGGCACAAGTCTGAGCAGCAAAAGTAGATCCAGAGCGAAATGGCTGGTAGGGATGGGATTGCACCAGTGTGAAACTGGTGCAAGATAAGGATCAGGACCTTTCTCTGAGCAGCCTGCTGTCTGTGTCTCTACACAGGGAGTCTGCTTTGCTAGCAGTTCTATCAAATCAGATAGGTATAAAGGCAATACCTCAGAAACATCACAGGCTCAATCCACGCCATGTAAATTGTTGTTTTTCACTGGAGTGACCTGAATTTGTCTCCACTCAGAAGCTGCCTCCATGTTTTTAAACAAAACACTCCCTGCCAACAGTTTTAAACCTTAATTTCATTTATTTTATGTTGGCCTGAAAATATTTACTGACATGGTTTTACCTGGTCTTTGGTAAAGATGCTGAAACAGCTGAAAAATTCTCAAGAAACACCTGGTCTTTCTTGGGCATTATGCAAAAGACAAGGCACATTCACAAGCTCTGGCTCTTGTTTTAGCCTCTTTCATTTGAAAAATCCTGAACTGAATGCCTCCTTAACAATTAGAAAAATCTGAAACTGTTCACTCTGGTCATATTTATATTGTTAGCTTTAGGATCCTACAAATTCTGACAGTAAGAAATATCCCTAGAAGAGCTCTGCTCTACATTATCAAAACCTTCTGCTCGGTCATTCCTATTCGCTTCAATGCAATGCAGCCATGACCTCTACAGTGAAAAAAAAAAAGGCAAAGTCAAATGTTTCTCAGTGCTGGTTTACATTGCCCTGCCTCTTAACTGCTGTTTCTGCTTTCCTCTGTTTGAATGTTACCCATGTTTTCATTCCTGAGCAAGCACATACCTTTTATCTCTTTAGATAAACATGAAAACATACTAAGGTCACTGCCCGGTGAGAAGTTAAGGTTTTGCGTGACTGCCACCCGTGTGTACCATGTACACGCTTCCCTTCCAACTCCCCCACTCCCACTGCGAGTCAGTCCCACCTCAGAAATGTTTCTTGTAGGCTTTTGGAACTGTTTGGACAAGTCCTGGGGCTGACTCACATCACACCTCGCTCCCGAGTTAACCCAAGCCAAGCAGAGCAATGTGCTGGGCGGCACAACCTGCCTGGACTTCTGGGGTGGCTCACGCCCAGCCATCTTGCCCATTCCTTTTCATGTCCTTGTTTTCAGACTCATACCCTGGTGAAACAAATGTGCTCATGAGCCTAAAGCTGAACATCTCACCCACAAAACCCACACCACTGGGAGGGCTTTAAAGAGTTGGGTGAGCCATATGAGTCTGCTGCTATTTATGTTCATAACAGATGTTTGCCATGGGGGTCCTCTGGGGTTCCTCCAGCTCAGTCAAAGACAGCTTTGCCTCCCATGTACCAGTTTGACTGGGTGTAGTCCTCCCAGTCTGAAATGGAGCAAGTGAGATGGGAATCAGCCCTCCTGGTCTCACAAGGGTGTTTCTCCCTAGCTATGAGTAATGGTGGTGGGTAAACAAAATATTCTCCTTCATGTTTCAAGTCAGAATAGGGAGGTGAGAGATGCAGATACGGACTTCATCTTAAATCATTGCACCCCTTTAGCAAATGGGTTTTGCTCTGGATGGCTCTGGACTAACTAAATAGTCAAATATTATGATGGCCATCTAAGTGTACAATTTCATGTCTCAAACCCAAAGTATGTGTTTGTACATGTGCATACTTGCATATTGTCAGAGTATTCCAAGACATTACACCTAATTAAGGTAGAAATGTGTACATATCCACATCATGTCTAAAGCAAATGTGTCCTACTTCGAGGTGGGAGTCATAGCCATAAAACCTGTGTTGGTCTTTACTGCTTAAACTATTTCTCTCAAAGGCAGAGTAGGGGTTGAACTTTTGTTTTGAGATGCAGTTATAGTTTATGCTCAAAAATTCACTCATCTTTCCATAGAAGAAAACAATTAAAGAAAATGCACATGAACAATATGGGAGGTACTGGTCCAGTTCCTTCTTCTCTGTCAGAGAGTTCAAACACACATATACAGACTGTTTTGGCTTGGTTAAATGTTTGGAAAAAAGCTAAAGATTTCCTTCAAAGAGAAGAGGAAATGCATTTTCACCCCACTGGTTAGTTACCAATAAAAGGATCTTTAGCTGCTGAAGCGGGACTCAGAATTTGATCCACCTCCTCAAAAAAGTGTTCTGATGACTCTGAAGCTCCTCAAATATTTCTAATGTGGGGGAACCACCTCAGGAGGAGCCTGAATTGATGGAACCTGTTATCTGGGAGTTAAATAATTTTTGACAGAGGGATCATATGAATAATCTTTTATATGAATTCAAGCATTTCCTAATATGAGCTTAATTTCTAAGATGTTTTATGAGGGCAAAAAAATTATGCCATCATTTTTTTAAAGCAATGTGATGGACAGTGCTATATTTTGTATATTTGTTCTAATGATGGTAAAAGAACATTTAAAATACTGCATTCTCTGGGCAGAGAAACACAGTGTGATGTTACAGAATCTTGAATCAAATCCGAAATGATGCATTCAGACTAGCATTCTTTGTAATTTTGGGGAAATAAAGAAGCATTTATGACAATATTCTTTCTTAGTTGTTCACAAATCAGATAGAAAAAAAGTTAAGTGGAAAATCTAGCAGTTTTCACACTAATCTGAGTTTTTTCCAATGAACTGACTTCTACTTCCCTTTACTCCATTCCAACCTGGTACTGATTGAATTACCTTATTAAAATTTTAAAAAAGAAAAAAATATAATCATGCTGTTTAGAATCTGTCATTTACAATTTCCTCATTATCCACACACTCTAAACTTTAGAAAAATGTATTCTGACTCTGTTCTGAGCAACTGCCAATGGGGAAAAAAATGTTCCAGATGTTATTCAGTCCTGTTTGTTTTACCACACTGCAGTGCAGATTGATGTGGGACTTCCATTGCTGAATGAAAGGATGGATCAACCTGATAACATGAAAAATGGAACTGAAGGAAATACAGAGAGTCTGGGTAATTTTTTTTTTTTTTTTTTAATCTGTGCCTTTCTTTTAAATACCACCAAATATCCCCTCTTCCAGATTATGGCTAGTACAGGAAATTAAAGTATGAAGAGCCTGGATACAAACTGGACCTGGTTCAATGAGGTGATTCGTAGTTCTGTAATAAGTGTTGATGGTTAAATCTTGGACCTATTAAAATCAATGTCAGGCTCAGTGATTTACTCAAGTGCTACAGTTTTCTGTCTCTGGCAATCATATTCTGCATTTCAATAAAAATGGAAAGAGGAAGGACTGTAGACATGAAATAATAGAAAGATGACTGTGCATCAACTTCACTATGCAGCAGGTACAAGTACAGCTCCTGAACCCCACGGGCATGCTCCAGTCAGAAGACAGACTCAGCTTTTACTGCTGAAGAGACCTTTCAGTCATTCAAAATTGGTTCACTGAGGGGTGGAGACAATTTATAAAACGAAGGGCCCCAAAAGGAGCATAAAAGTGAAATTAAGGTTATACCACATAATAGCAGTTCCTTTTGAGTCCCTCTCCCGCAGAAGAACAGTAGCAGGAAATAAAGTTAAATTCTTTTTTCTTTACATCGGTTTTACGCTGACCAAATACCATTCGGTTTGGTACAGCTACTCCTGATTTATGGTGAGGTAAATGAAAGCAGAGTCAGACCCCAAAGCAACATAATATAGACCACCTGTTTCGAGAGAGCAACTGGGTAAAGAAGTGACTTATAGACTGTACATATAAGAAGCATGTGAAAAGGGTATGGTGGGAGTAACAAAAGCCTACAATTATCCAGGCCTAGACTGGATTACATTAAGTGGAGGAAATAAGGTTGGCAGTATGTTTGTGGATCTGGGACAGGATTGCTTCCTAATTCAATATGTGCCACGACCAACCAGGAAGGAAGCCGTATTACAGTTGTGATTAAGCACTGAAGGGACATGATTGAATACCTTCCTTCCCCTTCAGAGGTAGGGGACACGCAAAGATCATAAGCTCAAAAGCTCAAGAACAAACTAAACTGAGAAGCTGGAGTTGGGAAAAATGACCCAGTTGCTGAATTTGAGGAGATTAATATAGGAAATACTTGCTGCACACTGGTTTGTTAAACCTGTGTGTTTGGCTTCTGTTGTCAAGGTGATTACACACCTTGATACTACTAAAAACAACCCATTGCAAACTCCTAGACTGTAGCAACATCTCCAGTTTGTTTATAATAAAAGTAAAATCCATAAAGAAGCCTGAACACCAAAATAAAACAAATAAAGTCTCATCTACGCTCAACAGCTTTATAGGGAGAGATGTACTAACAACACTTTATGGGGACACTGCTTATATTGGCAAAATTGACTTTTTTGCTGGAATGGGTTATAATGGCTCAGCAAGTGCAATGAGCCAGGAAAGAAAAACCAGTATTTTTCTGCTTTATTATCTACCCTGCAACAGGGACTCATCTCCTTTAACTTTATCTAACTCCTATTTGGTCTCAGGTAGTTATCTTGGACACCCTATAGCAAACAGAAGGAGATAGGTGTTTCTAGAATAGGATAATTCCCACTTATATTTAATACCAACTTCATGATGGGTTCAGTTTCCTCTAGGGTTTCTGGTTTTCTTCAATGACCTCAGAAATAGTGGTGGTCAGCATTAAGTGTGCCATCAACCTTTTCAGGTAACTGTGCTCTGCAGGGCTTTTAAAGGTACCCAAATTACTTGTGAAGGAGCAGGTGTGACAACACAGATTGGGCCTTACAAGTAGCAGGATGACATGACTGTGGCTAGTTCCTGGGCTAGTTAACCTGTTCCTCTGGTGGTATTTCATGGCAATGTGGTTACACTGCTTTGGGGTCCTGAGTTGATCCTAGTGTTAGGAAATCTCTGCACGGTGCTGCTTATCATGGTCAGATCCTTCCAGCAGATAAACATCTAAACAACAGCAATGGAAAACATCCCTGTGGACAGCATGTTGTGGATTTTTTTTTTTTTTTTGCGAGGACCTGGCTTAAGTTGCTGATTGAGTCCTCATTTGAATTCAGCTGCCACCGAGAGCAGGTTCAGAGATCAGGCCTCCATTCAGGATCAGTCCTACCACATGAGGTGGGGATCAGCCTTATGGACGCTAAAGGTCAGACAGAAACCCTCAACTCCCCCCTCCCTTCTTACAGACAGTTACTGCTTGGATTGGTGAAAAAGTAAATGGCGTGAGTTGAAAGAACTGGACTGTGGACATCAACTTGTGGTTTTGACAGGACTGTACTTTTGGATAAATAAACAAGGAATATAGCTTTTTCAGTGGTTGTGCTTTATGAGTAATTGTATCCTAGCCAAAATTTAATTTGAAAAGCTGTCTAATTTCCTTTCAAACTAGAATTTCAATAGGATAAGGTGACAAAGTTCCAAGGGCTCTTAGAGGATTAAGAGGCACAGCTTCTTTTAAACTCAAGTCCAGGAGCAGAGTACACCTCAGTTTCCAGCATGCTTTTAAACCCTTCTCCCAGTATCCTGCTATCCAGGGTTTTACACCACTGTTTTCTATATCTCAGTGGCTTCATTAGTGAAGTTTTTTCTAATCGTCCAAATTCTCTGAGAACCACTGCTCATTCTCATATCACAGTAGGCCTTTAGATTTGGACTACAGACTCAAAAATGGGCAAGTATTGAGATGGTTAAGCTTCTCCCAAGGCAAGCCAGCATCATTACAATAACTTTGCTTTCAAAGTGAGATCATGATTTCTGTCCCATCGGCAGCCCACACATTAGTACTGATTTCCTTCTTTCCCTTTGGTTCCCAGATTTCACAAGGAAAATAAAGTGGCGGATTGGGACTATGAAAGATAGATGGGAGTGAACTGGAGGTAGTGAAGGGAGGAAGGATTAATAAAATGTCAGTACACAGAAGTGGAGAGTCATAAAAAAACTGACCAAAGAAGGCCAGTAGCAGTAGAGGGAATTGAAAAACTAAATAAAGAAAAATAATACATAAAAGAGGCAGATAATTTGAAAATGAGTCAGCAAGACTGCTAATGGACAACTGTGGGAGAATCTGTGATAAATGAGCTTGACTTTTGGCAGGAGTTTCAATTAATTCTCCACAGCAGAAAAAGATGTTAAAAATCAGATATCTGAGAATATCACACAGCTCTTTAAAGGGTGATAGTAGTCATTTGTCCCCTTACTAAGTACTTGTTGATCAAACATTTGGGTTTGGTACACAAGTAACCAGATGAAATACGATAGTTTGTGTTTTAAAGGAAGTTGAACTGCATCATCCTATGGTCCTTTCTACCCTAAAATATTTGTTTCTATCAACCTGAGGTTTTCAGTGGCAGATACATTCATTAAGCATCCATTCATTAACCTGTTTAACATGTCTCCATCTTCAGTGTGGAAAACTGTATTGGTAACAACATCTGTAAGTAAGTGCTTGACCAGCTTTCTGAATTAGGTTGTGGACAGTATGCTTTAAAACTAAGGTGAGATCAAAGGCTTCAAAAAAAAGCATTGCACAGGCAGAAATTGCTGTGCAGATTCAGACTTGGTGGCATTTTAAGTAATCTCTAGTGTCAGGAAAAGCTTTAGCCAGAGTGTACATTACGTGTAACACAAAATACCAATTACTGGAAGCTCTATGTTCCCTTCCCAGTGGGAAATTCAAGAAGAAAAAAATTAATGAGCTATAGATTTTTCATTCCTTTGTTTCTTTGAACCTAAAGAAACAAATATTCTTTACATGTTCTAGAAAATTGTCACCATGGTTCCATAAGGGAGTTACCAACAAAAATAGTCCTCTGTAAAGGCTTATGATAAAGCCAGAAAAATGGACAGAATCACAGAATCATTAAAGCTTTAAAATACCTCTTAGATCATCAAGTCCAAGCATTGACACAACACTGCCAGGTCCACCACTGAACCGTGTCCCTAAGAACCAGAACCACATGGGTTTTGAACACTTCCAGGGGCACTGATTCTACCACTTCCCTTATAACTCTATATGAGCACAAAGGAGTTGCATTACTTCTGCAGGAATGTTGTTATCTGTGGCGTATCCAAAGTAGAAAGTGAAGCCTCTGATGCTTGGTCTATTACCATAAAATGCATACAATACTTCCCATCCTACATATATATTCATACATGGCTCCATATGTATAATTACTTCAGGTCAAACAATCCTGATTTTATGCAGGAACATTTATGCGGAGCATGTCATATATCCCAGCAATATTCCCAAAAAGAAACATAGCCAAGCCAGAAACATGCACATTCATTCCCATGTCTATTCACTTGCTATTGTCCTTGGCCACATTTTATAACCAGAATATCAGGCACTGCAGAAAGCAATATGTATAAACATAAATTAGATCCTAAAAACACGAAGATTGGCTGATGAATCAGGAGTTGGGCGTGTAGCTTGTATGCTCAATTTTGTTTCATTTTACATGCCTTTTTCCTTCTCTACAGCTATATTTTTCAGCTGATTCAAATGTAGCTCACAATCAACTGAGATTTTTTTCAAACTTCACCATATCTGAAGTCATCAACAGCTAATACATATTTTTAAACTTGCAACAAGAACCACAAGGATGAGAGACTTGTGGGGGGTTTTCTTATATATTTTAATGGAAATTGAAATGTCCACCTTCTTGTGTACTTCTGCAAACCAGGATTCACGAAAGTAAAGAATCTGATAAGATTAGCAAGATTGAAATAGAGTCATGCTTTGGTCTATTGCTTTGTCTTCCTGTGTGTTCATTTCCATTCCAATTATGGTGCATGGGGTTTTAAGCCTCAATTTTCCTTTGAAGGGCAAAAAGGATTATTTCAAAATTTAAACCCAAATGTAATTTATGCATAAAAATACACAGACATTCAAAGTGAAAATTGCTAAATTCCCCCATTCTCAGTCTTTACTGTTGTGAATTACAGGAAACTAATCACACCTGTCTGATTGATCTAGGACCCAAATGACTCAGATGAAGATGTCCTATACCTGGCATTAACACAAAACTCTTCGATGAAGTATTTTAAAACCTGGGGACAAACCAAGACCTCGGCATGGGCTTTTCTGAGGAAAAAAAAGAGGCAAAAAACAACTCTGGGTGCTGCACCAATGTGGGATGTGCATAACATATTAAAATATTTTAAAATGTCTTGCAAAATGGCATTTTTGTTCCTCCCATCCATGATACAAATTTGGTATTGATTTCATTACATCAACACAATTTAAAATTGACTGTCTAGTTGAACTATGGCAGTGTTAGCAGACATGACAAAATATAGATCATACTTATATCTTCCTAATTGCACAGAGTCCTGTCAAAATTCCTCTAGGGAATTTTGGTAATGGTATTAGTCATAAGCAGAAACTATCCCGGAGGTTATTCAAAATACTTGGTTCACCATGTTGCAGCTGGTATTGACCTGGTATTTTTAAAGTCTGCAGTTTATCAGCCCAATCTCCTTTTCTATCTGTTGATCTATAGAGCACATTTAGGCTATTACTCACATTCAGTGTAGTTTCTTAAATTTCTTTCACTTCCAATTGTGCAACGTATGTGTAATTAATGTGTTGCCTGTAATTCATTCTCAATCTCACCCTTTGCCTACAGGGAGGCAAATAATTGCCATACAACCTTCTGCTTCCATATGGACAGATGGGCACATGCAACTTTTTATTAGAGAAATCAAGTTGAGATGCACCTGGTCTGAACAGGAAAGAGAGGAATATTTGGGATAGTCTGTTGAACACCCCAGAGTCTCTAACTTTTTTCCAAAGGAACTCTGTGTCTTGTACAAAAAAGCTTCTCTCATAATTCTGCAAAATTTTGCTAGAGGACAAGCCTTATTGACCACAGCAAACAGGGGCGAGGTAGTGTTGGACTCAAAGGTTTTCAGTTTTTCTCCTATTCAACAGAATAATTTTTCCCATTTCTTGACAATGTTTAGTATCTTTTTGGGGGGACATTAAATGTTTATTTTTTTTTCTCAAGAACAAACCAAAGCAAACATACCTGGCTTTGAATGCTGCAGTGGGTGGACTGGATGTGAATCAAAACCAAGCCTCTCAAAACAGGAATAGCTGAGAACTAAAATGTTTTCAAAATATTTAAAGTACCATAATTTCTCACACAGACAAGTGTTTATAAAACCATCATAAAGGTCTTGAAATATTTTTCCAACAACATGCTCATCCTGATTGTTGTATCTAGAATATAGAGTGTTTGTCTGGCAAGCACGGGGTGTATGTCTGAGTGTATAGAGTGTACGTCTGGCAAGCTGGAGGTGCTCTCACTCCTCAGAGTTGATGCAGAAGTCTCTCATATCACCAGAAGCTCAGACCCAGAATCACACCTAACTTAAGGCATTTAATGCCTGAATTAGCAGATAAAATAAAAAAGATAAAAGATAAAAAAAAGCAGTTGACAAAATATAGATCATACTTATATCTGAATTAGCAGATGTCACACCAAATTCCCTAGCAGTCTCTGGGGGAAACGGACACACCTTAAGAAGATTGTTCAGATTTTAATGAGATTCAGCTTTCTTCTGCAGGTGTTTATGGTTGTTCATTTGCTTTTTCTCAGGCAACTGGAAAACTAGGTAGCTCTACCAGAAATGGAAACTGAACCCTGGCTATAATTTATATTTTGATGACTTTCCATGCTATAAAAACCTCAGTCTTTCTAAATACATGATTAGGAGATAATTGCAGCTCCTAAACATCTGAAGCTGCATCATTTGGGAAGACATTATGACAGCAGCGCTGCTAAAATCAAATGAGTTTCCCAGTCCATATGGCATCAAGGGTCAAATTCATGAGCAAAACAATTCCATCTTAACCGATCTGGATGTCTCACAGCTGCTCTGCCTCCTTGTCACAAAGCAAGTAGAGTGCACCAGCGAATCTGATGCCGACTGTAAATCTTATAAATATGACATAGCCCAGAGGGTCAAATTCATCCCTGATTGAGACACATTAACCTTATTCATTGCCTCGTGTCACTTGTTTTATAACTTTGGTGTCAGCTTTGTTTAGGATGTGTAATGGTAGGAAAATGGCATGAAATATGCTGATCAATCAGATTTACAGGGAGTTTATGCTCACACAGCTAGCAAGCAAGAGGGAAATCAAACTGCTAAATTACTGTCCTAAATGACTAAATGTTTTCTCCAAGAAGCAACTTCCAGCTCACAATTTGATCACTTACACTATGCAAAATACATCACACCCAGCTACTTTATCCAGCATCCTCCTGATTTAGTCATAACTTTTAATTGTCACATTGTAGGCTACTCCCCCCTTACTTCGTATTCAGCTTCTTCTGTCCCTACAATGGGAAATAATTTTTTTCCCTGTGTCTATTTGTGTTCCTTTTCCTAAGTGGAGATTTGTTTAATAATGGGCAAAGACTTGGATTCTTCATAAAAGCACTAAAATATATTAATCACTTCACTTTTGTCTGTGGAAGGAGAGGCAGGAAAGGGAGAAAACTTTGTATGAAAATGATTAAATTGGGATTGTTTGAACTCATTATTGGAATTATTGAGCTTTCTGTTAACTTGAAAGAAAAGTTCAGATCAATTATATGCACTCACTACATGTTCTTATTTTTCTAATAGCCTAAAGATAGAAGTGGGATTTCTTGCATACAATTGCAGTCGAGGCATAAAAGACACATTTACTTCTACAGCAGAAGAGAGCAGAAGGAACAAGTCTGATTGCCATATCTTAGTTTTTCCACAGACAAGAAAAAAGTCAAAATCATCTCCCCAGCCCTGTGTAGATGCCCCATTCAAGTCCTGAGCAATATTTCAGCTCTCTTAGACCCGTGAGATGATGCGTCCGTGCTGTGGAAGTCTTGTACCAGGGTGAAACGTTTTTTGTGATATGGTGCAAGGAAGGTTTTTCCATCCATATGCAGTAGCCTATGGTACCACTGGATGGCAATGGTTACATTTGTCACTGGCACTTTTAACTCTACTCCAGTCACTGTGATCTTCTGTACAAAGAATTGCAGCATTTAGAACCTGGTTTTCTTCCAGCAAAGCTATTGAGAACTTTTCCATTGTTGTCTGCCAGAGCAAGATTAGACTTAATATCTTTTAAAGAATGGATAAGTACTGCCCAGCTTTCTCCCATGTTCTTACTCTTTGCAGTGTAGGCAGAGACCCTCACAGAATGGATTTTAGGTTTCTGAGCCTTGGCAACTTATATCCTATATATGAAGTAGAACAGACTTCGGGCTGCTCTAACATTGTGAGAGGGCAGGAGATGAGAGCTTGCATGTCACTGTCACCTCCTTGCATGTCTCACCTGCCACAGGTTCAGACTCTGTATCAGAGAATCGTAGAGTCATGGAATGGTTTGGGTTGGAGACAACATTAAAGGTCATTCCAAAACCCGCTGCCGTGGAGAGACACCTTCCACTAGACCAGACCTTTGAGGGATCTGCCTGTGCTGGTCTATGTCAGCAGCAGCAGCCTTCCTTCCTCACAACAGGAATTTTCCGGTGTCTGCTGCTCATCCCACAAGAGTAACACGAGAGGGAACAGCTGTATTCAACAGCTTATACACGAAACAACTACCAATATCTTCCTTTTCCTTAATCTTTCCTTGCTGTTCAAATGAGTGGACTCACCAAATAAACATGAGTTCTGCATGAAGATTTTCCATGGCTTATTCATTTTTCTTCTGGTCTGTGCAGTGGTACAGCCAATATGTTTGCAAACCTGTGTGCTCAGTTTGGCACCAAGAAGGAAAATAGTGCAACCTCTGTGATGTACCTGAAATTTATTGGGTTTTTAGCTTCATGCAGCTGGAAAGCAGCAGATCTGCAGACTCCAAGTGCAGAGACAGAGATGCTCATAACAGTTTCATGTAGCAGTGGTAGGAGATCAACCAAGAACTACTCTTGCAAACCTAAGCATACCAGGTTTATGACTGAGGTTTTTATTGTTTGCTACTGATGTCCCAGTTGTCTAGTCACAAATGGGCATTTGCATTTCTAATCAGGAAAGTTTGGTGTTGTCACTCCAAAATTCAAACATATTGACCATATATAAACATTATACATCTTATTTTGCTGTGATGGTGTTTTAGCTCTTCTGTTGTTAATTAGGGAGAATATCAGCAGTGAATTTCAACAAATCTGTTGAGAAATATTGCAAATCTGAAAGTGTAATAACCACCTCCCTCAGCGTGTCCTCACAGGACAAGACCGCAGCTCACAAACATCCTGAAGGCCTTCTAACAAATTGCTCCAATCTATCAATGTCTGGCTTTATTTGGAGGCTCAAAATGGTACATTGGAAATATTTTTCATGATGGAAACATATTTCACTTTTGACCTACGTATCACTGTGAAGAACTAAGATTTTTTCCTTGGTCCTTTGTGTTCGGGGCTGAGCCTAAATCTGGGCTGAAGGCACAGATACTGGGCTGTTTTGTGTCCTATGTGGAAATGTGAAACACTCAGAGCTGAGGAAATGGAGGTATGAGGTAGCTTTTAAAATGACAGTTGTAAAAAGGGTAAGGAAAGATGATGTAATTCACCATCTTTTCAAATCAGCAGGAATCACCTTCCTGTACCACTCAAAATGATCCCTCAAAGAAAATTTTGGATACCATTCTGGAAACTGCAGATAAAACAGTTCACTAATGTGGAAATGATCTCATCTCAGAAGTGGAAATGGTCACTGAAAGAAAATTGCTCGCTGCTTTCACCTCTCACTCTCAGACAGTATGCACAATTTGTAACTGGGGAAAAGGTTAGATCTTCCATAGCTCACTGGGGAAGTCATGTCATCTAACTTTAGGAGACTGTCTCATGAACTTCTGCATGTGAATGTCTTGTCTAAAACCCCCTGACTGTTAATGGGGAGAGAAAGGCCTTTAGGGGTGCAGTTCACTTTATCCTAAGGTAGATATTAGGCATCATACTGGTAACCCCACTCTGGAAAAGCTTCCACTTTTATTTCCACTAGAGAGAGCAGTGACTGATTCAGGTGAGTACCTTTATTATTTAAGAGGTTTTAGGGACTTTTAACAGATATAAAATTAAGTTTTTATTCATCTGCTCCATAAAAACAAGAAATGCATAATACAGAAAAATAGAACAGTGTAGAATCTGGGTGGGCATGAGAACTCAAGAGGAACAAAAAAGAGATGTGAGAAGTCAGGAGGAAAAACTTGATGATGGGAAGACTGAATGGAAAAGGTATATGAGAAATAGACAAAAGTTGTACTTGACTACATCAGTGTCCCCTATTATTTCTAAGTTTTGGGAAGTTTTGTGTTTCGCTTTGTTGTTTTTTTTTCCCAACCGGTTTCCTCTTAATCTAGATTTTTAATGTTTTCCTTAAGTTCCATCAGCAGTTGAATGCAACCTTCCAGTTGCAAACTCCTCCACTCACTTTTCCCTCCTCCCACACCCAGGATGCTTGACCTTTCACTGATATCAACCATAAATTAGATGACCCAGGGCACAACTTAATCATGAGAGCAGGCTTTAAGGAAATGCATAGCTGGGCAGAATTGTGCAATTTTAAATGTACCTTTTTTTAGTTCACTCAAAAATGATGAAAATGCAGCTTTATTCGAGGAAAAGGTTGTTTGCCACAACATGAAAGAGGGACCGAGGAATTCGTTCCAGTTGGAGGAAGGACCATCCTATAGACTTTGTAAGCAGATTTTACTCATCCTCCAGCATCAGAGGAAGATACACTTGTGATGAATAATTTAACTCCAGCAGATTAGCCATGTAGATGACCATTTTCAGGATTGAGTCCATTGAAGGTTTGGAAGTATAGAGATGAACAGAATAATGTAGGTTAGGTAGTCATCTACAATAATTTTGGATGATATCCATTCAGTGTTGTGCTCACAAGGCTCCATCAGCACTCACACGATTCTGCCATCATTTCTAGCAGGTTGTGTTCTATTTAGGTGAAATCCAGGCCCTCACCATTGTGATTCTAACACAATAAGATGGGGAAAGACTTCTTTTATTTTTAAGAAAACATTAGAACTCAATTACAATGACTGCTCTAAGGTGATTTAGGAGGAAGATTTTAGCCAATGATTTCTCAAGAGACCCCAGTCTATTCCGGGGGCATTTCCACAACAGAACATGTTATAACAGCATCTGTCTAATTAACCTGCAAGGTTCTGGTGACAAACTGCACTGTGTTCTTCCAGTTCTCTCTGCTAGAGAAGGATATGCTCTGTCCCTGGAAGTGCCCAAGGCCGGGTTGGATGGGGTCCTCAGCAACCTGGTCTAGTGGATGGTGTCCCTGTTTATGGCAGGGGTGTTGGGATGGTCTTGAAAGTCCCTTCCAAGCCAAACCATTCTATGATTTTATGATACAGAGTCTGGACTACTACGTAATTAGCATGAAACTCACCCTGGTCTTGTTGCCTGCACATTATCCCTTTTCCCAGTTCCAGCTGTCCACATTCTTTCTCCTGGGAGCTGGGTTGTGTATGCTGGAAATCTACCAGTGAGGACATTAAATGGATGAGGGTTGCTCTGGAAATGAGGCCAGGTTCCTTTCCCAGAGTACTGACTATCTGTTATGAAATCCTACAGAGATTAGTCAGATCTTCTCGGTGCAGAAAATGTTGTCATCTTGGGCATCCCTTAAGGGGAAGATGGTCACTTATCTTTTTAGGTATCTCTACTCATTGTAAAGTAATCTGACAAGGGCTGGGATTCATGTTTAGAGACAAGGAGTGGATGAGGAACGAAAAGTAGGTTGCTTTGCTTTCAAAAAAACCCAAAACTTGAGCTAGAGAAAGCTGAGGAAATATATTGTCTCTGCTCCCATGGAGATCATGTGTGGGATAGAAGAAGTAGAGATTTAGTTAGGAGCTGGTGTGCAGATCCGATATAACAGGGTTGGGTTAAACACAGTGTTTATGGAATTACTCTTTGAAGTGAAAAAAAATGAATACATTTTACAGCCCATTCCTTCTGCTTAACACCTTCTGCCCATGATGCTAAAAGATAATACAGAAGGTATTAGAAAGCAAAGGCCAATAGGTCTTTTTTTTAACCCTAATCTTTTCAAAGAAACCTCTCCACAGACAATTCTAGGGAGAATTTCTGAGTCCAAAAGTGCATATACCTCTTATTTGTATTTATGATTATATCAGTGTAAGTGTGCAATGGCTTTAGAGTTTCTGGGCACACATGGGGCATGTAAATTAAGTATTGAAGAAAAAACCCTGGTGGGCTACCAGAGTTAACCAAAACTGAAGATGCAGCCTTTTGCATCAAGTTAAAAACTACTACCACCTAAAGCAAAGGGGAAGACTTTATAATTGAGACTTGTGTTCCAGCTACATGTGTTCTGTTGCTTAGACATAAAAAATGCTGTATAATAGAAAATAGACTTATATTTAAGTCATCAAAGCAACCCCTAGACCCTGTCCAGCAGACCTGACGTCAGAGGGCTTGTTGTATCTCTCCCCCTGATGGACTTTGTAGTGGTTATAGTTAATGCTTGCAGTTCTCAAAGAAAGAAAAAAAATAAGATGCAGACTAAAATCTCTCACATGACTTCAATTACATCAATATTCACTACAGAAACACTCCTTATTCTCCATGCTTCTGAGTGATTGTTTGAATTCGGTCGGTGGAGTCTGGCCTTAACTTTGATGTTTCAAAAGCTTGCAGAGAAACTATGCAATCAGAAAAAAAATCTAATTAAAAGGAAAAATGATGAGATCTGAAAAAAAGTTGCAAGAGTCAGAAGAGAGGGGGAGGGAGGTGCATTTTAAGAGCTTGCTTTTAACTTCGGGAGAAGTTCCCCTTTAACATAAAAATAAATAAACTAAAAGACTTTGTTTTTAAATTCATTTTTTAAATGATAGTGAAGCAAAATTTGTGCAACTACATAGAAAAATAGAAAAATTCCAATTTAGAATTCCATCATGAAACGACACCATTCTAATTTCTCCAGGCCACGGTTTGTTAATATTCCACAAAGTCCCAGGATGCAACTATAAGACAGCATTCAAATCTATGAACATGAGGCAATCATGCTCAGCAGAGTATAACAATAATTATAATAGAGATTAAATAAAAATAATTAGAAAAAGTTCATCTAGTTTTGATGTATTAATTATTCTGACCCTGTTCTATTCAGAGTCTAATTATCTGGTTCAGTGAAAATGCCAAGATTTCTACGACTCATAAAAATTACATTCCAGTAATTATGTCAGCAAACTAAACAGTATTCATTTACCATGCCTTTTTATGCACACATTTGAATATGCTTTTTTAACTGTTTTTGCTCTTTGTTCCTATTCATGGGAAATAATACCTGTAGAGAAATTTGAAAGTCAGTAGCACTCTAAACGTAATGTGCAATTCTTGCTGATATTTTTCCTTTGTGAGGCTTCTGTAAGTCTCATATAACCTTTGTTTAAAAAACATGAATTAAAGTTCACTCTTCAGTTGTTTCAAAGAAGCATTTTGAAGTCTGTGCTGTAAAAAAAAAAAAAAAGAAAAAAAAAAAGAAAGTTTAAAGTGGCAACACAAAGCAGAATTTCCTTTCAAATATGTTGGCCATAATAAAAGACTACAAACCAGCCCACCCCCATGACGACCATGGTTCATGTGTTTTTAGAGGGACAGATTCTCATCCTTGTATGTCCTCTTTTTCTGCTTTATAGGAATGCAAATAAAATGTGTATCACCAGCTACACTACATAAAAGGATATAAATCACTGAACCTCAACAGGACATGAAAAATTTGCAGTCAGGTGGGGATGTGGCCCTGATTTTCAGAATTTGACAGAAGATGACACTAAGGCTGCCTTTTTACACAGAAAATAGCTTTATCAGAGGGCTATTGAGATCTAATTGGTATTGTTTAATTTTCAACTATATAATGTTACTTCAAGCTTCAGCCTTGTCCCAATGCTTCCTAAACTGTTGACCTTTATCCAAAAGAAATGATGGAGTAAATCAGTGTTACCCACCCAAGAGGCCAATAAAATCACCCCTAGGTTAAGAAAAGGATGCAAATGGGTCACAGTAATTTACTGTAGATAGTAGTATGGTTACTCTGTGAAGGGAAAAAAAGGGACTAAAGCTTTCAGCAACAAGGAAAAACCTTCTTTATGTGAGATTTATATTTACCCGAGGGAACAGTATAATGATCAACAGACCTGACTGAAAGCTCCACAACAAAAACAAAATGTCCCAAAACAAAAGGTTGTAAATACTTAATTCATTTTTAAAATGGCAATTCAAGTCATTTTCTTCAATCAAGTTCTTTCAGCTTCCAATTGATATTTTTTCACCTGAATAGAGCAGGATTAGAAATATATACATTTCAGTTTTGATTTTCTTTGGATTTGGAGTTTTTTTCAGGAGAAAAGATGACAATAAATTGATATCCCTAAACTAATCCTTACAGCTTTTAAAAGCGGAAATTGACATCTGTTTCTTCGTTATTTGTTGTGCTCAAACAAAATGATATTTAAACTTTCATAATGCATTTCAATTTCAACTGACTGCTGATGTTTCACTTTAAGAAGGGTAAATGCATACAATATTCTAAAATTTCCTATTCTAAAATAGTTTAACTGCTGCTCCCTAAACACATGTACCTTAGGAAATTTCAGCCTTTAGGAGTTTTTTAAGGCTTTTGTTATAGTATAAATCACATTTCAAGTACACAGTTTTCTGGTACAGAATATAACAATTTCCAGCTGGCACCAGTCAGTTCGAAATCTATTTTGTCAAATAACTACTTAGATATTTTCTGTTCAGCAACCAACCACTCTGGTTTTATGGTTTGGGTTTTTTTTTTTCTCTTAGCTTTCTGCTTTGTTGTAGGTTGAAAGACCTTGTAATATTGGCCAAACCAAAGGAACCATGAAAGAACATAAAATATTACGAGGAAAATATCTTAAATATACAGCTTCTATTAAAATTCTGCAATTGCCACTTGTCTAGTTTGTTTTATTATTTTTGAAATGTCACAACATGAAGCTTTGTCATATTCATAAACTATATATTGCTTTGACATAAGTACCTGGTCAGTCACTTCTGCTGCTCAGGGATGAAAAAATCCATTGCATTGCTTGATTTAATAATTAATTTGTTTCCTGAAATTAGAAGTCTTGTTCTGGTTATGCAATGAGCTTTCAGGTAAGACAATATATACTTGTGTTGGGAATATTTAACACAAAAGATTGTGTCCTGGATTGAGTGCTGTTGTCATGTCTTGTACAGAACTGTGTTTCATATGGAACGACTTTCTGCCTTATCAGCAAGATAAATTCTTAATAATGCTATGGAATCAGAATAAAAACATGCACCCTTACACCATAGCCAACTTCTAAATTAAAGTACATCAGCTGATTTTGTAAATAAAGATGTCAAGTGTTTCAACAGATGAAAGAACTTTCTCTTGCTGTCAGAGCAACAGATGGTTGGATTGACATTCAGCTTCGATCTCCAGCATTACCAGCACCATTTGCTGCAAATTTCTTGCTGCTCCTATGTATTCACCAAAGGTCGTGCTACTATTCTGTATAGAAAATGCAAGAATATTAAGAAATTGCTGGATATTTGATGTACTTTGATATTTTCATACAGTTTTGGGACAAAGAAGGGAAATAAAACCAGACCTTTTAGAATTCCTCTTGCAAAAGGCAAAAGGCAAGAGAAAAGAAGAAGAAATAATGTTAATATCAAAGGTTCATAACAATGTTATCTCCTCTACAGGCAAATTTTGCTTACATTAATGTACTAAAAATCAATTAACAGTTTCCTACACTTCAGCAGAATAACTCTTTTTTTCAAAAAGAAAAAAAAAGCAAACATCAAAAACACTCACCCAAAAATGCAACACAAAGACTCATTTTGTTGAGATCTAAAATATATCTATTTTGAAAGGCATAAAGAGTGATTCCTTATTATTCCAAAGAAAAGCTGATTTATTTGCCAGTGAAATGGAAACTTTCCTCCCAAAAAATGACCAAAATAATAAACCAAGGTTTCTTTCTCTCTCCCTTCTGCCTTCCCCTCTGTCCTTAAGCTGGAAACACTCAGATCTAGCAGTACCTATGTCAGACCACAGCATTTTGATTTAGTGTTGAGATGTCAACTTAAATTATTTCTATGGATAGTTCCCTTATGAGAGGAAAATTATCTCCATCAAAAAAATGTATCAGATGGGTGGGCTGCAGCTATCAATTACCCTCTGAGTACAAGCTTCGGCTAAATCTTGTTTGCTGCTTATTCCCTTGTGGGCCAGAGGTTAACCTGTTAAGTTGAGAACTGATCCCAAAGTAGACATTAATGTCTTAATGCATTTAGTGGCTGTGGATCTTTTTGGCGGCAGGCCCCTGGGATTGCATTGTTTCTCATACTTGACTAGGTCACCAATTGCAGAGGGCACCTGGAATGCTTGAAAAAATATGGCTCGGTTTACCCTCTTCCCCCAGTTATTATTTCAAAGCTGGATGTCTTTCTACTGTTCAAGAGGTTCATGTGTCATGAAATATTTTCCAAGGAAGCAATAAGAATAATACAGCCGAGCTTTGAAGCGGCACGGCCCGCTTTTCTTCTTGTTGGTTCAGGCACATTATTGTAGCTTTACAGGACTGTAATTTTTACAAAAGGAAATTATTTGGGTTTCACCTTTCTCTGCATCACACTTCAGTATTGGAAATGAGCAAAAATGCTAAGACTGTTCACCACGGGTCAAACTCTGAGGTCTGGCTCTGGTTTTACCAGCCAAGACTTAACTAGTTTTTTGGGGTTTTTTTTCCCACTAGAATTTACATTTAGGCATTCTCAGGCAAAATTTGAGGATGGAATGATAACACAAAAGAGGTGAGAACACAAAGGTGCTTAGCCTAGTTTAAAGAACATGTCGGATTTCTTGAGCCACTGCTATAAGTCTCATAATCATGAGTTCTTAGAGCTCATAAAATATTGATATAATATCCTCTGTATAGAGTAATATCCTCTGTGTAGAGGCTTGGGAAATATTGTTGTGCAGTGTCAGATCTTTATCCCTGCCCAATCATAACCTTGAGTAGAAAGGCCCACAGATGTTCTGTGAGTGCTGTAATTTGTACTTGCGAGCGAGGTTTTGCGTCTTGGAGTCACAGAATTATAAAATATCCTGAGTAAAAGGGACCCACAAGGATGTTTGAGTCCAGCTCTTTGGGGTGCTCTGGGAAGAATTAATTGGCTGGGTTTCCCAATCAGTAACACTTCTGCAAACTTGATTTCATTGTCTCCAGCTGAAATTGAGCATTTACTGGGCTTATTATGACAAAGACAGAGAGAGCTTTGCAAACCCTGTGCCAGATTTTCTAGGCCCACCAAATGTACAAAATTAAGAAAGAAAAACTCACACAATGATTTAACCACAAATTTCATAACTAGAACTACTTCTATAGGTGTTTTATATCAATTACGGTGGCTGCTGATGAAAGAAAATTACAGTAAAAAAAAAAAATCAGACTTGAAGGAAAACAGCAGTTGTAGGAAATAAATGACTGAGAGACAGTGTTTGCAAAAGCCCTGTAATGAGGGGCTTCTCTTCTAAAGAACCATGTTATCTCCCTGCAAAGTCCCAAGCTTCTGAGTCCTTTTAAAGGACTCAGCTGCTCATGGGTGATATCAACTTTTAGCTGGATGAGCCCCAAAATGAGCCACCCAAGGATCAGACCACACTGTTTGCAGCCAGGACTGTGCATGCATAGGCAATTACTCCAGGAGAAAGTGATGAGAGAAAATGTAATGTAAACTCTGCACTCAGCCAATAAATCTTACAGTAGCCTAATTTTTCTAGGACTGATGCCTCGAGCAATACCTGTGTGGGCCGGAAAGGAAGGAAGAAAAAAAGTCTTGAAGTTTCTAAAATTCCCTTATCCTGTTTATCAGAATACTGTTGCTTCTCTTAAATTGTGACCTTTCCCTTGGGGATTTTGCTCTCCAGATGAGGCTTCAAAGCTTTTGGGTTACTGCAGGAGACGTCCTTGACCACGAGTAGACCAGAAACACATATTATGACCAACTGCAACTAATTTCATGCTGTCAGAGTGGAGTGCAACCTCTGAGTCAGCAGTCACTGCCTGTATTCAAGTGACTTTTGTAGCTCTAACCAATGTCAGCTGACTGAGGATGAGAAATAAAATCTTTATTTGGTCAGAATCTTTACTTTCTGGTCAAGTATTGCATATTCAAGATTTCAAACAAGTAGCCAGCTCAGCTGCAATCTGCTTATGAACATTAGGCACTCAGTAAAGAAAGTTAGTTGAAGTCTTGAACCTTGCGTTCCCTTTTCCTGCATCAGGGAGGAATGTATGGGATGGTTTCACCTACCTCAGTCAACGAGGAACCGGTGATTTTCAACAGTTACATCAGAGGGAGTAAAAAATGGCAAGGTAAAGAAATAATAGTAATTCTTAAGGGTTGATTTTGTTTGTGTTTTGCAGAGAAGAAATTGAACTGCGATTTGCTTTGCCTAAATTTCCCCACAGAATTTTTCCCCCTCAGACCCGTTTTCTCAATTTTTTTTTCTTTAAACAAAACATGAGGTCTTCAGTTATTGACTTAGCAGGCATCTGGTTCCAGTCAGTAAAAGAAAAATTTCAATCGTCATTTTAAGAAAGTTTGCAGAAAGTTTTTGCTAAATGGATTTTAAAATATAATTTTGTTTTTGCTAGGGTTTTTTTAGTTTTATAGAGGGACTTTTTCCAATTTAAATAAAGTTTTAATGGGGGGAAAAATATCAAACAGGAAACAAGTCCCCCTAACTTATGTTTGGCTGTAATTTCCCCTAAAAAAACAACAAACCTCTTGCATCTCCTGCTAGAACATAAAGGATATGCTTTTTTAAAAAAATAGAAAATGCACACATTTCACATATGCATTGTACTTATTTCTACTGAAATATAAAGTCAAATTAGCAGAATTCTCTTCCCTGTGTAAAGCCAAATTTTGCCTTTTGTTGCAATTTTCACCTATTACAGCTTAAAATCACATTCAGGGACAGTTAAATCATAGGTCAAGTAACTGATTATGCAATGATAACCACTTGTGAGTCTGAGCCCAAACTTGCATAAATTAGTTACATTAAATTCATATGTTTAATTAATGGAACTGTGCCTACATGGATAGTTATTGTGGTTTTAAAAAAACTATCCTGAAAATACTTAACCCTGTTTTGCTGTTAGTTAAAGTCAGAAAACGGATGATTTTTACTAAATAATGTATACTGAAGGGGTTTGAGTAGAAAATAAAACAAATCCAAAGTTTTGATTAGCTGTAATTTTCATCCAATTTATCCAGGATCGAAAGGTGAAATCCTTTCCATCCAGAAGGTGAAAATTGTTTTCAACCTTTGTTGGGGTTGTTTTGACTTTACTGTAAATTACTCAACTTTTCCTCAACTATCATGAAACACCCCATCTATTTTGTGATTGTGGTATAGTTATTTACCCCTTTATTTTCATATATTGATTATAAGGTGAATTAATTGTCAGACCATAAATATATTTGTCTATATTTGTCTTCTATTCTTGGAGCATAGAAGACTTGAAATGCATTTTCAATCACCACATTAGCAGCACAAAAATTAATTTGTAAAATCTAAAGTAAAACAAACTATTTTTGTTAGTGAAAGATCAGGTCTTACCTTTCATGTTCCCATTTTATTTCTTGCTCCTACCCAGCCCCGTTCTTTTCTATCACATAATTGTGGTGTTACACGGTGAAAATTCATATTTTATCCATTTTAGACATTTTTTCATCACTTGGGGTGATTTTAACTGCTTATTTTCCAGCAGAATTGGTTGCTTGATCCAGTTTTACCCACGGTCCCATATCAGTGCAAATTACATGAAAACAAGGAAAAGCAACGAATAGGGACATGGCAGGAGAAGCTTCTCTCAAGCCTCACAGCCTCCAGCAGGAAGGTAGATTTAACCATCCCCAGGAGTTTTATGTACCAGCAGGAAGGAGAAAGACAAGGCAGTGCCTGAGCTCCAACTTTGAAAATGTCATGGTGGATTTAGGTATGTAAATCCCTTTAATAGCCCATCCCTAAGTGATTTGACTGAGGTCATAGTGACATTTTACAACAAATCAGGGAATGAACCCCAGATGTGCTATGGCCCATGCAGGCATCCTAACTCCTGTTCTAGGTTTCCCTTTTCCCACTGGAACCTTTCCCTAACACCTTTAAGATGGTCAAGACTTGCAGCCTCCATCTTTGGTGGTTTAAAGTATCAAGGACCCTCATAAAATTACCATGGGGGGGACAGGATTTGAAACAACAACAACAACAGTGAGCATGCAGAGTTTTTTTTTCTCTATTTCACTCCCAAGGCGAGGAATTTTTACAATACCCTCTGGAGTTCCCCTGGCCTCAGCATCAAACATAGAGTGAAGCAGCCAAGAACAGGCCCACACCCTGCACAACTTGCCAGCAATAATTAATTAACTAAGGAGCAAACAGCAGCAAATATTCCCTGCATAGGATCACACAGTTTCATCTGGTTACATTCCAGTGATTGGAGTGTCACTCCATCTCTTTGTTTTGCTTTTATTTTCCTCAATGTGTGGGTGTTTTTTTTGTTGTCCTTGTTGTTGTTTTCCTTTAAATGAAAACTCAGAATCTGATTTAATAACCTAAATCTCAGTGCTGAGCTCCAGGAATAAAAATAGAAATCCAGAAATTTAATCTTTCTTATACCTTGCTAAACTTGAAACCTCAGTGTCTCATCAACAGCCTTTCAAACTGATTATTGCTCCTGCATGGACAGGGCAGATATTTCTTGACAGCAAGAATCTGTTCCTGCCATGAACACTGCTGGAACATCTCTGTCAAGTGATTCATAAGGAACTTCAACAAACTTGTCAGCTTGTCTGGTGTTGCTGCTACCCAGTAATAATGTTCTCCTGGAGCCACAGGTGCTCAGAAGCACTACCTCACCAAGTCTTTGGCTTGTCTGCCAGTCCTAACCCAGGAAGGTAAAAGTAAATGATGTGTTTGCCTACTTGTTCACAGGAGTCCATCTGGGAGGTTGTTTCAAAGCACAAAGCATACCTGCCAGATTAGGGGTAGGTACTGCACTCCCATTATGTATAAGGACTCCCCAGCCAGAGTGTGCCCCACTGTTAAGGACTTACATTCATTTCTGTTCCAACTTGACATTAGAGACTCACAGAATCACTGAATCATAGAACTGTTTGGGTTGGGAGGGACTGTTAAAGGTGACCTGGACAATTAGCAGGGACATTTTCAACTAGATAGGTATCTTAGAGTGCCATCCAACCTGGCCCTTAAAGTTTCCAGGGATAGGGCCCCTCCACCACCTCTCTGGACAACCTCTGCCAGTGTTTTACCACCACCTTTGTAAAAAGCTTCTTCCTTGTAGCTAATCTAAATTGACTCTATTTCTTTCAAACCATTTTCCCCTATGTCCTTTCAAGATAGATCCTGTTAGAAAGTTTGTCCTTATCTTCTCATAGGCCCCCTAATCTCTCATTTAACAAGTGGGACACCTTAACCAGGAGGTCTCAGGTGTTCCTCCTTTCAGAGGGTTCATACCTCTAGCAAGACACAGAGGATGTCACTCTGCAGCTCACATCACTGTCCTGGGAGTGTGGTGTGATTAATCAATTATGATTGCTTTCAAGCTAACTGCAAGATAAATTTCACAAGGATTTCTAGGGGTATGGGTGACCTCAGGCCTCTTTGCTAAGGCCATTCCAGTTTGCAGGGAACAATTCAATACTCCTTAAGCTGAAAATAAAAGTGTGTCAAAGCACAAAAGGGGAGCTGCAGTTCCTGTGTGCATATGAGCTGCTCCTGGAGTTCCCTCTCTCCTTGTCTCTCCAAAGTACATGTTGTGTGTAGATCTTGGCTATAAAGAGATCTTGATAAGTCACTGGTCTTCTTCATAACCTATTTAAAGCACTCAGCTGGCTTTGGTGGTGAGGGGAGTTTGGATTCTAGCCTGGAGGCTGCTAAATATTTCAATATGTGCTGTTAAGTATTCAATACAGTTGGAACTCGAGTCTCTTCAGTCATTAAACTATAGATCTGTGTTAAAATATATTTTTCATTCAACTGAACTGGTGGAAATTAATGCAGAGTGAAATAGACTTGACCTGACAGGTTATGGCCACTTCCCCTGCTGTTCACCACCCAGGACACTCATCAACAGGGTGCTGAATATGGATTAAAGCAGTTCCAAAGAGTTAAGAGATTCAGCTAAGATTTCCACTTTTTCCATAAATAGACTCTATTTTGAAGTTTTTTGAAAAGAAAAGATTGATGCATTTTTTTCACGTACCTTTGAAAAGAAACGGTCTGTGTGTTTAATTTAGAAATGTTCTGGATGTACAGCTTCAGAGCTGGAAGGCTTGGAACCCTCAGGAATGTGTAGGAAATAAATAAACTTTAATCTCAGCCATTTCTTTCTGGCACAATTAGGCAAGTTTTTGCTGAATATGATGGCTTTTTTTGCCTCTATTGACAGGCAATAAGAACTCCATCTTGCACGTAGCTACATGAAAATTGGCCACCCTACTGCTTGGCACAGTGATGCCCAGGTTCCCTTAATGGATTGTCCTTTTTGAATTAAGAGGAACATAATGAAAAACAGACTCATGTCCTTTGTCTTGTGTGCTCTGGGTGTAGCTATCATGAAGACAGGGAAAAAATCCTGTGATCAGTTCCTTGTCAATTCACACCACATATGTTGGGCAGGTGGGAACCTGGGGCTGGAGCACTGGGACGTTCTCAGGTCTTATATTTCTGTGGATCCTCCAAAGAATTCAGCCCATGTAGGTACACAACAGCTTATTCTAAAATTGCCTCCTTTTTTCAGCAGTCCTTTTGCATGTCTAAGGGTTTCTGAGGTTGTATTATTCCTTCAGTGAGGCTACAGACTCATTGGCATGGTCTCCCATTGCCCGGACCTGCCCTTTGCATAATTGCTCCCATCTAGGCAAAGCAGTTGTAAAACCATCAACAGTCCTAGAAAGCCCAGGTTTGCTACATAATTCAGCTCCCAAATTTGGCCTTTCCTTTACTGGATAACTCCATCTGTTAATGAACACAAACCAGATATCCACTCCTCTTGAAACACTCATTGGGCCAACTCATATTCAAAAGTATGTTATAATATATAGCTTGTTTCATCTTGACCAGATTTTTAAATGCAGGAGAGCTAAGCAAATGAACATGATTTTTGCTCTGTGCTGATAGGCTGAAGAAAGCCTTAGTCACATAATGAAAGTGGCCAGAATTTACTCAATGAGACATTCTTAGGAAACATTCAACAGCTGCAAGTGTAGTATTTGAAAGCCCAAGTCTTGTGGCTGTACTCCAATAAACTGCTTCCTACCTGTGCAGCGTGATTGCTAGTTATGGAGAAAAGGGTGAAATATTCTTTCCTTCTCAATAAAAATTGGGCAGGGGAGCTCTTGCTCTGTTTTCATCCCAGCTCCTTCTCTGTGTTCACAATTTTTCTCCTTCATTTTTCTTGAGTTAAATTTCAAATGATGGCACATAGGGAAGATTTGCCAGGCCTGACTCATCAGCGACAGCGTGTGTAAGGAATTTCAGAGTAACCCAAGGACCCATCATCCCTGTACAGGAAAAAAAAAAAAGAAAGAAAAAACATTTAGACCTGTTTTCAGTGCCATTCATTGCTTATGGGGGAAGGTTTGGCAGCCAAATGGCAAACTTGTTTCAATTAAAAGGCGAATGATAACAGGGGGAGAAAAAAACAACCTAGGAAGGATAGAGTTTTCTGGAAAGGAAAGCATCAGGCTATAGTCTTTCCTTTTGCTTTTGCTTGGTGCTTTATTTACTTATTTATCATCAATTAATTAGCAGCACTGCAGAAACACTAGCTCCCAAACAGCTTGCCACTTGTGCTCAGAGTAAATACCCAGTACACACAATGTAATTAAAAATGTAAATAATACTATCGTCAAATGCTAGCTTACGTGTCAGTAGAAAGGACACTGCAGGACTCGGGAGAAGGAATAACAACTGTGATCTGAGGGCTACAGATCTGCTCATTGTGTGTGTTGACCAGAGGGTAACACATGGGTCTAATCTATTTACTCATCATGGTAGTACCTCATTGTTGATCACCATCAATATGCACGCTGAGCACCAGCCAAAAAGAGAGCAGTCACTGTTGTCATGGTGATGTTGTGAAAAGAGGCAGCAAAAAATGCTCATCCAGTTACAGGAGGAGTGGCTGGGGGCTTGGGAAAAGTGGGTTGGAGTCCCTCCCTTGTCACAGGGCTTTGAATAGGACGCCAGCAGCTCAGTCATTGGCTTGAGAACCATTCATTTCATTGAAACACGTATTTAAATCCTTCTGAGAGTCCAGCCTCAGTTCCCCATCTTTACTACTCCATTACTCAGAGGCATCTTTATTACTTTGGTGTCTACGGGCATTTATATTTTCCTGGGGTTCACCTACATGTAAGATTTCATTCCATTATTAATTCTCACATTTCTAACTAACAAGATCTTTCCTTTGAATGGGAGGACTTATATCCACTACGTTCTCTTAGTGACCTTGGGTAATTTATCAGAAAGTGGGTATTCTTGCAAGATCTGGAAAGACCTAAAAAAATATTTTGAGGGATGTACTCTGACAGATACATATACACATGATAGAGATTCCCTATTCCCACTCAAAAAAACTCCAAACCAAACCAAACCAGAACAAAAGGCAACAAAAAGCAGATTGAAAAAGGGAGGAAACAGGTCTCTCAAATTAAAACTGTTGTGAGTGAGAACTGCTGAAATCTCATTGCAATTAAGAAAAGCTAATCATAGAATCATAGAGTCATAGAATGGTTAAGGCTGGAAGGGACCTAAAAGATCATCTAGTTCCAACCCCCTTGCCATGGACAGGGACAATTTTCACTTGATCACGTTGCCTGGGGCCCCAGGCCCCTGAACCTGGCCTTGAACACTTCCCATGATATTGAGGCTTTGATTTTGGTAAGAGTTGAGATCAACAGAAAGGCTGAATGTATAAATAAAAAGTGTGCCCTTGTCAAATGTAGAACAAAAATATGTTGTGATTCCAGCATCACCATTCATCCCTTGCCAAAGGATGAGAGTACCATGAGTTTTTTTGACTTCTGTCTTGCACTAGCCCTGCTGTAAGGGTGGGTCCTACCCACCGCTTCTCCTCAATATCTTGGAAAAGATACTGTCCTTTCTTTTTCACTGGAATGTTCATTCCCTCCAGAACTCAGTCCTTAAAGAGAAGCAACTGCCATTGTCATAATCTCACTGAGAAAATCTTTAAGAATTTCTGTATGAATATATACATGCATGCATGTGTGTTAAAATATGTGTATATATATATATTTAATATTATTAATATAATATTTAATCCAGTGCATTCAGTATCTGATCTGGGCTGCTAATTGCAAATATTACTTTTAATAATAATAGTATTACTAATAATATTGGTATTGATATTGATGATGATGACGATAATAATAAAACAATAACAACAACAATAGCTAATCTAAGCTATAAGAAGAAATAGAAAAAGAGCTTTGAAGGGAATTCTTCAAGATTAACAAAAACACTTTTTCTTCATTCCTTAATGCAATCTTAATTTAATATTCTGATCAGGAATGAAGAAGGAGTTGTGCAAAAAGCTTTGCTTGTTTTATGCAGGGGCTTTGCATCATTAACATTATTCCTTCGTAGTAATATTTCTTAAACTGAGGGCACTGGATTTGTGTTCTGCTAACATAGCACATTGAAGGGTTTCTACTGCTTTAACAGGTTTGTGGTAGCTGCCTTAACAAATGAAAGGTATCTTTAAAAAGCTCAGATTTTTTTTTAATATATATCATTGTATTGGTCAAAAAAATATTGCTTGTGATTAATTCTAGATACTGGCCAAATTAAAAAAAAACCCATATTATGATGTTTGCCTTGGTTTATTCTACACATCAGTAGGAAAAATCAAATTATGATCTCTGCTCCGGGCCTTCCCATGATCTCTTAAAATTTTAATAATTAAAAAAAGAAAGCCTGAGATTACTTTGAGGTGTAGTTTTTTGTAGACTGGTCTCTGAGACATGTCATTTGAACACTGATTTCTTATTTTCTTTCTAAGAAAGCAGCAGAAAGATTTGTTATATTTCCTGTTGAAAAATAAAATGGCACATTTAGTCACTTTTATGCATGTAAAGCCTTTCTTCTTCCCCTTTGACACTAGCATTCTTACTTTTCCCTTCAGTTTTTTTTTCCTAGTGCTGTTTATATGCCATATTACACTCTCTAATTTCCTTTTATCTTTTCTTTATTTTGCAATGTCTCAGTACATGTCTCTTTAAGACAAGTTAATTTAGTCAATTACTCCAGTTTGGTCTCAGATAAAATCTTTAATTTATCCAGGCCCCTCTTTATTCTTTCTAAGATCCTCTTTCCATTAATTTCATGAAACTTTCTAATTCTCCATTTTAGGAAAAAGCTAATTTCACTCACTTGCACAGAATTCCTTAGTCTTTTTCCTCTATTGCATGTTTTACTTAAACCGAAGTATGTGGGGATTGGTGAGGTTCTTACATACTAGAGCAGGTTTCCTTTCCTTTTCTGCCTGGAAAACTGCCACAGATCCACTTGCCATCTCCTGCATCTCTGTACAAGACAGAAAATTATGCATCCCAAAAAGAATGAAGAATTTTTCCTGCTCAATCACGGGAGAACACCTATGCCACCATCACCGAGGCCATGCCGTGTCTTGCAAAAGGCTTGTGAAGTCTTGGAGCAGGCTGCACAGGGAAGTGGTAGAGTCAGCATGCCTGGAAGTGTTCAAAAAATGTGGGGATGTGGCACTTGAGGACATGGTTTAGTGGTGGGCATGGTAGTGGTGCTAAGTTGACAGCTGGACTTGATGATCCCAGAGACTTGATGATTCCAACCTTACCGACGTTATGATTCCAGGATTCCGTACTCCTGGGTGGTTGGTATGGGGGTTTTTATTTGGGATTGGCTGGAACACTAGTGGGACAATGCTGGGGCTGCCTGTAGGTCAGCAGGTAAGAGGCAGGTGGGCCCTGCAGTCATGCTGGCATTTCCCTTCCCTGGTACTGGAATTTCCCTCCATAGTGTTGGAAATGGAGACTGCAACTCTCTTGAAGCCTCCCTCTCACCTTGGATTTTGTTTTCCACGAGTATTTCACATCCTGGCAGTTCCCCAGTCTTGTTTTGCATCCTCCAGCAAGTTGCTCTCATTTTCCTCATTTATGAAATGGGAAAGATAAACCCATTGCAAAACAGCTTGACCACCAATAGCCCCAGAGGGCACGAAGCAATGAAAAGGCAGAGATTGGTCACTAATGCAAATAATTATATTGCTTCAGAAACAGCTATCCTTGTTTAGTAATTTTCTTGTTCATCTGCACTCCTTGCTTCACTTAACTGGTCTTAGAGACAGGGATTGACATGTGACAAGTCCCTGACTGTAGTCAGTCCCCTTGTACTACCCCAATATAAAAATACTGCAATGTGCTGCTGAATTTGGGCAGAAAAATTCTTCCTGATTTTCAATGCAGAGGCACAGACAGCAGGATCAGGAAACTGAGTTTGCTGAAACTCAACCAAAAAAAAAGGAAAGAGACTGAAAAACAAAACAGAGAAACATAGGGTTTTGGTGGCTTGTCAAGATTTTTAGGTGGCTTGTCATGCTGACCACAAATGTTATCCTGAATACAAGACGATGGAAGTAGCTCAGTGGCCAGAGCGTTCAAAACTTGGAAGACGTGGAGGACTTTTATTGTCAGCAAAATTTCCTGGGAATGGGGATTAAAAACCTTTAAATAAGTAAATAACAAAAAACTTACAGTGTTCAGAAAAATGGACGTGTTTTATTAAGAATAAGTTTACGCCTTTTGCAGCATGTTTTAAAAAAAATTTTCATCAGAAAAATACACAAAAAAACCCCTAAACAAAACCAAACAGAAGACCTCAAAAAGAACTGGGTGCATTTTGAAATGTCAGCGTGTTACCCCATAGGAGATGTATTTTGATTGTCTTCTGCTCCTTGTCTTTATAAATTAGAATCTGATGAGCCAAAGCAAATTTTTGATAAATTATTTCTCTTCTTTGTATTGGCATATATCAGAACCCCAAAATATATTGCAAAAGATTATACAACTCTAACTCTGCAAAGTATTGGAAAATGTGATCCAGACCCTTAGCTGCAGGGTAGCAGGGTATTTTAGACTAAATGCATTTGGTTCAGTTGAGCAGTGTTTACATACACAAAATCTCTCTATTTCTGTGCAGCATATTGACCTGAACTCCCCTAAATTAAACCCATTTTTGCAAAGGCACTTCAAAAAGCAACCTCCTTATAGCATACCACCAATGTGAACTACATTTGCAGAGATAACCCCATCACAGTGGACTCACATTTGGAATAATATTTACATATTCAATTTTTTCTATCATGAAATGCTCTATCAACTGTTACATTCCAATAACCATGAACGTAAATGAGTGCAGACTTCAAATGGACAATCATTAACCTATGCTGTAATGATTATACAACATCCTTCAAATACTGAATGTTTTGAATGTGATCAAGTGATTCTTTCTTGTTATTTTGACTTTCATATTAATTATTAAACTTTAATTACCCATTATGGGTAATTATTAATATTTATTGTGCATTATTGTCATTGTTCATGGGCTTTTATAAAGAGAACTATACTTGATATAGAAAAAAACCATCATTAAATTAAATATTCATTTACATGGTTTTGCAGCAACCTATTTTTAAAACAAATGGGTATGAGCCTGCTTTTCTATTAGCTGTTATGCTTATAAATATTGATTTAATACCCATTATTCTTCTTGACTACATTTCTGTGACTTTCTATACCTTTATGTTTTCTCTATAAGCATTTTTTCCCTTGTTAAGATTACAAATGTGAACAGAAAAAAAAGAAAAAAGTTGTTAGAAAAGCAAGCACATAAAAAGTTTCTACCAGTTGCATTAGCAGTAAAAATTATTGCCAGTGTTGGTACCTGGAGTAAGACAGAAGTACGAAATGCAATCACAGTGTGTTTAATTTAAAATTAGGTAAAAAAAAAATTCATTTATTACTTTCTCTAGAAATTGAGACAGGATAAAGCCAACTGACTTTTTGAGCAGAATACAGAGCTTAACTCATTTTAAATGTGCTTAAACACGGTAAGGTGCCTAGCAGGATTTTCAAAATCTCTATGCCTGGACCAAAAATACAAGTGATACTATGGTCCAAGGTCGGTTTTAAATTTAAATGGGTAAAGTGTGTCTTCACGGATGTCCCAGGCCAGACAGTAAGGTAGCACATAGGGTCCAAAATAAATTTGGCCACCAATTTCCTTGAAAAAATCTCCAAATCTGAGCTGAATTCTTTGAGATCTTTTATTCAAAAGCATTCCTTAAAATATAACTGCTGGTTGCTTTTGGCCTCCAGCAGTTTACTGAGGCAGTCTCCAGTTGAAGGTTGGCATATTTCGGTGCTTCCAGGGATGGGGCATCAACAGCTTCTCTGGGCAAGCTGTGACAATATCTTAGCATTATCACAGTAAAGAATTTCTTCCTAGTATCTAATTTAAAACCACCCTTTTTCAGTTTTTAGTGTTTAATTGGTGTGTGTAGCTCCTAGCAGGATTGAGCTCAGTACATGCATTTGCTCAGGACATTCATTCCCTCAGTACAAACAAATTCAAAGCTCAGCCTCAGCCCCAGACATGGCCACCACACACTTGCTGAAAACATTCCCAGCAGGAAAAGTCAAATTTGAATATTTATAAAAAGTGAGCACAAAATGTGTGTGTGTGTGTGTGTGTGTGTGTGGCTCCATTTAAATGAATTTTACAGATGATCTGGACTAATGATATAAAAAATAAATTTTTGCATCATCTCCCCTTGTACATGCTATTTTTTTTTCAGAAATGTATCACACATTCATTTCCATGGGTCTGATGTGACTTTATACCCAATTAAAACTAGACATATATATGTAAAATCTTACACCACCTAAAGAATTTGACCCATATTAGGAACAATGTATGATACAGGACTGTATAGTCTGTGGTTTTATTTAAACCTCACATAATCAGATGCCATATTTAGGTTTGAAAAGCCTTGGTTTTCTGTGCATATCTGGATTGCTCCTGCTCCCCTAGAAGCACATAAGAACATTGATTTGAAGCAAAGCACGCTCAGCATGCAAGGAAGCAGGAGCAGCAGCTGGTTTATGCACACTTACATGCATACCAATATCATTCTTACAGGTTCATGTAAAAATAATCTCAGGATTTACTTCCAAATAGTCCAAATCCCTCTTTCCCTTTATGATAGGCTCCACTGTGCCTGTTCGGATTTCCAGGTGTCATTTAAGAATGTGAAGTGCTTGTGAAACAGGAGGCAGAACAGCTAAACCTGCTTCTGGAACAGATGACCCCATCTCCTCTGCACATCAGAGCTGGCCAGTGGATTGACCTGGATGTGTATTCACCTGTTTTCTGAGGGCAGAGGGGCAATTCTTTTATTGCGATTTGTTGTTTTCTTTGAATATAATTCTGATTGAAA
Organism: Dicrurus megarhynchus; assembly: GCA_013399195.1. Classification (NCBI taxonomy): domain Eukaryota; kingdom Metazoa; phylum Chordata; class Aves; order Passeriformes; family Dicruridae; genus Dicrurus; species Dicrurus megarhynchus. The sequence continues at coordinate 356,067 of VXAD01010121.1, read as the reverse complement.
TCTGAGTAAAATGCATTAAAAATAATGAATGTGTGTTGCCAAAAAAATACTGCAGAGGTGTAATCTTTGACCTGGTTTCCCTGAAAATGTGCGAGAGAAATTTAGACATTTCCATGAGCACAGCAGGATTTTTACAGCTCACATTTCTGCTCCGTGGTGCTCTCAGAGGGGCAAACTGCATAGAAAAACATTAGATGCTCGATTAGATAATAGCATTAGCATTTAAGATAAACTTTCCTTTCTTCACAAAGATAAACCCTCATTATTTAAAACGTTTTTCATCCTCTAGTTCCTCCATAGGAGATACTCGTGCAAGCTACCTGCCAATAGCAATTAAAGCTTAGTTTGCAAGGAAAGTGGGTTTAATTGCCAAAGCACTATTTATAGGAAGTCCCCCATGAGGATTACTGAGCTGCAAGAATGCAGATTAAGCAAAATGAGGGCAGCAGGGAATGTGATGCAGTTTGGCTAAACAGCTCTGTCAGGCTCAATAGGTGTGGAGCCGCAGGAGCGCTGGTGACAGCCCGACGCCACTTCCCCCACGCAGAGCTGGGTGTTGCAGACTCTCTGCAGTGTGACAGCATGTCCTCAGACATTTCATAGCAAAGCATCTTCTCTCTCCAGGTATTTATCCTCTCCCTTCACCACCCAATAACCATCACAGATGACAATATCAGCCTTGGGGTGTTGCTGGCTTTATAAATTGGGGGATTATGGTTGTGCCCATTCCCAAAGTGGGTACAGGGGAGCCACAATTCTGCCCCTAAAGGGGCTTGAATACTTCAGGCAAGGGAATTAGTCCTGCATTTCACTCCATGCCTTACAGCAGCAAATCTCCTGCCTTAGGATTGTCCAGAAAACAAAGTGTATTAGGATAGGGAATGAGAGACAACCACAGTGAACCCAAGGGTAACTGGGGTACCATAACTGTAGTTGGGACAGGATTTCCTGTCACCTCCTGCCTTCCTCATGATCTGTGCCTGCCTAGTGAAGGGACAAAACTGGCCTGTGTAAAAGGGGGATCATTGAACAACTTGGGTCTGAAAGAACCTTTAAAGGTCATCTAGTGCAATCCCCTGCAATGAGCTGGGACTCCTTAAAACAGATCAGGTTGCTCAGAGCCCTGTCCAACCTGACTTTGAATGTTTCCAGGGATGGGGCATTCACGAGCTCTCTATGAAACCTGTGCCGATGTTTCGCCAACCTCATAATTAATTTTTTTTCCTTACGTAGCCTAAATCTGCCCTCTTTTAGTTTAAAACCATTATCTCTTTGCCTATTACAATGAACATGCTTAATGCCTTCTCTACCTTTGTCTCTCAGACTCTTGAGCTGCCCCTTGGTACTTGCACAATTCACCTGCCCCATTTGCCTTCTCACACAACATATTCTCCTCAGTCAAGTGACAAACTGCTGTAAAAATGGGAAATTTTATGCTCTCCTGTTAATTCTTCATAATCTTTTTATCATCATAATCAAGCTCAGCAAGAACATAAATGTTGGGATATTTGGGCAAAGAAGGGGCTGAAAATATAAATATCACAGCCTAACATTGATTAAGATCAAATGCTTCACTAAGCTTTAATATGATTTCTAATTGTTTAAATACATTTTTTAAACAACCTTCGTTAAAAATTCACGACAGTTAATCATAAAATGTTAAAATATTTTATTTTTCCAAGATATTTTCAGCTTTGGTTAATGAATAAATTAGCTCATCTGACAGAAATTCACAGGCAAAATAGATGTTGTCAAATCTACAGTTTCACCGAAGGGGTTCCAGTTGAAAAATTACATCCTTCTCTGATTAAATCCCTCATTAAGATTCAGGCCTGTTCTGTCAGTAAATCAGTAATCTGGTAAAAAAGGATAATATCATCATATTCCTTGTTGGCTTGTCCATGTCCATCTTATCCTACCTTTTTTATACTCTAAACTCCTTGCAACAGGGATTGTGTTCATAACACAATCCACAACTTGCCCAGTTCCCAGAGCTCTGTCATTGCCTATTAACTCTTATGCTCCCTGAGCTGCAAACGCCATAATTTCTACACTGATGATAATAGGAGAAAAACATGAGATTTAATCTCTTTGCAGGCTTCAGCATTGCTCAAGCATATGCCCATATCTAGGCTAAATTTTCAAGATTTCTCTCTGACTGCAAAAGTTTGACAGCTCTGTTTGCACTCATTTTTAAGGAAAACTTCGTTATCTCTCATAACACCTTGATTGGAGTGAGAGCTTTAGGAAAAGGAATACACATAGGGAAGGAATTTGAAACACGAGTTGTCTGCATTAAGACCAGCTGTCTCAGCTTTTGTTATAGTCCATGGAGATGATGGTCTCTTGAAAGTCAGCAAGACCAAACAGCAGAACATTGTGAGGCCATAATACTTAATGATTGGTTCCATAATTTCCACACTGCCTATTTTTTCCTTGGACAGATAGAATGCCTTATGAGGTTGCATGACATCATGTGATTAATTTGTCAGTATTTACAAGAAACAGCTCCTCTTGCAAAATAGACCCTGGCATGTTATGTGGAGTGGGGCAATAAACACCCTGGATTTACCCCAACCTGAAGGAACCCATTTAAAAGCTGAGAGAATTTGGATTGTTCGGCCTGGAGAATAAAAGGCTCTGGGGCAACCTAATTGTGGCCTTTCATTTAACGAAAGGAGCCCACAAGAAAGATGGAAAAAAGAGACTTTCTGCAAGGGTGTGTAGTGGTAGGACAAGAGGGAATGGTTTTAAAGTGAAAGAGGGCAGGTTTGAATTAGATGTTAGGAAAAAATTCTTTACTGTGAGGGTGGTGAGGCTCTGATGCAGGTTGGTCAGTGAAGTTGTGGATACCCCATCCTTGGAAGTGTTCAAGGCCAGGTTGGACAGGGCTTGGAGCAACCTGGGATTGTGGAAGGTGTCCCTGCCCGTGGCAGGATGTGGAATTAAATGGTCTTTAAGGTGCCTTCCAACCCATACCATTCTGTTATTATTCTATGATCCAATGATCTCTTCTAATAATGCAGGAGCAAAACCCTAAAGAGTGCAAGTTACTGGAAAATTCCAGTGCTACGTCTGGACAGATATTTAATGACCTAGATACTGAGGGGCAAAACAATGGCTCTCAGAAGCCAAAATCTTAGAAGAGTGAGCTATTCTTCTGCTGTTTTTCTCTGGGGCAATCTGGGGAATGAAGTGTGTATGTGCTCATGAAGTGAAGCAAGAAGCAAGTGTCTGTTAGTGAGAGGAGAATATTGGATCTTGCATCACTCAGCATTTCAAAAGCCAAAAGTGTGTCACTTACTGTTTTTCACATTCATTCTCCTACTTTTTTTTACTCTATTTCTTCCCTCTTTTTAGACCTACTCTGTCACAGGGATCAGTGATCCCAGGGACTCCCTGACTTTGAATCTGGGTTCAGAAACAGATGAGCCCACACTGAATCCAGGAGTCTCCTGACTTTGAAGCTTGAAGATATCCAGATCTGATCAAGGCTTGGCTCCTCCTCATGCAGAATAATAATGCATTTTCCCATCCTTCTGACTGGATCTTTGTTCTCAGCTGGCAGACGGACAATGCTGTGATGCACAGCTGAACCACATTCCCCAAACAGAAGGCTAACAAAAAACAGAGTCTGCCTCTACGGCTGACTCACAAAGAGCAGGCACAAACAGTAACATGAAGGTTTTGAGGGGGAGCATCCTGCTTAGAACCTTATGAACTGTGCTCTCTGCTGGGTATGTTCCTGAAAAGATTGTCACTTCTAAGTAATCTTAGGCAGAAGGGCAGCTATCTTTTAAACAAACCTCAGAAATTATTATTTTTAAGGCTGGTAAATCTATGCTAACCAGTTATTGGTGCCATGTTCAGAATCTCAGACAGAGTTAAATTATGCTTCAGATTAATGTATTGAGCAGTTCAGGGGTTAGACAAACAGCTGTTTCTCAAGCAGGCACACTACAAAGCTTAACTGTTCATTGGAAGGGCAGATACAGCCTAGCTAAAGTCCCAGTAGGCCAACTTTTATTTGTTTCTGATTGGGAGATATCCAAAGCTGACTCCATGCTACTGATGACCTCCCTTAGCAGGGGCAGAAAGTTGAACCTCTGGAGCCAGTGTGATTTTACCAGTCTCTGGGAAAAAAACCACAACAAATCTTCAGCAACTCTGAGATAATCTGCAAAATGTTGCACTTTCACTAATGAGCTTTAAAAATTCTGGGAGAAAAAAAAAGGATATACAAATAGAGACAGACTACAGGGGAAAACCATATAAAATCCCTGAAACAAATATTACTTGTGACATTTTGCAAAGGTGTTAGTTAACCAAGTATGTTAGTTAATTAAGTATAACCTAAACACCAAATTACTCAATGGGAAAAGCCCAACACAGATTGTTTAGTTACCCGATATCACTTTTAGTATTTCAGCAAAGCACTGAGTTCTTTATTAAATGCTTACTCTATGTAAAAGAGATGGCTATAAGGGAAAAAAATCTCAACCTAGAACTGAACATTCTTTAAAAAAAAAAAAACCACCACCAAAAAAAAAAAAAAAAAAAAAAAAGGCAGAATTAACGGATTCAGTATTAAGACCTATTTAATTCAGTGAAGTCTTTTTAGTTTCAATAAGTGGTTTGACCCCATTCTGACACAGATCTGCCTGCCAAACCTCAAGACACATAGAGGTGGCATGTGGGGACATGGTTTAGTGTTGGACCGGGCACTGCTGGGTTAACGACTGGACTTGACAATCTTAGAGTTCTTTTCCAGCATAAATGATTCCATGATTCTAAGTGTGTTCATTCACTATTTTGTTAGGGGAGGAAAAAAAAAAAGTAGGCTAAACTGGGTAGACAAAACTGTCTCAATAAGAATTATGGCGTTTTCTGGAGCTTCATGGATGCACACTCAGAATAGTTCAGTAATGTGTTTTCTGTGACTTGTAGTGGATTTTCTGACTGTTCCAAACTTCCTGTGGACCCACCATGTCTGCCTTTCAGAACCTGTTCCAGCAGGTAGAGCACTTGCAAGTCTCACTGGTGACCAGTGGTAGGAACAGAGGTAATGGCCTGAAGTTGTGTCAGGAAGGTTTAGGCTGGATATTGGGAAAAGGTTCTTCACCCAGAGGGTGTTTGGGCAGTGGAACAGGCTCCCCAGGGAAATGGTCACAGCACCGGCCCTGACAGAGGTCAAGAAGCATTTGGACAGCACTCTCAGGTGCCTGGTGGAATTCTTGGAGGTGTCCTGTGCAGAGGCCAGGAGTTGAACTTCAATGTTCCTTGTCCCTTCCAACTCCAGATATTCTATGATTTTATTATCAGTTATAGCCAAATTAACTGTGCCAGCTCAAACCCACCAAAACTGACAAATCTTAAAGAATACAACATGTTTTATGGACATGAGGAGTGTACAAGTTCTGAATGAAGACTGTCTTTCATCACAGTAATGGACCATCAAGGAGCACCATGGTGATGTTGGATGTATGTCTGCAGCCTCCTTTCCATCAGGAGGTCACCAAGAGGTCTAATGGGGGGTTTGATATTACCATATGACTCTGCTGGGGTGGCTTGGAAATCTGTCTTGTAGCTTAAAAGCAAGTAACACAGAGACAATTCATACTGAGAAATCCAGGGGGAATAACTGGTTATTAGTTCACTTCTTGTGGGCAGTATGGAAGAAGTGAGTCATTACAAAGGATAAACTCAAATTGCAACCGGCTTTACTTTTATATTGATAACATCTATTGCTAAATTAGAACAATAACAGTGACGTTATCTTGAGAAAAGGGCTTCAAAGTACCACTTCCCATCTTATTTGTGCTCTCTACCTAGAGGAACACTAGTCGCCCTGCTAAAGAACAGAAGAGATGTGGGTTTGATTCCTGGTCATGCTGAGGGTTTCCTGTCTTGCCTTGGGCAAGTCCCTAAATCTGCCTGAGTCTCATTTCCACCTCTGTGAAATGGGGATCATAGCACCGTGTGCCTTTCATCCTCCTCAATTTAGAAGGCAAAACCTTTGTGTTACAGACTGCTTTAACAGGTGAGCTTTGGCATGGGTGCATGCACAGAAAGAGAGGAGAGGGCTTAAAACAAGACTTGCATTTGTGTGGGGGTCACATAAGTACTGAAAACACTGATAAATGATGGATTTTATCTAAAATGTACAATACAAGCAGAGTGGGATTCTTCTTCCTGAGCTGGTAGTCCAGAATCACAGCCAATGGGGAGGACAAGACCCTTCTTCCCTTTTGAGCTTTTGATGGGATACCCTTCCTTCTCGGACCAGGGTAAGAGAGCAGAGGAGACTGCTGTTCTGCTAAGTTCTTTATTTCTTGGTCTCATAGCTTTCTTGAAGGCAGAGTTCAAGGGGGTTACGTGATAAGGCCAAGCAGCAACAGCAGGCAAACAGCAGGCAGAAAACAACTTCTTCTTCTAATGCTGGTTCCTCTATTATATTTTTTTCTCACAGAAGTGTGGATTATATTTGTTAATTGACCAATAAGATCAACACACAATTCTAGTTTTTCTTTTCTTAACCCATCCTGGTCTAATTCTAACAGTCGTAAATCTTACACAAGTATTACCTAGGTATTACACAGATTTGTCTATATAGTTTCTATCAGCTCTAATTGTTTATGTGAACAATCTATCTAAAAAATGTGAACAATATAGTCCTATCTATGTTTTGTCTAAAGAAATTCTGTGAAAAGGTAACACTGCTACAGTAAAAACTGCGTTTAAGATTTCTTTGCTGCAGCTTTTCAATGTTTAAAGCACTTAACATATATTTCTACTAAAAGTTAAAAATCTATATTTCTATTTCACTTTGGTGTGACTTCAAGTATCTCAGCTTATCCAAAGGTTTTAATTCAACTCCTGTGCTTTGGCTTTCCTCTGGGCCTGAGTCCAGAGGAGCTTTCACTACAACACTTCCCCAAAGGTATCCTGGGCGGCATGGCAGGAATCCTGGCCAGTAGGTCAAGGGACGTGATTCTGTCCCTATTCTCTGCCTTTGTGAGACCCCTCCTGAAGTGCTGTGTCCAAATATGGGGTCCTCAGCGCAATAAAGATTAGGACTTGTTACAGTAAGTCCAAACAAGGGCCACAAAAACGGTCAGAGGGCTGGAACACCTATTCTATAAAGGCAGGTTGAGAGAGTTGGGGTTGTTCATCCTGGAGAAGAGAAGGCCCTGGGGAGACCTTGTAGTGTCCTTTCAATACCTAAAAAGTTTTGTAAAAAGACAGAGGGAGACTTTTTACCAGGACAGGACAAGGGGCATCAGTTTTAATATGAAAGAGAGTAGGTTTAGGTTAGATGTTAGAAAAAAATTCTTTACCGGAAGAGTGCTAAGGTCCTGGCACAGATTACCCAGAGAAGCTGTGGCTGCCCCATCCTGGAAGTGTTCAAGGCCAGGGTAGGACTTGGAGCAACCTGGTCTAGTGAAAGATGTCCCTGCTCATGGCAGGGGAGTGGATTAGATTATATTTAAAAGTTCTTTCAAGCCCAAAACATTCTGTGATTCTAATTCTGTGAATCTAAAAGTAGATATTGTGAACATTTCAATATAAAGTCATCTATTTCTTTCCATTACTATAAGGTAAACTTTTCCATCACAAGTTAGGTGAAATATCCCCCACTGTCACCAGTGTTGTTCTTTTTTTGCATATGGCAACATCACTGGAGACCATTACAGAGCCCGTTCCAGGCCCAGGGGGTAATGGTTGTTTGGTGCAAGTCAGCAAAGAGAATTGTAACACAAGAAGGTTGAAAGCTCTTGCTAAAAACAATATTTTCATTTGGCAAAGCTTTGTTTCCATTAGTAACATGAAATGGGCAGGGAGAACCCCTTACCTCCAGCACTGTGCCTCTGACAAAGCCAGTCCTGCCACACAGTTCAGAGGAGAGTGGGAAAACCTGGAAGCAGGTAGAGTCCTGCAACATACACTCTACTATATCCCTAAAAGCTGGAGAGGAGGCTACATCCTGAAACACAGTTTTTAGGCCTTTATTATGATGACACATTGTTAGTTTTACTGCAAACCGAGATATTTCCTTGAACACTTGGATCTGATTGCTTATGAAGATCTTGGCCCAATGTTCCTTAAAAGTCAAGGACTCTTTTGGAGTTGATTGTATCTGCTTATCAATATTAGTTAAAATCACAGTAAGTTCCCCAGGTGGGTGTTAAAGCTGCTCTGAACGAACCTCACTACTGCCACTTATGGCAGCTGTCCCAGGGACAGACTTCCTTTAGTTTGTGTCCTTTCTTCAGGGAGTGGATGGTTCCTCTTCCCCTTCCTGCACTGGCTCAAGCCCAAAGGCTCCTCTCTCAAGGAGGTGACGCTTGCCCATCCATTTGTGAGCCAGTTCCTGGAGCCAATGTTTCACTGTTTGGATAAAAATAAGGTTCATACACCGATGTTCCTCCCCTGGACCTAGCTGGTCTGCAGAAGTGTGAAATTCACCACAGGGGCAGTTTCTACCCCTTTCTACATATGCCATGTTTGCTAGGGAAATGCTCCTACTGCCACAAATTCACCATCATGCTTTTTACTGACTTCAAATCTTGCACATCAAGACCTAAGTGGATTATCATCTGCCAGGAAGTGATGCTGCTTCAGCCTGGACACTTAAGCACTTCAACTTAATTTTATATTTTTTTTGCCTCCTATAATGGAACGTTTATCTTAGAGTTGTATGAGCTGCTGTCACCTCCTGCTGGAGTTTCTGAAGGTTAAAATGTCATCACTCACATGAATTTGTACACTCTTGAGGGAAAAAAATAAAGGGGAGAAAAAAGGAGGAATTCTGTGATTTTTCTCACGTCTTTGCTTCAGTTTTGTCGAATTTACTTTTTTGCAGTCTCCAGGTTCCTAACATTCACCACAGCTAAACAAAGATAGAAAACAATAGAAAAATCATGGAGTACTGGCTCACCATCTGGCTAATGTAATGCTGCTTTATTGTTTTTCACAATAAATCCTTTTGCAGTAGGAAAAAGATTCTCTCTTGCTGATTCTTGAGTTTCCAATCAAACTACAAATTACGTACACCTGAAATGACAAGAATCAGAACCCTCATATTCACTCTGAGGTATAAAATATTATTGTAATTAACAGTCAGCAGGCTGATTATGAACAGAAGTGTCCCCTCAGGGCAAACCAGTGGATCATGTACCTGAAGACCCCTTTCCCAATGATGTCAAGTCAGGATACACTTTAGGATGAGCACAAGATCCCAGCAATTTTGTGCAGTCCATTATTCCAAATCACATCTTTTGAAGTGCTTGAAGAGTTATTGGTCCTGAGACCAGGCATTAAATAATTTAGTCAAGATCAAGCAGAGACTCCCAAGAATATTCTCCAAGGTTAAATGCAGGTTCTGTACGACGCGGGTGCATTTTTCCACACGCTTTCCTTCAAGCTAATGTTTTATCCGAGAAGGGACTTTTTGTTCACTTGATGTCATAATTTAATCATATTATCAGAATTTAATCATGTTATGACCTCCTGTGTTACCCACTCGTGTACTTTGCTTTCAGCTGAGCTGCAGTGACAGTAAAGTCATGGATTTGCTTGATACTTTGCCTAGAAAAAGAACACAGGGCCTATAATGATGGTAGAGTCTGAAATTGTCCTTCCCTAGGCCTCATTTCCTTAGATTGGCCTCTGCGATCACAATGGACATCCAGCCCTGATGACTGTGGGTTGCAGAACCCTGCAGGTCTTAGCAAGAGTCTGACCTGCCCTTTCTTGCTCTGTGACCATGAGTTCCCTTCTGGATTAGAGAAGGGTGGATGGGGATGGAATCTGGCACATCTTTTCCTCACTCTGAAATTATGCAATGGGTGATGAAGCAATGTCTGACCCATTAAAGATGGCACAAATTATTTTCCCATGAGACCAAATGGAGGGCCAAGAAAGGAATTTTATAAAAAGCATCTGTAAAATGTAATGTATTTTTATGGATGATGCTTGAGTTGCATCAGATTCCCTTCCCTTCCCTTCCCTTCCCTTCCCTTCTTCCCTTCCCTTCCCTTCCCTTCCCTTCCCTTTTTTGTTTTCTTTTTTATTTTCAGATGTGGGAGACCCATTTGTGGTTGCAACCTGTCCAGTGTTTGGTTTGAGATTGAAAAAACCCATTTCATAACCAATACACAGCTAGTAAAAAAAAAATTCCTGTTTCTGCAGGTTCATGGAAAACAAGGAATCATTCATCCCCAACTCAATGACTTTGAAGCAAATAAACAAGCAAATAAAATGAACGCATTTCTAGTTTGTTGTTTGGGGGGAAAAGTTCATTACTGGGATCACACTGGGGGGAAAAATACAACTTGCTTATGAAAATGATGAATTCAAGCCTGGGGCGAATGCATGACAATTCTTCATTTACCTGAGAAAGAGAAATAGATCTGAGATATTGCAACCAAGGAAAATCCCAGTTCCTATGTATTTTCATAACTTCTTTGCCACAAAGCAAATATATTTTAATTAAAATATTGGACTGAACTTGACTGTTTTTATAGGCAGCCTCCTGTCATTGATCAAAACCACTTTCTCTTCTTTGAATGTTTTGTCTTATAAAAAATTAACCAGTGCAGGTTTTTCCCCTCTGTCTTGCCTGAAGCAAAACAGTAAGTTTACCTGCCAAAGGCAACCATTTTTGAGTTTGCTTTCTTATGAAAAGGAGCCACCAGTGTTCAAAGCAATCAACACGAGTACCTTTTCCCTTGAAATGTTTTTCTAAGCAGCACACACCCACTTGACATCTGGAAAACTCCACCTGTTCAGCTCACTAGCTTATTACTGTGGGATGTATTGAAAATAAATAAGTAGATTGAAGTAAAGATGGGATTGTGCATGAGGTTGCATGTGTGAGCAAAAGAGAATTGAGGGAAAACACTGTAAATAACAAGGGCCAAAACCTTATCAACCCATTATAATATTTTTTTTAATATTAATTTTCAGCAAAACAAACTGTTGTGAATGAGGATGCTGAAAGTTTTCCCATCAATTTAGTCATTGATGAAGTTAAAGAGATGCCTTACTAATTCATCAGGAAGTATCTTCCTCAAGCCTGTGACCAGTTTGGGGTGTTCAGGTATTGCCTGGTGTCCAAGTATTGCCTGATTTCCATTTCTCTTACTTTTTCCCATTTCTGATGTCTTAATATCATATTGAAGAACTTAACTTGTGCTGAATAGTCCAACACACTGCAATGCTAGCAGGAACACAGGGACCTGATTTTTTCCCTGACTTTTAGTTAAAGGCATAGTAGATCAGTTCTGATCAATGAAATGGACTTTACTGAAATTATCTGGGGCTTTTTTTCTTTTCCTGCTATATGGCTAGGTTCTCTGCAATGAGATCTAGTAACTCACCTAATGCCTTTGGGGAGCATAAAAGCACCCGGATCTGATGAAATGCTCAAAATTAAAAGCAGCACAGTAATTCATTTAATCAACAGGTATAGCAGTAGCAAAATACCTTTTTAGGATTGACAGCATACCAGGATCAGAGCAAATGTAGGAAATAAGTACCATAAGAAATCTGGGAAGCAAACAGTCAGCATAGACTGTCTGATTAACTCACAACACAGCGGTGATTTGAGCTGACAAAATGTTATTGGAGGGATCACTCACTTCAACACTGTTTGCTTTGGGAAGTCAGGGAGAGATTTATTATGGCTGAAAGCCTTTACAGCTGTCAGATATAAGTGCTAGTTAAAAGGAGAGAATATAGAGGCTTGAATTAACAGTGGGAGCTTGGGTCTGAATACATGTAAGAGCATGAGGTTTTAACTGAGTGAGGGTATCATCAAAATCTTGCTTGGAAATGCATTACTTTTAGATCACCTTACACACTGGCAAGGTGTGTTTGCTTTTCATGCATTGTGCCTTTATTGGAATACGTATTAGTGATAAAGAAGTAATGTTGCCATCAGACTAAAAGCTCCTAATGAGATCCCCAAGCTCTGTCTTTTTTACAGCATAGCTTCTTCACCACTGACTTTAAAGAGACTGAAGCATGTGGATAAACACACACCACTAAAACACTGTTCTTGAATGTTACCTGAAGAATCATTAAAATGTAGCTACTTCTGCTTAACACTGATTAATTTTTTGGGTCAGGCTAGAGGAGCAAATATTTTTGGGTAAATGAAGCATATTCAAGAGCTTGCCTTCATACAAATTCAGCTGCAAAATATATAGCTTTGTATTTGCTTTGGAAAAAGCATAAGTCCACACATAAGCAAACACTAAGACTTGAAGCTGTATTTTAAAAGGAAGTGGATGAAGGGAAGGGGTGAGTCTCAGTTTATATTTTAATGGTCCTTAGACTATAAATATATCTAAAGACCTGGTGATCAATCCGTCTCAGAATATATTCAAGTTTCTCAAGAATTTGATCTCTTTCTTTAGTCATTCTCCCTTACTCAGGTGAGTTAATCCAGACTACCTTAATGTAATGACTAGCTCTCTCTTCAGACAAAAATGTTTCATTAGAATGAGAGGGTGAGGTACAAAAGTACTCTAGAAGATGACCCAGAGAGTCTAACTTAGGGTTATTTAGGAATTATTTAGGTTGAAAAGAGCTGCTGGAAGTTTGAAGTGATCCGTCTCCCAAAGAAGGGTCAAAGTAGATGGCATTAATTTACTGCATCCTAAAACAAACTCAATATCTTAACAACTTAAATGAGTGAGTGTGTGGCCATTGGCTTGACTTGTTTCCGCTGCTGTGTGTGCTGCAGAACCAAGTGAGAACTGTCCTTTGTCTCACAGAAACACAGTTTGGCTAAGGCTGGCATGGGCCTCTGAAGATCATCTTGTCCAACACTCCTGCTCAAGCAGGGCCACCCAGAACAGGCTGCCCAGAACCACATCCAGAGGGCCTTTAAATAAATCAGTCAAAAAGCAGGAGAGAGGAAAAGCAAAAAGTGATGAGCCCTAGAGTCACCATGTCACATGATAGTCATATGATTAGAAAGCAGTCCAAAGTCTATCAAAAATCAAGATATTTGTAAGCAAACTGCATTAGAATCCTCTTTTTAAAAAAACAACATTCATCATGCCAGATTATCCAGCATTAGAAGTTCCCTTTTATAAAGCCTATTTCTTTTCCATCATACTTATTAACACTTCCAAGAAATAAGAGGGCCCTGAAGTCTGCAGCAAAGCGATGCTTTAGAGCTCATGAAACGTCTGTACGTTCTTTATTATTAGAAGCGACACCATTGTGCCGTCCAAATGGAGGACTGCCAGAACATGCTGCCAGTCACATTCAGAGCAGCATTGAAAACTCTAACAAAATGCTCTCCTCTCGCAAGTGCTCTCCCAGTTCAGCTCACAAAAATAATTTAGCGAGAACAAGGGTTGTCTGAATTATTAGTGAGCTGTTGAGCAGAAAAAGATAGCTTATAGTTGCAGCTGGCATCGCAAGCTTTTGAGGTCATGCAGCAAGCTGCTCTCCTCACACAAGCTTGCTTAATGTGCTGGGTTTTTTTTATGGCAAAAGTCCATTTTTAATAATATAGACATTATTACAGATTTTATATGAGAGAAGGTGTGTGGTCTAACGAGTTGAAAACTTTGGCACAGATTTCCTGTGTGACCAGGCAATGTGTCTATGTCCAAAGATTGCCAGCTCTTGGGCGAGGAGGGAATAGCATCTCATTTTGCAATTATATAGCGCCTATCACAATAGGAGCTCTGTCCCCTGACAGCTAGTAATAAAAAACCCAGTCTGCTTCTCACTCTGGGAGTCTAATCAAAGGAGGTGCCAGCCAGTCATATATATGTTTTCTGTTAACATGTGATGTATATGATTGTCATATTCGCTTGCATAATGCATACTTATGTTTCCCCAGATTTCCCCCTAAAAAACCAATACTGTGACCTTTATTTGAAGTGTTGCTCACGACCGGTTGAAAGGTGAGGTTATACAGCAAGACCATTGCATGTGTGAGGCTGTGTTATTTTGACTTGCAGCTTGGCTCAAAACACTTTGGCTAGAATTAATTTCAGTTGTGGTAGATGGCAGTAGATTCAGTCTAGTTGGTGGCCTGTAGTTGCAAAAGTACTAGAAACAATAATAAAGCCAGGTTGTGGAGGGTTGGGTGTTTCTCCCGCCTACTGAGGACTGAGAGGTTAATAGTGTAAAATCTTGATGTGCTTTGTTATTTCTCATTTTAATAGAGAGGAGGCTGAGAAATCCAGTGGAGAATCAGAGTCCCACTAGACAGGGGATGCCATAAACAAGTGAGAGAAGACAGTCCCCGAGTTGGCAGCTTTACCATCTCTATGCCAGACAGGATGCAACAGTGGATATTAAATGGACAAGTGGGGGCTGGCCTGGGAGTGTGGGGAATGAGGCAACAATAAACCCAAGTTAATTTAGTGGGATAGAAGAGGTCTGGACTTGTTGCTTGTCTCACCTGAGTACTCCTTATGTGCCTGGGAACAGCTCGTGAGCTCTATCGCAAAGTAAGAATTTGCAGGCTCAAGGTGGGTAGAGCTGTAGGTTCTCCAGTCTGATGCACAGACGCAGGCAGAGATTTTCCAAGTACACTCAAGATTCACAGAGCACAGAACAAGGCATTTTGCTGAAGTGTCTGCTGTCCAAAAGTGTTGAGCAACTCTCAAATAATCCTAATGCATGACTAGTTTATAGCTGGGCATGACCCAATTTACATTATTTTAGCCCTAGATTTAACCAAAGAGAGAGGCTAATTCTTTTACCCTGTGAAATGGATATTTAAGTTGTTCAGTAATTAAGACTTTACAGCAGTGATGAAAACATTGGTCCTCTGGAGGCAGGTAGCTGCATTTGCATGGTAAATTTGTTCCACTTTATTACATACATAAATATTTGTTATTTGTGTCCAGTGCACACTCATAAAATCTTTGAAAAAGATTTATTTAAACTCAGGAAAACAAATAGCTCCTTTGGATTGATAAGATGCTTGACAGAGTAAGGGCTAGGACAGCTTTGGCCTTATATGTGAGTAAAAATGGGAAATAGCAGAATGAAGAGTTTCAGAGCAGGGTACCCAGGGCACCAGTTGGCACCAATATTTATTTTGCTGTGGTGACAAGAGCTGTTGGTTTCTATTTCAACCAAAACTTGGGGCAATGGTTTGGGTGCCATGGTAGAAGTCAGTAACAAGCACTTCCTAGAAGATTTCAGTCCAAATTACCTGTTTTTCTTCACAGAAGGGAGTTTTATCCATTTAGAAATGTCTGCCATAGAGGGGTTGACACTGGTGATTTTTAAATCTACTATGCCCCTAAAAAAAGAGGGGTCTGAGCCCCAATGTGTGCCAAAACGAAGTGGTTTTGAGAAACATTCCAGTTCAAGTTCATCTCGCCTTTAGCAGCAATCCCAGTGTTGCACAATCCTCCTTCAATTTGTTATTAATTCAGTTCATTTTCATTCAGTTCTTTCTGCAATTTCTGATAAGATGGCAAAAGAACTATTTTGTTTAATGAAAATAATCACATAGATGCCCACACACACACATACAATCAATCACATTTTAAGTATATTAAATAGTGGTGCCGTAAATACTGTGGGAAGTAAGTGGGTTTAGAAAGCATGACCTTAGAACAACTGTGAAACAATTTGCTGCTGACAATGTTTCTTTAAAAGGAACAAGCCTGGATTTATTGTAGTTAAATGGTCCATTGGGAAACATTCACTATTTTCAATGTCACATACAGGAAACCCACCACATTTCTTATTAAGAGAAAATGTGTCCTTGCAGATTGTAGATTTTGAGTGAAACATTGCTCATGTGTCTTGTGAAAATAACTCTTTATTTATAGCAATGCAGATTTATTTTAACATTTATATATTAATAGATATATGCAAGAGTTTGGTGACTGAGGACTGAAATTTCTAAAACTGTTTTCTACCATAACTCCAAGGTAGGGAACAACAGAAAGCTGAGCTATACTAGAAACAGACCTCAAGTTGTAGCAGTGTCTCCAAAGATGAGTATGGACAGATGGGATCTCTTCTCCTCCTGTTGAGAGCTGGCCAGGTGGACGCCAGCTGTGGTCTGGGAAAAACTGTACAGCTGTGTGAGCTGGAGAAATTGCACAGCTGCTTGAGCCCACATCACTTCTGAACTGAAGTGGGCTCACGTGCTGCCAAGTGGGGCTTTGCTTTTACAAACACTTGGCACAGGACTGGAGCCGCTCCATGAAGGTTGGTTCCTATTTGCATGAAAATTAGAATTATTAAATCACAGAGGTTGGAAGAGACCTCCAAGATCAAGTCCAGCCTTTGACTGAACTCCACCGTATCAACTAAACCATACACCAAGTGCCGTGTCCAGTCATTTCCTGAACACTTCCAGATTTGGTGACTCCACCGCTTCCCTTGTCAGCCTGTTCCAATGCTTGACCAGCTTTTAAGTGAAGAAAGGGTGACAATGTTTTTCCAAATATCCAACCTGAACGTCCCTGGCACAACTTCAGGCCTTTGTCCTGCTTTTATTTCTTTGTCCTGCCCTATTTCCCCTTGTCCTGTCGCTGGTTGTCTGTGACAAGAGACCAAACCTCACCTGGCTACAACCTCCTTTCAGGTAGTTGAAGAGAGCAATAAGATCTCCCAGAGCCTCCTTTTCTCCAGGCTAAACAAATATGTAGGAAAAAGGTCTGATGGTTTACTCAGAGTTTGGAATAACAGTTTTGGGTGTTAAACCATCAAATTCTGCTCTCTCTGGGAGTCCTCACGGCTGTGCCTGTGCCATGGAACCACGGATCCCAGGATGGAGTGAAGGGCTGTGGTCTGGTCGGTCCAGCCATCACCCTGCTCCATGGCAGAGATCTGGGCTGGGACAGCTAAAACCCTCCCAGGGAATGTTCAGGTGTAATTTGGGGGATAGCACAAGCCAAGCATTGTTCTCAATAAGGTGTTTGGATGCAGCCACCCTGTTGGGGTTTTTTGGGAGGGAGAGTTAGGCATGTGGACATGAGTCAGGCTGCACCACTCAGCCTCAGGGGCAAGGCACAGGGCTCACCTGTGTGGTTCTGCAATAGTGAGGTGCTGCAGAAGCACTTCCATCTCTCAGGTCTCCAGATGTGAAATGGGGATCACAGTTTCTTGTTAAGAATGAGAGCTCTGAAAATAAGGGTATTAAAAAACAAGGGACACAGCTTTTGTGGGAAAAGTGTATTTTATTTGTAATTTAAAAGCATAAGATACTGCACTTTCCAAAAGCAGATAAACAATTTTATTCTCTTTATCTTACACCATTTTGCAAAAATGCTTATCCAAAACCAAAAAGTAAAACCAATACAATTACCGTATTTGAGAGGTTAGCATATTTTCATTTCTTAATTATACTCTTATAACAGCAAACTCATGACATTGATGTTGAAATTCCTATCTTTCTAATCCTCTGACATACATGAGAAATCTATTCTTCTGCAATTATTCTGAATTCAAGGGAACTGGTCTTCTTTACATTAAAAAAATATTTCACAATCAATTTTGCAGTCAAAAATTTTACATATTTTTAAGTTGAAAATAAATTGGTGGTAAATACATGAGAATTATTATTTTTTTTTCCATTCTTATTTTCAAAGTTCACACCAAAAAAAAAGCGAGCAGGAGAGGGTGAAAGAAAGAAAGGGAAAGGAGAATACAAGGAAGGAAGAGAAAAAGAAAAAGAGAGAGAAATGTAAAGTAAAAGAAAGATGTATCTGTCACACAAATAGGGAGAGAAAATAAATGTTTAATGAGACATTCTTGGAGTATCTTATGCTGAGTCTTCAAATGCTGGAGGACACTAGGTCTCCCAGCCCCAAGTAGGATAGTTTGTGTTTGATTGTATGTGAAAATTGGGGGGAATTAGTAACTTTGTTTATGTGTATTTGCTCATTGTTACAAAACAAATCTCTTTATTGGGTATAAAAGGTGGAAAAGCAGAGAAGGAGAACAGAAAGCCAAACCTGCATGGTAGTGAGCAGTGGAACTGGCAGGAGTGATTACTTTACATTCTCCTTGCCTGAAATTATCTATTTCCATTCTATAGCATCTTTGTTTGTCATTCCCCTGCCTATGTGGTTGCACATAGACTTCCTTTGTTTCTAAATCCAAAACCATTATCATGTTACCTTTAAAGTTTGGCATCCAGCGACACAGGGGTCACCAGTGCCACTTTGTGCAGGGCTTGTATGACTTCATTAGCTAATTAGAACTGTGGGAACAGATTCTGGGTGACCCTCAAGCCATGGAGAACTGTGGTTTGCTTTTTTTTTTTGAAATGTTGTTCCAAGGACACCCAAAATGTTCTTTCAGTGACAGTCTTATAGAGACCCAGATTTGCTGGGAATATAGGATATATCTGCTTTATACAGAAGGCTAAATTCTGCCCCACTGTGGATACCTCTGAGGATGTTGTTAAGAGTGACAAGTTCCCTCAAATGCACAGATGATTTCATTTTGTCTTGATCACTGTCACCAGAAATCCTGTTTTTATTAAAAGTTTTAACATATGGAACCAAACCACTTTTCCTCACCCATCTTGGAATTAGATTTTGTACCTGGTACCTCCTTCCCATGGAACTCTGCGTGAGTCTCACACATAGTCACATGTTTTTGAAATCAAATGTCCTTTAATGAAGGGAGGCTTGGAAGCAGGAGGAAAAGATGGGAGGACCTGATATTTTTTCTAACCATGGGAATTTGTTCTGAGACAGAGGCCAGGCTGCACCATCACTAGGACTTTAGGACTTTCACATGGTTTCTTTAGATACTTGGTGGTTTTTGTGCCAAATCATTATTCTCATTACAGTTCAGCTTCTATTACACAGAAGATTGTACACAGAAAAGAAGTAATTACAATTTGTAGATTACTGACATGCTGAACTGTCAGCATTCATTTCATGGGTGCCTTTATTTGGGGAATATCACAGACAGGATGGTTTGAGATGGACAGCACCTTACAGAGATCACCAAGTTCCAAATCCCCTGCCACATGCAGGGACACCTTCCACTAGAACAGAATATACTGGAATTTTACCAGAAACTGCAACATGGCCAGGATTCAATCTGTTGGACTCATCACAAGGAAAAAGAGAACCATTTTGAACTTTATGTCACATCCTTTCTCTACACCTGTTCACAAAATGTTTTTCTGTAGCTTACTTCCTTCAGTGAGTGATAGTGAACCTATCCACTATATTAGGAATGGCCTTCTGGGTCCTGATGGGTTTTCTGTCCTGTAGTTTTCATCCCAAGCCTTTGGCAAGTGCTGGAAGTGGCTCTATCTCAATAAGACATTTTCCCCATGGACAGACAGTAATGACGCATTGCTATACCTGAAGTTATTACCCAACACGCTTCAACCGCTGGGCAAAATTCTTATTCTCCCACATGTTTCTTCAACTTTATTTTATATTAATAAATTAAAGCCCATCCTTACTGACATCATTAATGGCCTACATAAAATCAAAAGTGTAAGAGATCAAGTGGAAGAATCAGTGTTTATATTTGGATGTTATTGTTAAAAGCAAAGCCAGATCATTAGATCAGTAAACAGTACTTTAGCTAGAAACTTGGTCAGGTGATAAGCACATAGTTTATTATTAGATAGTACTTTATTATACTTTCAAAGACAAACTAGATTAACAGGGTGAAATGATCATTTTCCACTAGTAATTAAAGTGATGCAATATCTTTGGAGCTAAACCATGATGAATTTTTGAAGGGAACTGGATTAGAATTTCAACATAGGGCTGCATCCAGACTTTTATGGGAAGGCTCATTTTTGTACTGTTCACATGGAGCTTCACAGCCTACTTCAAAAGGCTAATCCCAAACCAATGTCTGTTTAAATTATCTTTATTTGAAAACAATATTTGGCTTGGGTTAAATAAAAGTCCATCTCTTTTAACCGAGCACAAATAATGATAAATCCACTCAAGTCGAGAGTCAGATTACAGTGTTGAGGTCCAGGTCCTTCAGAGGGTTAAAAAAGGCAGAAATAAGAAAGGAAAGCAAACAAGATTTCCAAAGATTCTCGATTAGATGTTCAGTGGGTTCATATCTCTCCCTGGTGCCTACACATGAATAAGGGCCCAGAGGAGGATCTCAGCCTCCCACTCTGACTTTCTGATGCAAGTAGATACCGATGTGAATGTTTGGGGCTGAGCCAACCTATGAGGTCTGGATTTTGGTTCAGATTGTCCTGGGGTGATGTTATGAGGCTCCTTTATCCCACAGCCGCCTGCTCAGTGCCCCCAGTCCCTGTATCTTTAGGGCGGGCCCGGGGCGCGGGGCTGGAGCCGCGAGGCCCCAGGTGCAGCGCAGTTCAACGGCTCCGCCCCACGGCCCGGGGGGAGCGGCGGGAGCCGGGCTGGGGGCAGGGAGCGCCCCGGCACCGCTGCGCTGCTCTCCCTCTCTTTGGGGGCTTTGGTTGTTCCCGAGGATAGGAAAGGTTTTGTTTGTTTTCCCCTCTTTCTTCCTCTGCCCTCCCTGCTTTCCTTCCCTTATCTCCTGCCCGGGGGGCCTGTGGGGTGGCCCCGGTGGGCCTGCGGGGTGGCCCCGCCGGTCCGAACCCCGAGGAAGACACGAGCATCGCCTGCTGTGAGGAGGAGAATCGGCGCTGAAGAAGCGGTACAAGGGTTCCTTCTGCCCTTCTCCAGCAGCCTGCTGTGTGTACTCCCCTTCCCGGAGACTGGGAGTGGGGGGTGACCACTTACCGGCTCCTCCCGGGCATCCTTTCCTTTTTCTCCCTTTTTTGTTCTCCCGGTTGTGTTTTGTGTTAATAAATAGTTCCGTTTTTGTTTTCTTCCACTTTCATTGCTTTTGTTAATTTTCCCCCTTTGGTGGAGGAAAGGGGGAGGCCCCTTTCCCTTGGGAGGAGGTGCTCACTCCAGAGCGTCTCCTAAAAATTTTGTCCCTAAAACCGGGACAAGATCCAAAACTGAGAATTTTCTCTTCAGGATTTACGTTATACAATTTTACCTCAACAAAGCAAATGAAGAGATTTCCAGGTTGTCTCTGGGATGAACCTAAACCCAAAACAAAAGCTGTACTTTGTCTTCATGGACTTCTGTTTGTTACCTCCTGGCCTATCTCTGTTCAGTAGGAAAACCCTGAGTATCAGAGGATTTGGGATATTCTATCACTGCAAACACATCTACTGCATCACTTGGGCTATTCACTGACTCCATCTGCCTTTGAAGCATTTGTTGAAAAAAGTATGAAATCCGTGCCTTGGTTTCTTGTATGTGGTATGTCAAGCTATGAATTAAAGTCCCAAAGTTATGCATAAGTCACTGATGTGTTAATTTTGTTAAAGCTAGAGGTGAGCAGCTCATCTTTGTGACTGACAGATGCAGTATTAGCACCTGTGTTTGCCTTGCTTGGCTTCTCTCTCTTTCCATTGTAAATTACATCTAAAATCCATACATGGAAAGAGTTAGAGTTACTCGTCAGAGTTCGTCTCTCCTGGAAAAATGGTGGCAACAGCTTTTGCTTTCAATTTTTACTCAAAAAAAATATAGTTTTATTCTTGTGCTGATCTGTTTCTGGTGGCAGACAGCAAGTAAGTTTACAAATATTTACTATTTCTCAGGTGTCAGCTATTTCTTATTTAGTTTGATATGTTGAGGTTCACTATTGCAGGAGTTGGGAAAATTTCCCACTCTGTCTTTGCTCACCTTTTAAAGGATTCCATTCTGAGCCCAAATTTTGCAGCCATGCCCTCTCAGGTGACTGTCAGTTTAATCCACAGTCCTGTACAGTTCATCCATGAGAGATGAGGCATGCAGGCCTCTCTTCCTGCGCAAGTCAACTCCTCAATCTCACATCATCTCCATCAAATTCCCTGTAGAGGGTGGGCTGATTGCAGCAGGACTGGGAGCCCCACCCAGAGCCCACGATGGGGTTCATGCTGGTTTTCTGCGCATGAGGAGAATTCATCTATCTATCTTGAAATAATCCTGAATGCATTTCAGATTACTTCATAGTGTTTAATCTTCACATAATGCTCACTGAAGGTACAGTGGAGGCAGAGGAAGATGTACATAATGGAGAATAAGAGCACTGATTTTTGGGATGAAAAGAAGAATATTTTTTGGTTGTTGTTTTATTGGTTTTCTTTTTTTAATCAAGAGAGTTGTACCTGTACGTTTTACTCCATATCATTTTTAGTTGTCTCTGTGCAGCAACTCAGATTTATGTTTATAACCAAGGAGACTGGTCATATATAGATATGTATGTATGTATATATGTATATATTTGTCTGAATTTCACTACTCTAAATAAAAAAGTACAACTTTTCCTCATTTCCTCTTAAAAGTACTCATGGAAACATTAGATAGCTATCGGCAGCTTTCTTAAGCACAGAAATGTCATCCTCTTCCATTTGACCTGCTAAGAAATTAATCTCACATCATTGTAAGTTTGAGAGAGTTTTTAAGAAGGTAAATGCTTTTTTTTTTTTTTCATTTCCCCCCCTTTTAATAGCAAATACTATCAAGAATGTTTGAAAACTTTTAGAATTCCCATCCAAGTTAATCCTTTTAAACCTAGCTATGCTTATTAGCTTTCTTTGAACAGATAAGGCTTAAACAGATGTGTCATTTGAAGAACTGAAGTCAATTTAATAGCAAAGAAGGATACAAAATAGTGGCTACAGAAGGTGAAATGTGGCATTTGATGAAATAGTGGTGATACATTTTTAAATCTCTTCTAAAACTATATTGTTGAAATGACAGAAATTACTAGTGAGCTGTTATGGTTTTAGGAATTATAGGCATCAACCTATTTAGTGGTGCTAAGAAGCAGCTTGAATCCCTGGCTGTCTCTCTCAAGTCATTTCTGATGGCATGGCAGCTTCTGCAGTTCGCTCTATCTGCCAACAAGAAGTGCCTTGAATTTATCAGCCGGTGGGTTGAAATGTAAAGATAGGAAACCTCTTTATCCATCTTTAGGAGTAGAAGGAAATTCTTAAGTCTTCTGAATTAAAATGGCAATTTTAATTGAGTTCTTGCCTGTATCTCATTGTGCATCCCCCCCGGACGGTGGCAGCTGAGACACACCACATCACCTCATTTGGATTGTCCTATTGTGCCAGGGGATGTGTCTGCTGGGGCTGGGTAGGGTGGTTTAACAGGGATGTGTATAGCAAGTGTCTACAGAGTTGAAAGACATTTCATTAGAAATATCTGCAGCATACACAGACCGGAGAACTTTACAGTGAGGGCATATCGTGCTGCACCGTCAAGGAAGAGTCAAAGGAAATTTTTCCACTTTGCCATACAAAGCTTATCTTGGAAGGTTATTTACAGTTAATATTCCAAACAGGAGCTTCTGAGTTTCAGAGCCATCTCTGAAAGCATGCTCTGGGAATTTAAAGCAGAGGCAGTTTTGGACACAGGAGGTGCAGAAAGATCTGGAGGGGGGAGCTACTGGCTGAACAGCTTTTATTTTCTGCCTCCATTTTAGCAGATATTTGGGGCCTGACTCCTTAAGACGGCAGTCCACTCACCCTGGAAGAGACCTCAGCGGGTGCAAGGATTTTGGAGTGCCTCAGCAGTGCTCCAGTAGGATATAGAAGCCTTACTCTAAACATGAATTAAGCCTTACTCTAAACATGTTCTTTGGTAGCAATCCCTGCAATTATAAACCACCATGAATAGCCTTAATGTCTCTTTCCCTTCTGCAGTCGCTGTAATCAAAAAGCCAAGTTCTGTGTGTATTTTCCAGTATCGCTATTTCTGAGGAAAATTAATCCAAACCCAAATTTCAAGGAATCTCTCTTTGCAAATCATCCCAGAGGTAACCAGGGGGTTGGGGAAGGGTTAACACCTGCGTCCAGGCTGGACACTGTCCTGTGAGGGTTGTTCCAACAGATGAGGTAATAGGGTTTTGCTGAGGCAGAGGAAAGGGATGGCTTAATGAGAGATGAACCGGAGCTGGAGCCAAATTTAAATTAATTAACTTCAGCTAGACTGAAATTCTATTGTGAAAAGTCAATGACTGGGGCTAGTGAGCAAACTTGGAAACACCAGGCTGGGAAGGGAGTAAAATAGCGAGCGTGGATCTCACAGAGGCACTGATAACAAAGCCTTCAATGGTTTGCAGCCACTGGTGCACTGTGACTTGCCAGAGCTGTCTCTGTGCCTATCTCTGAGTGACCAGTGTTTTTCTAAGCCTTGAGTGGTAACTACACACTTGCCTTTGCAAATTCAGCCTCAGAACTGGACAGATCAGAAGCCTCAGATCCTTGTTTTATAGAAATCCCCACCTCCTGGAATAAATTTATTATAAGGCCACTACAGCTGATTTACAGCATTTTTATTCTCTCTTTTTTCTGTATTTCAGGGAAGAGGGGGTAGGGGAGTAAAACCTAAATATACACAAAATCCTCCAGACATAAGCACAATCCATTTATTTTGCAATTTAATTTTTTTTAAGCCAACCTCCTGATTTTGAGTGTATGAAATTCACAACACTGTCGTGTGACAAAAGCTAACTTGAATAAGCAAGCTCTCCATGACTGAATCTTTTAATATTAATGCTTTTGTTCATTTTCAGTAAAGAAAATCCTGGGCCAGATCCTCAGCTATTGCCAGTGGGGGAGGTACCACCAAAAAGAATCTTCATAGAAGTCAGTCATACTATTCCACAGTCTTGCTCTGTAACACAGGTTTTTTAATTTTACTTCTTTTAAAACAATTAAATATGCAGGTAAAATTTGTTTCTCAAATTTAATTAATCAAAAAGTCAAATCTTGTTGCATGTTTTGGGCCTCATGGGCAGCCAATGGAGAGATCAGCATTCCTTCAAAGACCTCTCTGGTCCTTGGAGATGTCACCTTCTCAAGAATTTTTGCAGATGCAGCCCGAAGGAGTGGAAAAAGTGGAAAAATTCCTAAGAAAAGTGTAGACATGAAGGAAAACTATGAATTTGGGATGGTCTCCGGTCTTTGATTCTGATTCAACAAAATAATCGAAATTCCATACATGAGATAAAGTGTTGAGTATGTGCATTTGTGCTTTGCTGATCAGCACTGAGACAAAGGTATGGATGCCAAATGTTTAGCTGAGCCAGGCTTCATCATTTTTGTTGCTATTCTACCACAAACATCAGTTTTGAGGTCTGTTAATTGTATAAGCAGAAGTCACTTGGGCAGCAAGGACCGACTGCAGCAGCTCAAAGGTGCTGTGACACAGACTCAGTGATGTAGAATAGAACCCCCCCATTGTGCTCCTGCTCTCTCCTTTAACAGACTAAACACACCACATGTGTCTCTTTAGCCACTTAGAAAAAGATGTTAGGAAATGGCTGTAGTCACAAATGGAGTTTTAAATGGTTTTAACGTAATATGGCAATCCGTTCACAAATCCTGATGTGTTTACAAAACATATCCTTGCTGCCTAATACGTTTATTTTAACACTTTATTCGGGCTTAAATGCCATTTTCACATGCTGGGTTTGTTTGGATTTTGCATAAGGTTGTACCACTTATTCAGGAATGTTGGACAATAATGCAGCATTGGGAAAGAGTTCAACTTTTGTTTGGGTTGAATCACATTCAACTTCTGTTATTCACCATTTAGGGCCTGAGTCATCAAATAACATTTAGAACTGTTTAGTTTCTGTTCTCAGCCAGAACAGGTGACCTTCTCATTGGCATGACCACAGGCAACAGAAGTTGTCTGGCTCACCTGGACAGAGCAGTACAGAGGTTAATTGATTTCCAACATAATCAAGTATTTTACCACAGTGGAGTTTCACTCAGTTAGGACCAAATATCGACAACTTTCCAGAACAACATGCAGGTTTGAAACACAGCTGGATTCCTCCCAAGTTCTGTACCTCTTGTTGGTAGGTACACAGTTCCATTTTTATCCCTATTTTCAGCAGGTGAGGGAATTCTGTTCCACCTAGGTGAACAGTTACTTGGCATTGGTTGTGTTCATCCTTTCCCAGGATATTTTAAGCACATCTCATACCTCTGCTTCACACTGTGTACCTTGCAAATGCTCCAGACACTGTGAATGTCCAGTTCTGGGCCCCTCACTTCAAGACAGACATTGAGGTGCTGGAGCATGTCCAGAGAAGGGCAGCGAAGCTGGGGAAGGGTCTGGAAAGTCCTGTGAGGAGAGGCTGAGGAAGCTGGGGTTGTTCAGGCTGGAGAAACGGAGGCTCAGGGAAGACCTTATCGCTCTCTAAAATTCCCTGAAAGAAGATTGCAGCAGGGTGGGGGTCAGTCTCCTCTTCCAAGGAACAAGTTACATGATGAGAGGAAATGTGCTGAAGCTGCACCAGGACAGGTTCAGGATGGACATCAGGAAGAATTTCTTCACTGAAAGGGTGGTGAAATATTGGAGCAGGCTGCCCAGGGAGGTGATGGAGTCACCATCCCTGGAGGTGTTTGAGAAACAACTGGACACGGCACTTGGTGTTATGGTTTAGCTGACAAGGTGGTGTTCAGTCAAAGATTGGACTCGATGATCTTGGTGGTCTTTTCCAACCTCCTTTATTCTATGATTCTCTACCATAAGCTACCAGATAACATCTCTTCAGGTCTTTTCCAACCCCCTTTATTCTATGATTCTCTGCCATAAGCTACCAGATAACATCTCTTCAGCCACAAACATGGTCATTCTTTCATGATGTACAAGATATAGTAACAAATCAGTACCAGAATTTCCTCCTTCTCTAGGTGTTCAAGGGCCACCATATCAAGAGGATACCAAAACTGTGGAATGAAGATCATGAATATTTTATTTCTTTGATATAATGAACTTCTAGTGAAAGGTTAAGCTACCTTGTGCTGGAAAATGACCACCAATCATGTCTGGCTCTCATGGGCTTTTTTGAAAGATATTTTTATTATCCTTTCCTCATATAATGAATTTCTCATCTGTCCACTCTACTAAGCAGAATGGACATGTAATAATTTATTTATTTACTTTCACAAGAAAGTCTGCCAATAGATCAACTTTTCAAAGGAGAAATTGTAAGTGGCATTAGTTAGAAGAAAAAACTTTCCAGTCCATACCACTTTCTAGGCCATGAGAAATTTGTATTACAGTTGATATGGTCTATATCATATAAAAAGATTATATATCTCTTGTTGTGGATCATTTAAATAATGTATTTTTATTGCTGGTGAAGTTAGCTTTGATGCTATTCACTGGTGGGGATTTAACCTTCCTTTTGTTGTGTTTTCCTACCAGCTATTATCATAAACTCCAAACTTACAGCCTATATAAAGAACTCAATAATTATAGGACATGACTTTTGGTTTGGTTTTGGGGGTTTTTTGGCATTTAAGCTAAGGGAGTTTCAAAGGACCTTCATGGCAGTTTTAGTTTCCTCCAAATGTCACCTAACCCAAGTCAGCCTGCCCATCATTGATGTTAACATGGATTCAGTCAAACAAGGCAGCAGCAGACCACACCACATACGCCACAGTGTATTATTCTTTCTAATCAAAAGGTTTGCTTTGGTTTTCAAAGTGTGGGAAACCTGACACAAGATGCCTGTCGCAGATAGGGAAGGATCCTCCGCTCTTCAGCACAGGGTAATAATAACAACAACAATAACTTTGATTTTGTTTCAAGACTTCTCACTTGGGATCCTGCAGAGGTTCTAATATCCCACCATGCCAGCATATTATTTTTGGATTGAATGACTGGATGAGCTTGATTTACATCTTATCTCACTCCATAGCCCATAATGTGTTTTTAAATCATGTCTAAACAATTTACCACAAAAGCAAAATTGGAGGCAGGCGGTGGGAAGTATCTTGGATAAGGCAAGCATCAAAGAGAGAAGCCTCAGAGGACGAAGAGGGGTTTATTTGCAGCTGGCTGAGTCATGTTTCATGTGGAGTATGGTCCCTTGCTAATAACAAGCAAACTGCTAAAATACTATTCCACACTTTATTAACTTGTTCGGTGAGTTAGGATGTCCTGTGCAGACATGTTCGCTGGTAACTTCTTTTCTCTAAGAACTTTTCCCCTGATAGCCTTTCAGATAACATTAGAAAACAGCTTTTTTCCTACGTTTTCCCTGTCTTATGTCACACTGCCAAGCCTCTGAAGAGGCTTCAGCTGTGCTGTGCCGCAGCCTGCAAGGCCTGCACACTGAATCTACAACAAAGAGTCTTCAAAGGAAAGTGACAGTCACAGCAAGTGAATGGCTGCCATTTAAAAAAGTAACATTGATGGGGTTTTTAAAGATTGTTGGTTGCTACTGTTTCTGTATCAAAAGTGGGAATTTGGGGGAGAAAACTAATTTTTCAGTAAAGATTTTGTTTTCCTTGGAAAGTTTAGCTTTTCTTTGTTTTTCTTACAGGCTGATTTTGTTTTGATTAGGGTATTATTATTATCATTATTATTTAATTCTTAATATGTTATTTTCCCTCTTTTTTCTTTTGTTTTTGGTCAAAAAGGACAGAAAAGGAGAACAATGTTAGAGAATATTGACATATCCTAAATCAGTTTTGAGACCTAGTTTTCAGGAACAATAATTCAATTTTTGTGATGGTTCTCACTAAACTCTCAAATATGTGGGCACGTGGAATTATTAGTTACATTTGGGAAGAACTGATCAGTCCTTTAGCTGGTCAGGCAAACACCAGGATGTGGGACAATGTCTGACTAGAGCTGTATGTGGCATCTCTTGCCACAGCCGAGTCCCACAACACGTTTTGTGTAGCACTCTAGAAACAACTCTCTTTGTTATGTAGTGCTTTTCTTGAGCAGTGGCAGTTTTCAAACAATAATATTATGACTCTTCAGAGATCAAAATCAGTGTTTTAAACACACTGACTCTGAGACTGTGCTTTATCTTAACATCAGTCATGGTCGTCCTGAATATAATTTAAAATTTCAGGGTATAAAAATGCAAGACCTGTAGAAGGACAGAAGAAAAACAGAATGAGAAAGAAAATAAATATTTAATTTGTGTTAAAATTGAGAGATACTCCTGATGCTGTCA
Organism: Dicrurus megarhynchus; assembly: GCA_013399195.1. Lineage (NCBI taxonomy): Eukaryota > Metazoa > Chordata > Aves > Passeriformes > Dicruridae > Dicrurus > Dicrurus megarhynchus. The sequence continues at coordinate 327,090 of VXAD01010121.1, read as the reverse complement.
GCTTTGCTCTTAATATAACCAGTAGTCCTGTATTTGGGGCATTGTGGTTGGGACGGAGGAGGTGAAAGCTTCTGTACTGAATCACGCAGAAAAATTATTTGTCCCTTGGTCTTCCCCATCAAATACAGTTTTCTTACCCTGTGGATCCTGGTGAATGATCCTGGAAAGATGATCCCCACTTTGATGAACAATCCCATCTTTGTTGAAGAAAACACTTCCTCTGTGGTCCATGTTTGTAGGCTGTGGTGTTTTCAGATACCAAATACACAATGTTTTCTGTTAAAAAAAAACCCAAAACAACAGAAACATTTGAAAGCCTTTATCTGTCTTATTGAACCCCAAAAGGAAAAAAAAAAAAGAAAAATCAACACCAACCAACCAAAACAACCTCCCCCCTTGAGCAATAAGACACTCAAGTTCTTTTAAGCAAATCTCAATGTTCTTCACTGGTTTATGGAGTTTCTCACACAAGAACTTCTCAGTCCCAGAACATATGGGGTCTCCTGAGCCAAAGTCATGCTGCCTCTCAGGAGGGGACCTGAGGACCCATATCTGCAGTCCTCAATTGTAGAAATGTTATCCTTCTCCTCAGAGGGTCAGCACTAGAGGGCAATACAGCCACACACTTAGACACACACCAGTGATTTTTAGTGGACAGTGTTTGCTTCACTGACATGAAAAAAGGGAGGGTGGAGATGAGCTGTCAAAACCGTGAGTCAGAGAGTAAATTGGTCCCACCTTAACCACAGTCCTCTGCCATGCAGCAATTCCCCTTATCAGATTGCTATCAGAAATTAACACTGGGCAAATCTGCAAGATAAATATCATTAGTTCCATTATTAGAGATAGACTATATAATACAGAGAAGTTTCACAATGAGTTAGAAATTAATAACTGGAATTGCATGTATGCTATGAGCTACCAGCAAATACAGCTTTATACTGACTAATTAAAAAAAATGGTTTCAAGACTGGCAAAAAGCATTAAAGTCCAGCTGGATTAACAGAAGCAAAAAAATGTCCTCAGACAAATAAGTAAAACTGATAATAATTCCAATCTCTGCTCAGGGTGCCATTCTGAACTTGGCCTTGCCCTCTACTTTACTGAAACTCTATATGAAATGAAGAGATGGCTGATACAGGACAGGCTAAAAAGTTCAATCTGTTGGGACCAGGATTCATTTCAACCCATCAGTGTTCATTATTCCACTAAGTGGTGACATAATTACAGAGCCAGGATCCCCAGGGACTCTGTTGGAGCTGGCTCCAATTTGCAGGCCACCCTGCAAGAGAATGTCAACCCCGCTTACACCAAGCAGCGGGTTTGTAGGGAAATTGGGCAACACCATGACATACTGAACATGAATTCCTTCCTGGAAATCTGTCACTCTCTCCCTGATAAGACTGATTTTGAAACTCAGAGAAGACTGAACAGAGTTGAAATAAAGGCTACCCAGCCTGTTAATGTGCAGCATTGCATTTCCCCATCTCCATCAGTCATGCTTATTTCACCTATCATCACTCTACTTTTCATGGAAAATAAAACCACCACCTCTAGGTTAGAAGGCTAGTGAATGCCCTTTTCTACTTATATTTTGGCATTGCAGTCTTCTTGGTTTAGCAGGCACAAATCTTGTCTTCATATAGACACCAAGAATGGAAATTTTACACCATGGAGGTATCTACCTGAGTATTTTACATGTGTTCATACTCATGAGCTTATTGTGGCCCAAGACCTTGTAAATATTCACTAGCAAAACAACTGGGATTGGGACCTGCAGAAATGTGGATTTCTGACATCATTTCAATGCTTACACAGTGGAACAGTGCCAGGTTTGATGCATCTTTACAACCAGGCTGGGGTTGGTACCTGAATGTGTTTAGGTTAATCAGCATATCCTACATAAAGAGGAAGAATATAAAATAACCCTTCCCTATGATTTTAGCCCCTTCAACCATTTATTTTATGACACAGTTCTTCTACAGCTCCCTGCTGGCTTTAAGTTGCCTGCAGCTCGACTTCAGCATAAATCTATGTCGTGATTTCAAGTTAACAGCATCAAGTAAACTCATCAAGGTCCAAAATGGCAAGACACAGCTCAAGAATGCACATCCTGAAACACTACAGTTTAAAGGACTCAATATTGCTGAGGGAAAGCAGACAATATATTAAGTCAATATGGAAGAATCTTAGAGAGCTGTGTCAAAATGGATTTAGGTTGGATATTAGGAAACGTTCTTCACCCAAAGGGTGGCTGGGCACTGGAACAGGCTCCCCAAGGAAGTGGTCACAGCACCAGGCCTGACAGAGTTCAAGGAGTGTTTGGACAACACTCTTGGACACATGGTGTGACTCTTGGGGTGTCCTGTGCAGGGCCAGGAGCTGGAGTCAATGATCCTCATGGGTCCCTTCCAACTCAGCAAATTCTATGATTCTATAACATATCGAGGCAAATCATTGCCTAGGATGATGCACAGTACAATTCTCTTAAACATCCCCTGATCAGTCTAGAACCTTTGGAGCAACACACTGGAAATAGGCAAATTTACATTACCAGTTAGTTACTTTTAGGCAAGGCTGACAGAGCATTGGCATATGCTGTCAAACAATGTGGAGCATATTTTTCTAATGCGCATTCTGAGAGATGTGCTTTATAAGGAGGAAGTCCTGATTTAGTCGAACAAGCTGCAACACTTCTTGCAGAGGTAGCTGAATGACATGTAAGGGCTTGCTTTGTATAGAAGGTCAGACTAGCTGATCCAATAGTCCATTCAGAGCTTAAAGTCTCTAGGAGCCTATAGTCTGAGCTACAGACTTAAGCCTCTTACTGGGAGTTGAAACAGTTTTTGTATTGTCCCTAGATCATGTATTGAGGAGAAAGCAGACCAGACACTGAGCAGTGGGTTGCATATGCCAGGGAAGATGTAATTTTAAAAGGAATCCATCTTTATACTGAGTCATAACAGAAGTTTTATTATTACCTCTCCATGTGTGGGTATAACACCTTATTTAAAGTTGGAAATACAAACTGACTCTGAAGTAAGGATTACAAAGTAGAAAGACTTCAGAGTGGTTAAAAAGGTCTCACACTAAACATCACCCTATGCCAGAAGATGAAAGGAGAAAATCAACAGAAATATAAACACTTAAAAGTCCTCATTGTTGTTTTTAAATTTGCCCATCCTCAATGAATATATAAGGACAGGGAGGTTATGCTGCCTTGTGTTTGCTCATCCCTGGTCTTTCTCAGCTCACCTATTGCTTAGGTGTATTAGAAGCAAATAGCACCTTAAAAAAAAATTCACCTCTGATTTGCATCAAATCAAAGGAGTTTGTAGCTATCTGAAGTTTTACAAGTAGGGACTTCACTTTAGTGATGAAGTTTCAATGGCTTATTTCCTGGTACTTAGAGGAGATTTGTGCTACACCAATAGCTTGTTAAGCTGTTACCCTGTTTTGTAGGTTCTAATTTCTTTTAACTTTGCCTTGCTTTGTTTGCTGTTATTTCTTGAGTGGGTTTCGTTATCTCCTCCTTAGAAGGAGATTTCAGACTGATAGTATTTACCTAAGAGAGCCATGGACATTATCTTAACCATTAATGCATTTGTCACTATTTGGGAGGACTTCTACTGACTCTAAGTAAATGTTTCTGAGTTAATCTGTGAATATGAAAAATTTCTTAAAAATTACATGTAACCATAAAGGTCAATACCATCATGCTAAATATTTTCTAATTAAAATATCAAAAATTTATATGAAAAGGGAAAAGTTGAAATAGTAGATAGACAGACTTGTGTGGTCTGTGGGGTTTTTTTCCCCTAATGTTTGCTCCAAAGATCAAGAAAGCCAAGGAAAGATGCTCTTTCATTCTGTTAATTGCGTCCCATAAAAAACAAAATGGCTTATATTGTATTTATAAAACACATAAAACAAGTAATGTGTCCCTAAAAGCAAAACCAGGGTGCCATCAGGTTCTAGATGCCTTTGAGAAGCCCAAGAGCTGCACATACGCCAAAAGCACTGATTTGAATGCCCAGCTTGATGATCAGCTCAATAGGAAAAAAAAAGTAAATAATGAATTCCCTCACAATGAAGATTTACAGCATATTCTCACCAGATCACTCTTTGTCTGGTCCCAGTTTCTACTGAGAAACAAAAGGTAAGGTTTGGGGAAAGTTGAAAGAATCTTTGGAAGGATTTCACAAAACTTTTCAATGTCAGGTTTTGGTGTAAGAATTTGGAGGGGGCTGCTGGCCACAGTGAAGGGTTACTTTAGCAAATGCATTCCTCACCAACTCAATTGATACAATCATTCTGGCAAAGGTCTTGTACTTTCTAAAATAAAATGTAAAAAAGCTGGGAGCAGAGATCAAAGTCTAAAACTCCCTTTTTCCAGCTAAATACCCCCTCAGCCCTCCTCTATGTATTAGCATCTCTTGGAGGTTTGACACAGCATGACTTTATCAACAGAAGTGGAAATTGCATGAGCCAGCCAACTCAGGCCAAATAGGAAACACCAGCCAACTTTCATCTGATATCTGAATTTCCATAAAGATTTGAAAAAACTACTCTCTTTCTTTTTTTTTTGTCTATTTTTTTTTTATTTTAGTGTGCACTCATTTCCTCCCCTTCATCCCCAGTTCTCCATTATCCCTTTTTTCATCATTTTTACTGGTTTTCACACTTGAAGAGTGAAAGAACCGAAAGACAGTTGAATAAGGAAATTTTTGTACATTTTTTGACTGGGCTGAGGATCCGAGCTCCTAAAATTAGATCATACCATGTTTCAATTTCAAAGTATTTGTAATTGCTACAAAAAATCCCTTACCGAAAAAGATTTGTAAATTCTTATTTTTTCATCGTTATTTGAATCTCGGGTGCATAACAGAAGTATTGAACAATCCCAGCCAAAATCGGGAGCATCCTCCAGCCTTTCTCATCACTTTAACCCTTGAGTCTGTAACAGTGGTTAGCAAAGGCAGTAATCTTCCTTCTTTCCCTTGGAGAACTTAGGATCAAAACAACCAAAAATGTTAACAAGTAGAACATTTAATAGGAGAAAACAGAATCACAGGGACTCAGAAATTTTCCTGAAGTCACACTGGAAGCCCACTAATAAGGCAAAGACGCAAGCCCAGACCGCATATCCTGGCCTACAACTCAAATATTTAGGTTGAATATTTATTTTATTCACATATTTTAAATGCAACAGCAACAGTTTAAAGTGCAAAACAATCCTCAGACAGGTTGTTCCTGGCTCTTTTTTCATACTGGGAGCTCAAGATTTTAATGAACTTGTGATTATTATTATTTATTACTGTAAACTGGCTTATGTGACACTGTCTGAGATTGCCTTATCATAATGAACCTGACTACAGCACCCACAATCCCTCCTACACAAGGGAATGAAAAATTTCTAAGAATCAGATTTCTAAGTATGATCTTTGGCAAATACCAAAGAAATATGAATCACTTGTCATGAGTCACATGAAAATGTTACAAGGCATAAAACAAGAGCTGTTCACGTGAAACATTTTGCATGAGAAAAGGTGGCCAGCTGACTAGGTCAGCGAGTGGCTGCAGGACCTGTGAATTTCCACTGAGATGTTTTTATTTTTACATGTGAAAAAAACAAAAAGTCTCCTTTCTTGAAGACACTGATGCAGTGGGAAATGAGAATTGCAGGTAGCTGTATTTAAACCCAAGCCCAGCAAAAAAAAACCCCACCCTTGTCAAGACCAATTTACCACGCCACAAGTTTCTAATGGATGTGAGAAGAAGGTTGATCTGAAAACAAATAACAGGTTTTCTATTGCTCTTACCACATTAATGCCCTAGATCTGGTGTCTAAAAGACAAGCAGTGTATCTGTCTTTAACCCTCTCCTTATTACATGATTCACTGTTGTGTCTGCTCTGTAATTTGGCTGTACCTGGGCTCACTTTGCAGTGGGTCTCAGTGTGGCCTGAGCTGCGTGAGAGGCTGCTCTTGGTACCCACATGAGGCAGTTTAGAGATGGCCTGGGAATCTCCACTGAAACCACAGATCCTTTGGTGCAGACCTGCCCAGAACCTTTCTTTGTGGACTTATTCACATCATGTGCCTGTAAGACAGAGAATTAATATCTTCTGTCAACCCTGTTTTGGAGATGATAAATGGCTGCCTGGTGAAGTAGTGGGGCTTGCCCACACTCAAACAGAGAGTCTGGGGAAGAGCAAGGAGCTGCCCCCAAATTATCTCAATCTCGCTCAAAAAAAGTGCTTTGCTGCCGTAACATCCTTGTCCCTGGATGAACAACAATTCCACACAACTCTGGAAATATTTTAGTTCTTCATTTTTGTATCAGGACTCCTTAAACAGCCAAATTTGAAGTGAAAAATACTAATCTGATATATGTGGATGAACGCTTGGGTCGCCAAGGGCAGAGACTGATTTCACTGTTTGACAGATGACACAAACACCAGATAAAGGCAACAGAAGTAGTTTTGGTTGTCTTGGAAATTAGGGAAAACATAGCAGTGTTTTTAGTGCATAAATGGTACCTGACCTGGTGGTTTCCTGGCAAATGAAACACAAGAAAGAAAAGGGAGGACATGACAGACACAACCAGGTGGGCTCCCAACTATCATGAAAAGAAAGGGGTTTGTCCCCAGAAAACTTTTAGGATAGCTGATGCTGCTCCAATAAAGTTGACACGAGTGTAAGAAAATGGCAAAAATGTAAAATAGCTTTTCAAAGCATCCATTTTTATCCCCACTACAATGTTTACTTCTCCTTTAATATACTGAAAAGATTTCCATCCCAGAGGAATGTTCTGGACATGCTGTATTATACAGTAACATTATGCTCTAACGTTTCAGTCATCTAAATATTGTTTTTGGGATTACTCACGGAAACTTCACAGTGGAAGAGGAAAGGGGAGGGGAAGTTGCATGGAGAAGGGAGGGGGGAAACATCCCATATTAAAGCTCCATTAGCTCCAGAAAGGAACTCTGTGAAGTGCATGAAAAATATTGTGGATTATTCAAAGACATCTATAATTTGAGTGTCTGTTTTCAATGTCAAGTTTCCTCCTAACCCCTATCACTTTTTTCCCTCTTTTTTAATTTTTTTTTTTTTTTTTAATTTCTGCAGAGGAGGATAATGATTATTACAGAAGTAAGTGGGGAAAAGATGGATTGTCTTTATATGAAGTGTAAGTGTTGGGTAAGGCAATTAAGCGGAACAGAAAATAACTAGGATTAAAAGCCTTTTTTAGACCCTGCCAGGGCTGAAATCGTTGTCACAAGGAAGATGTGTTTAAGCTCCAGCAAAGTTTGGGTGAGGCAATTGTGAAGGTGACAGTCTAATGACTGTGAAACCTCCGAAATGGCAAACAGAGGAGAAGGCTTCACACGAAGGAAGGACACCTTCTCTTTCCCTCCTCCTCCCACCAGGGCTTTTTAATGTCAGATGTGAAGAGCACACCTGTGATAAATATAACCCCACAGCTGTCACTTGGGGCTGGGAGCGTGGGCAGCAGTGGGCTGGGGGACAGCATCTCCCCTGGCCCCCACGCAGGCTCCACTGAGCTGGGGTTTCAGCTGGCAGTTCCAGAGAAAGCAGGTGGTGAAGCCGGGGTGAATCACTGAGCTGGCAGCTTTTGAGTCAAGGTTGAGGAAGGGCTTATTACACAATTTTCACGTTCGGGGTGGAGAGCGCTGAGAGCTCAGGAAAGAGCAAACCCACACCAATTCACCAGCAGCTGGGGAAAGCAGGAGCCTTCACGCTTTGTTCCCCACCTTTGCCCTCCCAAATCCGGCAGGGAAGCAATTCACAGGGGAGGCTGCAGGTAAAAAAATACGTGAAATTACACAGTGGTTGGTGTAGTGCTGATTATCCCTCATCACCAGACCAGACTTCTTTGCTTTGGACAACCATTTTTAGTAGGCTTCAAGCCGAGTGGAGTGAGAAAAATCAGAAAGAAAACAACCCCTGGTACACAGGCACAGAGGGAGGAAGACGGTTTGTGAAAGCCCCTCCCATCCGAAGCTGGGCACAAGCTGCTGCCAGAGAGGTTTCCCCTCCAGCTGCCTCAAAACAGCTCCATTTTGCAACCTCAGGTGCAAGATCCAGGGATGCTGCAGCCTTTCCTCTTCTCCTTAATGCCTGCACCAGGCACCAGCTCACCCCCAGCCCTCCCTGCTGGGTCAGGATGACAGATCTAAATAACAGGAGTAATGACAGCTGATGGTATAATTAGAGCAGTGAATTAAGTGTGGGAGTCCTGCAATTTGAGAGGTAGCTTGTGACCTCTGGGCTGTATCCATCGTTGATGTGTGCCCTGGGACACCCCTCTGCAATCAGTGGGATGGCACATGCAGCGAGTGAGAGCACATTTCATCCCATTTTTTGGCCAAAAACCTGCTATGTAAGAAAAAGCAGCACCACACTCAACCTGCCCCACAGTTTGGACCAGAAAGTGAACTTGGTGCTGTGCTGAGAAATTCTTTCTCTAGTCACAGATAATCTGCTTTGGTATTTATGTTTAATAATAGCAGTATGTTATATTTCTGAACTGCTTGTACTCAAAGTTGTGTGATCAGGCACTAATGGACCTCACTGCAACCTTGTTCTCCCCAAGCAGCAGCCTGAACTCACAGACTGGCTTCTGGTTCTTAAGCTCACCACTGCCGCACACATCGCCTCTGCAGCTGGAGGGATCAAAACGTTGTTTTTCCCTTGTGTTACACAGTGAAATTTCAGACCCAGAACTTTCTGGCGTTTGCTTCTGAGGAGAAAGTGGGGAAATTAATCTGCTCTGTTTGTTCTGGCTTAAATATGGAAACATCTGTTAAACTGTCTCCCGTTGCCTCCTGGCTGCATTAAAGTGATGACAAATTTTGCCACTGATTACCGAGTNGCATGCAAATTCTGTGCAATGCTCAGGACTGCTGTACCTGTTGGTTTGGCTGCCTGCAAAATGGTAGGGATTAGATCTGCATATCAGCCTCACGTGTTGTGCTGATGAGCTGCCCCACAGCTACACACCACTGCAGAATTTTGTCAATTTTCCAGGAAGGTCCCAAATATCTATATATTTATACTATATTAAATATATGTATGATATATATACACAGTCCACATATATATAATCTATTTTAATATATTTTTAATGTATTTTTATATACATGCATACCTATGCTTGTACCTTGCTTCTGGGTTGGCTTTTGGACCAGAAATTGATTTGAGAAATAGAAAAGGATTTGAGCAGAAATCCTATTGCTGAACACAGCATATCAGTGCTAAGCAAAGAGTTCAAAGTGAAAGTACAGAAAGAAGTTCTCATCCAAGGAATCCTGGCAAGGACTGCTCAATGCTTTGCTGGGGAGATGGGCCAAGTTCAAGCAATGGTCACATCTCGCCCAGGAATCAGAAGATAAACCATAGGCCAAACAATTCCTACAAGGTCAGAAAGTAATCAAAGGAGAGGGAAGACTCTAAGGGAGCAAAAAAATTTCTTGCAGATGTTTCGGGGTTAAGGAAAAAGCTCCTGAGTGTCTGAGTGGAGAAGAGAGAAAAGCATCCAGAAAAGGAGGAACAGAGGAAATAAAGGGCTGGGGGGCTTGGGTCCTACTCAGAAGTTTGGTTCAACACCCAGTGCCCTCAGGAAAGGGCACTGATGAGCATTTTGGGATGCCTGCAATCCTTCCTCAGATGCTGAGGCAACCCCAGATTGCAGAGAGCATTTAAGTGGGCTGAGTGTAATTACCTGATTGGCATTAAGTAACAGTGTAATTAGCACTATTTGCACATCTTCCTTTGAACATATGGTGTTCAATGTTTCTGTAAATAAGATATTTATATGACACTCCCAGCAATACACTTAATGATGACTTTAAAGGTTATTTTCTAAATTTTCCAGAAGTAACACTTAGAGCAGGTGTGCTGGACACTGGGGATTTCTGGTGAACAGAGAGATTGAGTTAATGGGCTAAATTCTGCTGACTGGTGTAAACTGTGGCAAGCACCAAGAGCTTTAGGGAGAAAACTTTTGAGGCTGTAGTGGTAGAAGATAATGCATTGGTGGCTCATCTAGAAGACTCCTTTTCACATGTGGAACCTGGGGAATTCCTTACTGCACAACAAAACTGAAGCAAGATGCAGGAGAATGGCTCAGGATTTTTGAGAGAAATTATTTTAACCTACACCTTTGGACATTTAAAATGAATCAGTGAAGGAACTGCAATCTGTAGCTCTCTGCTTGGATCTAAGAACTTAATCCAAAGTTTCATAAATATTATAGATTCACAGCCTCAGTGCATTTGCTGCAATGCTGCAATTAGTCTCTGGTAAAATAGCATCCTAAATTTATCACCAAAGGTTCCCCTCTGCTGATGAGAGGAAAGAAGTAACAATCTCATAACATTATGATTATTAATATTGTATAAACCCCCTATTTTTAACTGAGATACTTTACATAGATACACGTTGCTATCTCTGCTTATAACTGACAAAGGGTAAGAGGAAAATGTCTCTTGGGTTGCTTAATCCCAAGTTTTCTGCAGGGCTTCTTGTACTTTCTTTGGTAATAGTGATTCAGATCATGTGTTGGATCAAGCTTCCTTACTGGAGGATTAGGAAATGTGATGGTTTGTTCCAAGAGAAACGAATGTTTTAGACATCTGGCTAACCCTGTGGCTGACCATTAATCACAAGTTTTGGTCAATCACTGCTCAATACCTGTCTACAAAATGCTGGGGGAGGAGGGGATCAGAAATGTAATAACTCCGTGCTTTCTCTGCAAAATTAAATTATTGCAGTGAGCTTTGGATGACGTTATTAAAGTGACACAGTGAGAAATACAACTTTTTTCCCTTTATTGCCTTGAGTCAGTTGATAATTCACAGCAGTGAACAAAAGAAAGCCAGTGGATAACACATGTTAGCAAGGTCTCTGCAAAATTACCTTCCGTATTAGACTTTTTCTTTATCACTGAGATCCGCTGCCAGTTCGCATTAAAATTCAGAGTGCTGACAAATGCATTTCTCTTAACAAGATCGCCATTATTTTTTTCTTTTTGCTAGGCAGGAGCAAGGCAGGGACTGGTAAGCAGAGCTCCTGACACCCCTGCAGGTTGTTTATTGAGGGAGAAGGATCTTATCGTTTCAGGACAGCTACATCCAGCTCATGGGGTCTGAAAGTCATGTAACCATCAGCATGAAGAATTTACTTGTGGCCCCTTGTACCACTGGGGAAGTGGAGGCATCATCTAATGCACTGAAACAGCACCTCAGTGCAGCATCTTCCTCATCTTCCTCCTTCTCCTCCTTTCTATTCACTCCTGGCACTGCTGCCTACCACATGAGCACTTGGAATGGGATTATTGTCATGACTTTGCACCTGGAAGTTCAAAGAGGTCAGGCCCCCATAGCAATGCAGGTTATCACATGGATTGTCACAGGGAGTTTGTGCTTTAGCTGAACTCCAGCTCCCAAGCACTGCCTATGGTCACCAAAAAGGCCTAAGAAAGATTTTTCTACTACTACTACTACTACTACTACTACTACTACTACTACTACTACTACTACTACTACTGCTATTACTATTATTACTATTATTATTATTATATTTGAAAGGTTGTCATGGCCTAACATGAAGCTGAAATTGCCACCCATTGCAGCTGGTTTCCTTGTGGGAAAGTTTTAACATTTTCCTATGCCTCTGCCCTGACCCTCAGCTGTCACTGTGTCACCCAGGCAGTGAACTCAGGTACCAAGCTGCAGGTATCTGGCTTTTACACCAAAATGTTTTGCTGTACTAGACTCAAAGTACATATTAAAAAAAAAAAGGTAGAGAAATCTTTATCAGGGATACACATAGGGAATCTGCACAGATTATCAGTTTTGCAAGATGGTCAGAATGAGTCTCACCTTCCGATCAAAGCTATCACCTCTCCTTTTGATAGTAAAACCTGCACAGAAGAAACTTGTCCCTGATTTGGGGTAAGAAATCTCCTACCTGTTTGTAAGCACTGGAATTGTCAAACCTGACAACCTGAATGCTCCTGCTGTAAAATCTGTGCCCGTAATCAGTGTCTCGATCTCCAAAGATCTGTATGCTTTCAGCAGATCATCTGACCTCTCCAATAAAAATATCCAAGCCCATATCATCTGATCAAATCCTCTCAAACCTTGCTAGCCATTTAGGAATCACAAACATCCCACCGGAGTGCTGATGCTGATAAAAATGTAATACTCCAAAACCCAGAGATCATTGGTTAGACAACCATCTGGGTGGATACTGAGGCCCAAATTCTGCTCTCAGTGTGGCCATCATGAGTTTCACACAATGGAGTGCAATCCAGGGCTGATATGTCATTCAGATTTTTTTTTTCCTGGGCTTGCAAACTCAGTTTTTATTCTTCATTGACAAAATCTGAAAGGAAAACAAACAAACAAACAATCAAACAAAAATCAAAAAAATCCTCACCAAAACCCCCCATGAAACCCCAAAACAGGAGAAGAAAAATACTAAATATTTGGTTGGATGTCCCTCTCCATGTCAGGACTAATGGAATTAGAAGATTTGTAATGTCCCTTTCAACACAAAACCATCTATGATTCTATGATTTTTTTATTCTAGCCAGCTGTTCTGTGCACCAGTGGGCTTTTGGTATTTTTGCTTTCTTTTTTTTTTTTTACCTGCCATCAGGAGAATTAATGTTCAGTTATGGGAAAAGGAAAAACCCAGGCTCTGCACACACCATATTTTGTGTATTCCCCAAGTCAGTTTCAAACTCACGATATTTAGCTGAAAGCTAGAATTCTTCTCAGACACTTCTAATTTTCCAGAGGAAAAGAGATTAAATCTGAACTACTGAGTCTTTTTCAGTTTCAGTGATGGTTGGTGAGAGAAGACCTGAAACTCTTGCTTTACGCTCACCATTGACTGTATGTAGTCAGGCTCCAAATAGGTAATTAAGAGTCATTTCGCTGTTTACTTAATATGATAGCCATGGCTCTAATCTAGACTTTTAAAGTGTTTACTGCAAGGCAAGAGCATAAACATTGAGGGAAGTTTCTTCTGTGATTTCTTGGTGCACTAGATGGCACTAAAGCATGGCTTTTATATAGAGGGGGAAAAATCCCCACAAAAATTGATATGTAGGTTCAGTAAACCTGAACTATTTTGGTCAGGTATATTTTATGGAAGTTCTTTGATATATTATTTGTAATTTTTCATTTTAATTTTCAGATCATCAGAAACAGAGAATTAATTACACCCACTTTGATATTAAAAGAATTTCAAATTGAAAATAAATAATGCTGGGAAGTTGAAAAAAAAACCCTGAAGAAACTAATTTACCCCAGGCTAGATGCAAAATTATTCTAATGTTCAAAGATTAGGGGGCTTGATGCAAGTAAAAAAAAAGTTCTGTACCAATTACATGGCTTTTTCATGAACTTTAGATATCAAAAACATTAAAGTCACAAAAAATGTATAACATCTTCAGGTTTCCTATATAGAAAAACCATTCTTAACATATAAGCAAATAAATAGCTCCACACTGTCTCCCAGGCATATCATGTTCAAAACATCAGGTAGAGCCATCCTGTAGGAACAGGGCACTTGTTCTCCCACATAAGTATCAAGAAAACAAAATTAAATTTTAATTTTTCTTTACTTCTTCCCCTCCCTTCAAATGAGGAGCTATGGCTCAGCTCATTCGAAGTTTCTTTTAAGGCATTCTTATGTGTTGTATACAGCACTCTTTGCTCTATGATCATAATAAACAACAACAAAGGAACTATGAAGGGTGGATCCCTTGTAAAATTCAGCCTTCTAGACAAAACCAGAAAGAAATATGTCTTAGGTCATCTTGGGTATTTTTGACTCGTAATGCTGAGGGTGCTTACAGAGACATTTCAAGTCTTTATGATGTTTTGATGATTCCAGGGTTATTCACTGAGTGTTTTGGTAAGAAAGGAAGCAGGAAGAAAAGAATAAGGAGTTAAAAGAAGAAGAATGAAAGAGCAGTGAGGTGTGGACTGAATTTGAGCTCACCCCAGCACCAGCAGTGATCCTGCAGCCCTGTGTTTCCTGCAGCCCTACAGCAAAATGAAAGCTGCTCCATTTAATGCTTCAGTCATGAAGGTGAGATGTGAAGTCCAGGGTGTAAATACATGTAAATACATGTAATATATGGCCTGAGCCTGGGCCATAAACCAAGCAGGATGCAGAGGTTATGGTTTCATGCTCAGGTTTCAGAAGCAGCCTGCAGAACCTGCAGTTCTTCCACTAAGAGATGTAGCTTAGTTTAAGCTTCCAGTTAAGGGCCTGATCCACCAAGCACTGGCTCTGCCGTGAGCAGAGTTGCTTTTTTTTGGGATGAGAGATCTGAGAATTTGCCCTGGTGTTTATAACAAAGCCCATATTTATATGTACTACTGGATTTATTATTTTTCTGTCAACTGAGTCAAAGCCTGCATCTCAAGAGGAAGTATTTTGTAGGAAAAACCTGAAATGCCCACATGAAACTATTAAATGCGACCCAAGAGCACAGAAGTCCTTATATTACAGAGTTTGCAGCAGTCAGCTCATGCTATTCTGAGGGCCAATATTTTTAGCACCTCTACAGAAAATAACTTCCCTGAGAATCAGAAGTGAAACAGTTTCAGTGACACTAGTTCTTAGCCCTTTTCACACTTCAAATGTATAACTGCAGGGAAGGAGAAGAGGAGAAATACACCATTTCAATATATTTTTTAAGTATATATTTGGCTGACGACTTCACCAAAAAAAGAAACAAAACATAGGAGATGGTAGAGTTGCACCCTCACTAACGTCAATTGGTGTGATTTCACCACAGAGCTTGGATTTTACAGTTTTAAATATAATAAATGACCTTGCCCATTTAATGAGGATACTATTGATCTAAAATGAACATCTTAAAAAAATTAATTACAGACATCATCGATAACACTTCAGGTTATTAAAAATGAAAGAATGCTAAACTTCCAATTTACTTTTCACCATGCTGCCTGCAATTCATTTAGTCTAGACAATTTCACCTTCTTTCTCATTTGGTTTCAGCTGTTGATTCTACTGTGATAAGGTTGCAGCCACCAAAGGGGACTTTTTTAAAAAATAAGTTTCTTAACAAGAAGAAGAAAAAAAAAAATTAAAAGCAACCCGCTTGTCCTGGTTCTCTTCCCCCTTGCTTTTATGACATGTTTGGTTCCCACGCAAGGGGAATTACAGCAGGTAATTATTTTACACTCACAACCCGCCAAGTCCTTGGCCTCCAAGTCACCCCCATCACTGCTTCAGCTGAAGGTTTGGGTACTGCAAGTCCTCTGCCAAGCTCAGAAGCGTAGCTCTTCATTCCACCTACTATCGTGGAGAGGCTTGAGTTGGAAGGGACCTTAAAGACCTCCTGGTTCCAAACACCTGCCATGGGCAGGGACCCCTTCCACTAGACCAGGTTGCTCCAAGCCCCATCCAGCTTTGTCTTGAACACTTCCAGGGATGGAAGTTGCTTTTTTTAGGAGCAACAGTCAAACTAAATATCTAAAACTAGTCCACTTCACCTAATTTCCATATCTCCTGGACACTGATGGCACTTTTTTTTCTCCTGCAAGCTCCCTCGGCCATCTGCAAACTCTCTAACCAGAGGAGAATCACCCCCAAAATTGGTTCTGGAGTAGAATATCTAATGTAGGAACATTGCAGACCCCTCTCCTTGAAGCTGAGCCACAGGAGCTGTGGGGTCAGAAGGACACTTGGGTTGCTGATGGGATGAAATATCTCTGACGTTGTTTTATTTTTCTGTATTGGCTTAGGAGGAAGACTTGAAAGTCACTTAGACAACTAACTTAAATCCCACACAGACACTGGCCACAAAGCTGGAGAGCCTTTGGACTAGTCCCCAGTTCACCAATCAATTGAGGACATGATATGCATGATTATTTAAGTATACAGTGTTGATTAGTGACTGTCTGACACATTGCTGTAACATTTGTATAACTTCAGGCATTTACCTGGTAAATTACTTCAGTATTTCAGAACAAAATGTATATATTTTCTCATAAAAAATACTATCAGCTTTTTTTTAAACAACTAAATTAATTTTTGTAATGATTCTTCCCAATTTGTGTCTATTGAGATTTTTCTTATTTTTTCCTCTTCCAGTTTCCCTTCTTTCTTCTTTGTCAAAAAATAAGAAAACAAAGGAAGGACAAGTAGAGCAGGACATTTGACCTAAACTATTAGCAAAAAATATTTCAGAGTTTGGTTTAATGCTTTAATTTTTTTCCGTAGGTAATTCACATACAAATAAACTTTTTAATTCAAGCAGTTTTATGCTAACACAGCCAACAGCTGAGGTTTTAAATAATTGCTAAAAACAGGTTTAATATTTCAATTTAGAAGAAAAGTAAAACAGCATCACTGCAAAGGAGCCTGCATATTTTAAAACAAATTTCGGATATCTTTATCATTTAAGTGGGTGTTAAAAATGTGCATGCAGATCATACTGAGGGAAAAAGACATCTTTCCTTTGCATTTCCATTTTGTGTTGAAGGAATTCAAGTGCTACAAACAACTAATGAACACCTCCAGAGAACTAAGTTAACTGAAGCCCCATCACATCAATGTCATATTCTGAGACATATTTTTTCTTAAATTCTGTTTTTACTATTGCTTTCACTACCTAGTGGGAAATATCTTTAAAAGCAGAAACACTTTTAGATAGCTAATGCTGATCCAGCCTAACTCTTCAAAGGGAGGGAGGCAAAAGAATAAAATTTAAAGGAAAATCAATGCAGCATAAGAGGTTGTTTTATTTAAATATTTTCAGCATGCTCCAGTCCGTCCATAGCTGACAGGATGCAATGTAGGAATTACTGCGTGGTATTCCAAGTTTTGTGTTTGCAGAACATTTGGTTGTATCACAACCATCCCATGTGAGCCCATGAATCAGTGAAAGGAAAGGTAGTGAGCTCCAGAGAAAGAACTGGGCAGCCTGCAAACATCAGGTTAAGGGGATTCTGCTGTGTGTGAGATTTTTATAGACATTCTTAAATATGTACGTGTGGGTCTGTCCGTGTCAGAGTATATCTATAAAATAAAAGCTGGTTACAATAGATGCTCTTATCTGACCTACTTAAAATTGTACATGAAAGCACAGTTAATTTCATCTCCTATCTGTCAGATTGATACAAATCTCCTGTTCAGTATTAATTATTGTATGCATGAATATTTTTCATTTTGGGGGAGACCTGATGATTAAAGCTACTGCCGACAGAAATCCTGAGCTCATTAAAATTCCCTCCCCCACCCTCACTGAATGTGCGTGCAACTTTTGAGTTAGGATTCATCCCCGTTCTGGCTGTCTTGCAGTCTTTTGAAACTTTGGATAAGGGGTGTAAAATGCTGCCTCTGTGAACAATTTAGGCTTTTAAACTCAGTTTATATTTGTTGCACAGTGAAGCAAATCAGAGCAAAGTGGTCTCGATTTTCATCTGAGCTTCACCTAAATGCTCAGAGCTCATTTTTGTTTCGTTTCTGCTTTTAAATCCCCCAATGTAGCTAGACCTCAATAATTTATGAGGTGATGCAGGGTGTCAATGACATTTTTGTTCTCTTTTAATAAAATAATATGTCCCTCTTCAAAATTATGTCAGAGAAGAAATCAGGAATTCAAAACTAAGGTTAATCAACCATAGTACTGTTTGACAAACCAATCCAGAACAAAAACTTGCTGTACATCTGGGTCTCTGTTTATAGCTTTAAACCCCATAGAATGTGGTTTCCTTCTGCCTGGAAGTGTCTTTTACTATGAAATCCCTGATGCTTTCCCAAGCTGATGCTTCAGTAGGAGTCCCACAGACTTCTGTCATTACTGAAAAAGAGGATCTGCCCTTCATGGGATCCAGGATCTGAATCAGATCAACAGTTAACACCATCCAATTAGGGTGTTTGGGGAAAAGAGTAATAAATTGTGTTTTAATGGTCAGATTTTAGTTATCTGCCTTATCTGTTATTTTCACAGGAACAAATGCATGTCTATGAACAGGCCCAAAGGAACATAGAGGAGGCTGCAAAAAAAGAGAATACAGTTTCACTCAGAAATGGTGAGAGATTAATAAACTGTTTTCCTTAGACACTTTAAATTAGCATCATAAAAATCCCTAATCAGACACAATCACCCCCCAAACCAAGAAAGACACATCTCAGGATAGTCAATCGACTCATAATTACATGTTCAGCTGAGGTGCCTGAATCAGGTTAAGGTCCCTGCTCTGTCAGAGCTGAAACCAGAGCTGTTCTGATGTGTAAAGTGAGTCCTGCAGTTACTGGACTGTTCTGGCTATAAGAAATATGCTGAAAACGGCATTATGAACAATGATTTTTTTTTTTTTAACTATTATTAGAGTTGAATTGTTTTTCTTAAACACAATGCCCAGGGTGGGATCACTGTCCCTACAAATATTCAAAAAATGTATAGATGTGGGACTTGGAGACATTACTCAGTGGTGGCCTTGGAAGTTCTGGGTTAATGGTTAGACTTGATCTTAAAAGTCTTTTCCAACCTTAATGATGTTATGATTTTACAAAGATCATGAACAGAAGAGATCCACAAATAGCACTGAACAGAAATCTTTGCATCTGCAAGTTTTCTCCGTGGTACACTTATGAATAAAACAAAAATAATAATTAAAAGAGTGATGAAGAATACATTAGCCTGTTGTGCTAACACTGAGAAAGTACGGGCTTTACACTTAGGTAGTTCTAGGTACCTTTGAGTGGATTCCTTATTCTCACAGCCAGGTGCCTCTGAGAAATATTTGGTAAATAGTCTCTTGTGCTGTAATCAACAACCCTCATGCCACCATTTCCAGTGGGAAAAGTACCTTTGCAGTGGCCAGCTCATGATGTTTGGTTTAAAAAGTACTTGGTCAGCACAAAGGATCTGTACTGAACCAGGCATGTCTGTCAGGGTCAGATTGAAGGTGAGATTTTGAAGGAAAAAAACAGAACAGCAGATGAAGGACAACATAAACTGGTTTAATCTAGATATTCACTCCCTAATCACACAAACATCTATGGTTTTCCTTAACTCTACATGAACCTTTGCACAGTGTGTTTAGCTGCATACTGCACTGTTTTTTTCAAAGTCTTTTGGCTTGAGAGGAAAAAAGAAAGAAAAAAAACGCCTCTCATCTTAGAGTAGTTCTACAGGCCATTTATTCATCAGAAATAATTGTGGTCAGACATTTAGCTGAGAATGCTGGTATTTGTCCTAATGTTCTGTAAATGTTTATACCAAACTTAAATGAATGTAAATACCCCATCTCTGAGCTCTGTGGTAAATCATTTGTTCTGCACAGGGAGCGTTTGGCGGGGAAGTTATGCTGCAGCCCATTCCTACTGAAACAGTTGACACCAATGGCAATTGGCCATCTAATCCCTGAGCTCAAATGTAAATACTTTGCTCCACAAGCAAAGCTAAAAAAAAAAAAAAACCCAAGCCAAATTTTGGTCAGTTTTGTGCCAGAGAGAAAATAATCTGCACCAACCCTCTTCCTGACACAACTTATTTATCTTTATAGGCTGCTGAGCTCTGCAGCCTGAAGTGTTAGAAGTCAAGTCTAGGCTCTTCCTCTTCTCCCTCCATCTCAGAGCTCCGGTATTTGCTTGTCTCCCCATGTTTTAGCTCATGATTCAAAGGGATGATTTGATGGCAAAAGTTTCAGTTGGCTGTGGGTGAAACCTTGAGCATTTGTTTTCACTGCAGGGAAAACTTCCATTGATTTCAAAGGGCAGCAGGACTGCAGGCGTGCACTTCCCGTCTGAAAATCAGAGCTCCCAGATGCAAATTTAAGGCTTGCAATAGACAGGTATCAGTTCCGCTAATTAAGTCTCATTTATCTTAACCATTTCACTACTTCATCAGATAGCGCAGTGATAAGACGCTATAAAAATATATGACAGATAGTCAAGGTCTAGACTTCTCTAATGTGGCAATTTTTTATATTACGATCTTCCTTTGTATGTGCAGATGAACCGCTCTTTTATTAACTTCCCTTTGTAAGCATTTCACACGCCAAAAAATCAGATAGGGCTTTGAAAAAAAAAAAGCTTTCCAAAGTGATGAGAATGAATTAGCCCATAATTGGACTGATTGGTAAAAGTTCAGTACAATGCAATAAAACTGCACCATTATCAGGATTTAAACTTGCTATGGGGAATTTTTATTGCTGCTCATTTAAAAAATATCATCTTTGGCTGCACTCTGTAGGGACTTACCAGTGTTGAAGCAAGTAAAGAAATCTGTAGGAGGAAAGGGCCTCTCATACAAATATAAGTAGAGCAAACATTTAGCTGTTTATATATATATTACTGGAATTACACTGATTTTCACAGACTGTCATCTGTGGTTGTGGAGAGAAATAAAATCATAGGATTGCTAAGATTGGAAAAGACCTCCAAGATCATCAAGTCCAATCTTTGAGTGAATACCACCATGTCAACTGTATGTACTAAAGGAGAGTGGCCATCTCTCCTCACAGGACATCTCTGCTACAAACCTCAGCAGCAGCTCAAGAACCTCAGCATGTTTCCTCAGTTAAAGTAAAAGAGGAGTAATACACAAGAGTTCAACTCAATACAGCAAAGATAACAGGATTTAATGTCTAGAAACTGAAGCTGGACACCACCCTGGCAAGACATCCACCACATATGTTCATGTTGAGAGCAGATCAATACAAAATATGTCAAAATATTTAACTTAAAACTGGGTGTGTTTCTCACCCCATTGTTTTGTCTCATTCAAAGAAGGCCACGGAAAGTGTAGGACTTCTGCTTTGCAGGTGATCAGATTCCCCTTGGTTTTCACAATCCTCTGATTTACAAATTTCTGGATATTTCCCAATGGGGAAGCATCCTATGATCACAGCTCCTGAAAAAAATTTCCTCAATAAACTTGTCTTGTTTCCTTTGGGGGCCTCCACAATATCTTGTGATCTTGATAGATGCCAAGAACCCTTCAGGATCTCATAATTCATATTAAAATTTTGCCATTTTTCAATACCCTAGTTCCTTTCCAGACTCTCGGAGAAAGAGATAATCATTGTGATTTGAAGGTTATCTCATTGGGAATATTTTGGAGGAGGGGAAAAGTAAATTCCAACTGCACATAGGAAACAAAAATAACTCATTCTTATTAATGTCAAGAGAGCCTCAGTTAGCCCATAGCTGTGTCATTAAGAAGAGTGATGGAAAGATGATCGGATTTGTTGATTTTAGATGTCTTTTCCAACCTTAATTATTCTGTAAGAGGCAATATTTGGAGTAAACAAGTAGAACATAAGGGAGCTACTCAAGATGAAAATTAACATCTTGATCTTGATCTAGAAATTTCTGGTTCTCATGGAAAAGTCTACTCACAAGTTAAACAAAAGCAAAAAAATGTGGTCCTAAGCAAAAAAACCGAACAACGCAAGGGCTGATCATAAAATGCTTAGTAAGGAAGGAAATACACCAAATAACCATAAATTTAAAGGTCTCTTTTGATGAACAGGAACTCCTACAAGCATCCGAATGGTGATGAAACTACCGAGTTGTGTGATCCTGCTATCAGAACCGCATCTCTTGTTCAAGAAAAATTGCCACAGCTTCTCTGTGTCTCTCAGGCTGATGAGTATGACCTTTGCAGGGCTAAAAGAGGCAAAAAAGAGAAGTGCAAGGCTTTCAAATATTTTTGCAGTAGAAAACTATCTATGTCTTGCACGAACAATTTTATTTTGTCCTTTCAAGTCCAGATTTCTCCATTCACACGGGGGTATCACTGACAGCACTAATAGACCTTCAGGGCTGGTATTGTAACTTTTGCTTTTCTACAAAATGGAGACATTAAAAAAAAAAACAAACGGCTGCAAAGAAGTTTTTTACTGTTTAAGAATGTCCAGGGTACTCGCAGACTGACTGCATTCTGAACCTTGGTACTGTTGTGTAGGAGAAGAATACAAGATGAAGTATGACAGTTTTTTGCAAGATTAGCATGTTGGAAAGGACAGGTTGAAATCTCTTATCTGAGCTTTAAAACAAAAACCTAAAGGGATTTACTTACCTTTATAATCTATTCTGCAGTGTTCTAATTCACCAATTGAGATTTCGTGGAATCATAGAATGGTTTGGGTTAGAAGGGAATGTAAAGATCATTTCACTGGTGAGTGAACTATTAAAATGTATCATAACTATTATTAACATTGGTTTAAAAACTCGATTTTCTAATTACAATCAGTGGCCATAGCACATAATTACTTTTTGAGATTTGGAATACCGGGTATAGTTCACAAGTTTTCACTTACTGAAGTCATACACACCCATCAAATTTTCATTTTTTATGACAGCAAGGCTTTAGACCTTAGGACTGTAAAGAGAGATTTTTTCTTACAAAATCTCAAACAAAGGAAAACAAAATAAAATGCTTAAATGCACCCTAAATTTCCTGTCTTTCCCATTTTTAAATCTCTTGATTGTGTGGCTCACCTCACAATTTAAAGAATGAGGTGACTTATGAATATTGAAAGAGTGAATAATTAAAATTTCAGCAGCAAAGAAAGACCCTCTTAGATCTTGATGAACTAAGTCATGCTTTTTAACTGTGCTTTGTAGAGTATTTTTATTAAAATTATGATGATTTATGATTAATTGACCTATACCAGAAAAATGTAATAAAAAAATCAGAATTTTGCACACTTTTTTTTCCTCTTCTTATTTCTTGACATTTATGTCTTTAACTCGGAAGCTATTTTTTTTCTTTGTCTGACAATCTCTAGCTCTATACTGGAAACATATTTGAATAGCCTATGCCTGTTTCTTTGAGATTGCATTAGGCTATTGATGACAGTTAAACCAGAATGCATTTTTAAACTGAAATTCAGAGCGTGTCAGAACAGAAACTGAAGTCTCTTAGGTGTTTGAATAGATTATCAAGATGATTTTTTTATCAGCATTAGGGATATTAGAAATGTATTTATATTGCAGAAAAATAGATTCTAAGGCATTTAACACAAAAGATGCATTATATTGATTTCTACGAATCCCTCAGAAATTCCATTCAGTAATATTTTTTGTCCTGTGGTTCTAAAACAATGTAAGTTTTGAGGAGATAAGGCTACTGCAGTTTTAATTGCCCTTTATAAAAGGGAAATTACTCTGCACAGCCCTCTACCTGGTCATTTGTTTCCTGAATGCTTTTGGAGCAGAAGCCTGTACTGAAATATTAACACACGATGAAATTGTGTTATCTTCATCTTATTAGAGAACAGCTGGGCAGATGTGGTAGAGACACCCCTTTCTCTCTCATTTATTCTCATGCAGATTAAATTATATCACCTTTATTTTTTTGCTAAACAGAGAAAACCAAAAAACAGAGCTGTTGCAAGAGTTTTGGGAGAATTTTAGTTTATTTTTCTCTCCACCTTGTTCTTCCTTTGCCAGTAGGTACTCTCCCAGAAACCTAAATCTTGTCACTGGAACTTCAACTGTTGAACACTGGTGGGATATGGGAGCCAGAATCCTCTGGGTGCAGCTCCACCACTGTTGAACATAGATCCTCCTTTTCCATCTGCTCCTGGTGGCCTCGGTGTCCAAATTTCTCAAAAGTTATTTGGCTCTTGGCTTCTCTCTGGGTGTGAATCAACTCCTGTTCAGGATTAAATACAACTGCAGTTCCAGGGACAACAAGTGAAATATTGTGAGGGAGAAACTGGTCTCGATTTGGGTTGTTTTGCCTTATGCATTCCTCCAGCACTGTTCGAGTGAGCTTTCTTCCCTCACACACCTCACTCAGTATATTAGCACTGGTCAGCTACAGAACACATATTTTCAGGTTCTACTACAGAAATAATGCTTTGATGGACTTCAGCATAGCCCTTGATTTATTTCAGAAACTTTAAAAATAAACCAGCAACAGAAAAAAAACCAAAAAACCTTAAAAACACCATCACCACCAAAAACCAAACAAAAACCACCCCAAACAAACAAAAAACCCCAATAGTTATATTTTATGACTGCATGGCACCTTTTGGGAACCAAATCTTTATAGATGGGAACATGGCATGGCACTAAGCTGCAGTGTCTGTGTGGTGAGCCCCAAGCTCCGTGGAACCAGACACTTTGCACAGGGTTAATTTATGTTTCTATTCTTTATACCCTTGATATTATCTTGTCCCAGAAGGGGAAAGAGAGATGAGGTTGTAGAAAGAGTGACCCTGGATATGCCCAAAGCAGCCAGGTCCATAGGAGGTGATGACCACAATCAATTTGCCATGAGCAGCAAATCTCTCTGTAAGGTCCTAAAAGAAAGAACTGCACTTTTCCTTCTCTAGGAGGACAGCACAGTGACTCAGAACAGCCCTGGCATTGCTCAGCCCGAGATCGAGGGGTGGGAAGGGAAGAGGCCTCACAAATACTGAGTTTACAAATAACAGTAAATTACTGATTCTGATACTTGCTGTCACAAGCTCAGAGAATGTTGCTTTTTCTCTGCCTACAGTCCTGTTTCTTCCCTTGGAAATCCCTTACAGGCCAATGTATGCTCTCTGGATGATGGCATCCTCTTAAGTTAGGTGTTCTTGATCCATCCTGCTATATCCTGCATCTTCCCAAAGCACCTAACTTTAAATAAGTGCTTGATTTTAGACTGTATAGACACACTGTGTCCTGTTTCTTTAAGTTATGCAGAAGAAAGATGCTGCCAATGTGAAAGGGTTAGTAATTTTTAAGAAAAATTCATAAAAAGACAGAGTTTTAAGGAACTTCAGAAAATTATTTCTGTTTTGCAGGTGAGTAATCAGAAATCTTAGAAGACTTAAATGATCCGTGCTCACTAGCAGGGTTAGATAGGAAGGGAACCTAATTTTTCTAATGTGAGCCTGCTGTCTCACTGTCATGCCACTCTCACCAGTAAAGCTATCACAGAACCACTCTTCCTTCCTCTCTCATGCTTTACATGTCCTCTGAAATGGCAAAACATCTTCTTGTGATAGACATCAGTGAAATAAGTCTAAATGTTTCTGTAGGTGTCTTTTTAAAATGTGATGGACCATTTAGCTTGTTGTGTTTGGGTCTTGACACCGTATGCACACATATAAATATCCTAGGCCTTGGAGGGACCAATTGAAAAGGAATTGCCCAAGTGTGCTTTTCAACAGAAAATTGGATGAGCAGGAGCCAAGCTTCCTATTTCCTTTTCTTTAGCGTTTTGTCTGCTGCATCTGCATGTAAAGTTATTTTATGAGCTGAGAGGAATGAACCAAAGATCATAGCCAGAAATTAATCTCCACATTTTAAAAATATTTGATAAGTAAACTTGGTTACACCAGCAAGGATTTCTGACCTAATTTTGGCAGGGAATCTTACACCTCACTGCTCTCTGGTGGAAGCACCAGCACCAGGCTGCCCTACAGAGAATGCATGATGGTCTGGGAGTGTATGTACAAACCTCTTGGAGTGACCCAGGAGAAGTGAGGCTCCCAAGACTGGAAAATAGGCATACGTTGGACAAAAGATCATCCTGTCTCTTGGGGAACTTAGAAAAGTAGGAGTCAGCAAGGGCTCCTTGCAAGGAATGGTCAAGGTAATTTATTAAAAATATTCTATGCATGTGTGACAAAACTCCTGTAGCTTCAGGACTGGTAACATCTGTGTACTCCCTGCAAGCCTCACAGGGTGGGCTTGGGGTATTGCCCTCCTGCCTCAGTTTCCTTTTCCTTCTGGCAGAATAAAAATGCCGACCTCTCTTTGCAACCACCAACATTTACAACCAACACAACATTTACAACCATCAACTTAGGTTTGTTTTAAAAAGAAACACTATGTGAAATTTTATGAACATGGTGACTTGTTGAAGGATGCAGTTGGCTGGTGCAGCTATAGTGCATCCAGAGGAACATCCCAGGCTACTCCAAGCTGCTGAACACTCCCCTGGTTATCCATAAGGACTAAGGATTTGACCCCCTGGGCTACTGTGGGGCAGCTACAGAGTGTTCACTTTTGGCAGATGTTGCAGTGTTTTCTAGTCGTTCTTTCCCTCCTGCTATGAATGCTGCAAAGAGATAAAGAACAAAGGAAACAGAGATGAGCCGATGGGCTTCCTCTGCCTATGTAACAAAACTAAGGTTAATTTATCAAGAGGAACTGCTGCAGATTTCATGAGATACATAAAGCTTTAAGCCCAAGTAATCACCATTGCCAAACTAGTCTGCTCAATGGGATAAAATATCTTCCCCGTGCCCACTGAGTGGGAAATCAGCTGATCAGAGGAATTTTCACCACCAAAAAGCATTTTTGCATGCTGCCTCTAAGGTGACCTTTTATAAATCCCACCAAATCCTAGCTGGCTTCCCACCATGTTGCTAATAGTTTGATCTGTGACCTGCTAATGAGGTGCATATTGTTTCACCTCCAGTAAAGGTATTAGGATGTCTACTTGGTTCTGCAGCACCACGGAGATTATAGTTGCTTGCGCCAGGAGGAAAAGGAATTTCCAGGGCATAAGTCATCATTTAGAGTTATTAACAAAGGGATTTATTATGTTGCTCTGTTTCAAACAACGGTGTACACGATGCCTAGAGCATGCCAGAGTGCAGCTGCCTACCACATAATGTCCTAATGAATCACCACATGCTGGAGGAGCTGTAGAACCTCAACATTCAATCTCCCGTTTCTCCCCCCACGCACCAAATTGACAAATAAGGCCATAATGGCTTTTCACTTTTATCAGGTAAAAGTGATCTCAGGAAGATGAGTACATTGAAACCGCATTGAGAAGAATGTGGGGTGGGGGGAAATCCACTTTTGGGAAGGAAAAAAAAAAAAAAAGAAAAAGAGAAAAAGTCTTGGTGCAGCAAAACAGTTTTAATGCAAAGTGTTAACCCTTATCCCCACGGGCATGGGGAAGCTGTGTCTGTTCCCAGACAGTCAATGGGATCTTTAACCATGACTTCAGGGCTTGCAGAGTCAAGTCCTACTGTAAAAAGAACCCTGCTTTCCAGAGCTGGGAAGATGAGGCTGACTAAAGGCTATTGAATCCCACCTGTCCATGCTTGCCCTCTCTGTAATTTATTGTAATTGAAGGCCAAAGGCTCTCTCCTCTAAAACAAGCAGTTAAGAAATAATTACTGAACCAGGGTTCTGTGAGTTTTAATTAAGCAATGTTTAGAGTACATATGGAGTTCTCCAGGTGGCAGGAGAGACAAATTATTATTTATTTGCTTTTGCTCATTTTATTTGCATTTTCAGGCTTAAAGGCTAAAAGAACTATGTTTTGTTCTGATTTTGCTTTCAGTAAAGGTGCTATAAATTTTCTTATTTACTCCATATGGAAGCAGACTCAATTAATATTTATTTGTCTGTGGTTAATAGCTCAAATAATCTCTGAAACGCCACAGTCCTCTCTGGTTGTGTTTTGGGAGAGGTGGAAAAAAATCCCAAACATATCATTAAACCCTGTTTGATAACTGAGGAATTGTTGGCATTTTTCAGCACTCTGTTTTCATTTCAAATTCTCACTAATGCTTTTTTGAGGGACAATTTTTCCCTTGGGAAAACCTTTTTTCACCCTCATGAAAGTAAGTTGCCTTATCTTGGAAGAGAG
Organism: Dicrurus megarhynchus; assembly: GCA_013399195.1. Classification (NCBI taxonomy): domain Eukaryota; kingdom Metazoa; phylum Chordata; class Aves; order Passeriformes; family Dicruridae; genus Dicrurus; species Dicrurus megarhynchus. The sequence goes on along the minus strand of VXAD01010121.1, from coordinate 299,442 downwards.
CCAACCTTTAAATGGACTGAGAAACAAGTTCATCTCCCTCCACAGACTCCCTCATCCTCTTCCTCCTTCTCTCCTCCCGCCCTCAACCATGCCCTGCGTTAAGCAGTGGGGTTGAAACAAGTCTTGCAGTCAATCCCCTTAGCAGATTGCAGTATTTCTCCTGCTTCCATTTATTGATCCTTCCAGCTGATGAGCCATAGGATTGTGGACTTTTACCTTTTTGCTAAACTATTTGATTCCTTAAGTTTACAGGGGAGAAGGCTGATGACATCACAAGCAATGATTTTTAAGACCATTTAGCATCTCAAAAGAAAAAGTTTCTTAGAAAAGAGAAAAGTGGCAAAGGTACAAAGCAAAGCATGGGTCAAATTCTGCTTCCACTGAACTCTGTGGCACAGCTCCCACAGCTTGTGCTAAGAGGAAGGCTTGGGCCCAGGGGATGATGAAGCCAGTGATTATACAGCACATTATGCTAAAGAAAAATTAAATCAAATGCAGCTGCTTTTATATAATTCAAAGACAGAAATCAGCGTTTTCTTAAATTATATTTGGTTTCTTTTCCCCTCTCCTCTCTCTGCACACTGATTTCTTGCCTACAAAGAAAAGCTTCAAAGAACATAAGCAAATCCAACCCTTTTATTTAAGTTTTCTTTTTTACCCCCTTTTTTATCCATTAAAAAAAAATAAGAGAAGCTTCTTCCACTTGACTGTGATGCAAATATCCTGGTTTTTGTTCCTTTGGTGATGTCTTCGTTGTGTTAGGGGACTCAAAACTGCTTTAAAGAGGGACAAGCTGTTGTCTCGACCTCAGCTTTAGAAAAGTTCCACCTTCCTCTTCAATCAAACAAGGGTTTCAATGTCAATTCAGAAAGACTTGTTTTCAAACTAGAATCTGCAAGCTGCTGCTTACTGGAGCCTAACCCATCTAAAAAGGTAGGTCAGAAACCCCCAGTGGGTTTGATAAAAACTGCATGAACCAAGCTCGAAATTCACCAGTTTCTGCTATGTGGAAAGAAGTCATCAAGTTAAGAACAGGGTTTTAATGTAAACAGACACATTGCAAAGTGCAGAATATTATGTCTCTTCCTAGAGGGAAGTCTTTAGCCGGAAAAAATTTGAGTTTTTATTGAGTCACTGACATGATTCCACAATTAAGGGCATTTTCTTGTTGCTGCTCAGGTGCTGATTCATCAAACTTCTGGAGCCCACATGAAACCTGAGCATGTTTGTGGTTCCACTGAGTTCAACAGGGGCACAATCACATGGATAAAGAGAGATATGTGAGTCCCTTTCTGAATCAGGGCCCTATGCCAATGACAAAACTTTCATTAGCAAGATCTACCATCAAATAATTTCCACTAGAAGATAATGTTTGCCTGCTTTACTGAGTAGGTTGATATTTGGTTCTGCCTTTGAATATAAGCAGACACATTATTAGCAGGTCCTTGACACCAGTGTTTGTGGAAATAACATTGCTGATATAATCCTGGTAAATGTTAAGGTTTGTGTAACTCTTTGCCATTCTTTACCTTCCTCGAGATAAAACAATTGCAACCACATAAGTGAATTCCCCACAGACCTGGAAGAAGAATGTCTCTGATGTAACTCTACTATTTTTAATTATTTTTGAGATGTGTTCAATGGCTCTGAGAGCATCTAAAGTTGTGACTAAGTAGATAATTTTACATGTAATGAGATGCAAAATTTAGCACATGAATTTTGGAGAATCCTTTTTATTTTTTTTTTCTTCAGGGACAGGAAGTGAAAGAAAACTGCCAAAAGGAATAAAAAAAATAAAGAATGAGAAACAACTTTTTATATGAAATTATTAGGGAAATGGTGCACTATCAAGTTGCATACATTCATTTCGCACATATAATGTACTTTGTCCTAGAAGAGATGTTCATAAAAGCCTCTCAATTCAGCCATTTGACAGATGAGATCTGTTCTTGATGTCAGTCACTGAGTTACAGGTCTCTTCTTCTATTTTTCTGCTGTAATTCTTATTCCGTTTATCTTTGTGCCCACACAGTATATCAGTATAAATTTATATGTGTGTGTGCATATTCTATACATACAGACTATCTTTATTATGCAGATGATAGCAGTGTTAAGCTTGCTGCAGAGGGCATCTCTTTCATATTTCAGAGGAATGCAAGGCAAGGAGATCTATTCTTGAAGCCCACAACATTAGAATAAGAATGAAATAATTTTCATAGCCATGCAGTGGGGGAAAAAACAGTAAAACTCTGCAAACAGTAAACCCGGAGCCCTTTTTTTATGGCATGCAGCAAAACAAAACCTTGTGTTGAAAATGTTTAGAGCAACCTCAGCACTCAGAAATGGAGTTACTGGGGTTGGTTCAACACCATCAGAGAGCAAAGTGGGTGGAAATCATTACGGTCCTGCATCCTGACACAAGCTCCTTCTACTCCTACCTCACTTGGTGCAAATGAGCATAAGCACAACGCAGTGGAAACATGGAGCCAATGTTCTGTGAAAAACAGCAGATTCTCTGTCTTTTTTCATATTTTTCTACTGTTCTTTTTTGTGTGTTCTTAAATTGATGCTATTGTTGTTATTATTATCAAATTAAAACCGACACATCCATTTTATGGGCTCAGGTTTCTGTTTCCCACTGCACACGTAAAAGAACAGCTTGTTAAGAAGGTTCTGTGACCTGTGAAATTATTGAAGTCACTTTCTGAAGACTTTCAGTGTAGGTTTCCCACAGGCCAGACATTAACTGCTGCCTTCCATGGCCTCTCTGGCACCAAGTCATACTGAGGCCTTTCTCTCAGTCCAGACTAACTGGAAATTTCTCGTTACTCAGACACCTATTTTTAAAGAATTCCTCAGGATTCAATATCTTCCGAAGTTCAACTCTTTTGATGAATTTTGTTTAAATCAATCACCAGTATTTAAAAATCAAAAAAACCCAGAAAATCTGAAAGAGGGTTGGCCAGAAAACAGCCAATCAATTAATCAATGTGATTGCCTCAGAATTTTTTTAATGACAGAACCAGACTTTTTTTTCCACAAAAAACAATTTTTTGAGCTTTTATATTAGTATCCCCAAAATTAAGGATTCATCTGACTTGGCCTCAGTTACCTAGTTAGGCACCTCTTTTGGTACCCTCTTATCTAGGGGGGTAGTCTGGATAACATTTAAATGTTGCTTCCAAGTCAAAATATGATATGATTTTATGCTCTAGGATGAATGGGCATGCATGGGGAGAAGGTGTTCTGAAATATATACCTCAAGCAAACACAAACAACAGATCATATACATAACAGATGTACCTATAAAAAATTACTTAGTGATGATGCAACGTCAAATGTTTTCTCAACCCTGGGTGCTAGTTTTACAACAAATGGTGTCTACCTACACTTATAGAAGCATAGCTGGTTTTGGATTGGATTCATAAATGTCAATTGAAAATGCTGCACAAAATCTACCTTTGGTTCTTTCAAACTATGCACAATCAATCCTCAGAAAATCTAAAAATCAGAGAATTGTAAACTGTGGTGCCTAATAGAACAGCCCTTGGTTTAGATTGCATGTATAAATGCTAAGAGGGAGCTGGAAAAACGGCCTTCTTTTTGTGGTGTTTTTTTTTTTTTCATTAAAAATAATCTGTGTAATTAATTAACGATGCATTTGTGAATGATTAAGTGCAGAGAAAAGCTGTTGAGAAAGGATTTTAAAAGCTGTGCTACTGTAAATCATTGCAGTGTAAGACTTACTTCTACACAGATAATATATCCCCAAATGCCTTTGAAATTCTGCAATAAGTGAGAGGAATAGAAAATGAAGGGTAAGAGATGCTGTAAGCAAACTGCTTCTTAACATCTCTATCAAGGCAATACATTTTACCTCAGCACGTTAAAAATGCAAACAGGATCTTTAACTCCTAAGATCAATTGCAAGCACAGAGAAACTCTGGGTTTAGGAAAAGCATTCTGTCTTGTCAAGCTCACCTTATCATCATGGAAGAATAAACAGCGTAATTATTCTCACCTTTTTGTTTGTTTTCTAATTGGATCATTTATTACTTTCGGGAAATTCAAATCCACATCAGATTTATAACGTGGGGCTTCTGAAATATTGCTTTGGTTATAGAAATGTCAAAGCTGGCAGGTAAGCTGTCTTGTTGCCTCAGGAGTCTTTTGCATGAGCAAAAATTATGGAAAAGGCCTTTAGAATTGAGTAAGTTCAACAATTTGTTTCTGTGTTATGCATGGATGAAAGCTCTGTTCTTTTACCGATATTTGAGGTCCATTTATCAGCCTATGGTTTATAACACTGGTGCGCTTGAATCAAACACACAAAGGATGGGATTGTAACCGTTCTGTTTTGCGGAATGTATTCTACTTATAGGTTGGCTACAACAGGATTTGGAGGACTCTTAACACAATTTTTCTGGTTAGTTACCAAATATCTACCAATGTGAACCATGACTGATCCTGAAATGGCTCCTTTGCATTTCTTGTAAACTCTGAAGTGCTCAAACCTTTTCTTACTGAGCACTGAAAGAAGTTTGTGTTCTCTGCTGCTAAGCAGCACAAGTTTCTGCTGTGCCTTTCACTAAAAAATGCAAAGCAAGGCCTAGAACACCATCATGTCAAACATGTACCATAGGAAATTTGGTTTAACTCTTTATCTTTTGATGTTCAGGAAGTTTACTCGTGGCTTCATCACATCATTTTGTGAGTCAATCCAAACAGACAGCATATAGTATTTCTTCAGCTATAGAATCAGAAAAACACAGAATCACAGAATGGTTTGGGTTGGAAGGGACCTTAGAGATCATCTAGTTCCAATCCCCTGCCATGGGCAGAGACACCTTCCACTAGACCAGTTTGCTCAAAGCCCATTCTAGCTTGGCCATGTATATCCTGCCAATTAGGCATTTTGTGTGTTAAAGGGATTGATTTTCTATGTTCAGCAAAAAATCTTGGACAACAAGGAGCTCAAGGCATTTGATCTAAATCTTACTGAAGTCACTGGAAAAAAACAAGTTTAAAATCAGCCAGCAGCCTAATAAGTTGCCATGACATAAAGAAAACTCTGGCCACAGCTGATGATGTTCCTACACATGAGAATCTCCCATCAGCACAAAGTGGTGGTGCATGGAAGTGGCTTTCTGTCTGATAAGCTTTATCTCTACCCAAGACAGGAAGAAGCAGTTGAGGGGGAAATATGACTGTGTGTGTACATGAACACTGTGCTGGTCCCCATGGGTGCCCTTTACAAACAGTAAAGGGAAATGGCTGTTTTTAGGACTTGATCCATCTAACTTCATTCAGAGGTTTAATTTTAAAAAATGACATTGAGTAATCAGTAGGAAAGCTCATTTATCTTCTTAGTCTACACTGGAAGAATAATTTGGAAGTGTGCATCCATATAGGGGATGGCCAGAAGATACTCCCATGAACACTCAAATATGCTCTAAACCAAAGTAGAGTTACATAGCAGGGATGTAAGAATTGCAGGGAGTTAGGGGAGAACAAAAATTAAAGAAAAAAGGAGGATTCTGCTCCTTTTTAAAAAAAAAAAAAAAAAAAATTTTGGGGTTTTTTTAAGAGTGATGCTTTAGAACTGGTGATATATCAGGAAGATTAGAACTTTATCCTCCTTTCTTCTAACATGTATATGCAGTTCTTAAAGACTGGAGTTTTATGAGATAACAAGAAAAGAAACCAAAACAGAAAGTAACTATTAATACATATACACCTCTCCTTAGAGTCTTTATTAAGATTACATTTTTAAAATACTGAAGGAAAATGTAACCTAATCCTTATATATGGGATAATGAATTTTGTAATTTTCTTCTTTCTCAAAACAAGACCAAATATTGTTCAAAAGTCATTCAAACTCAGTTTCTAGTGAGAAGAAGAAAACATACAAAAATTTCAGTTTCACTGAACTTAAGTAAAAACATTTAGTTGTTCCTAGTGGCTTATTTCAGAAATTAGCTTTTATTCAGAAAAAAATGAGTTATTATTCTGTTTATTTGGTATAAAAGTATTTCTGTGGGATAATGTGAAAATCTTTCTGAGGCAAAATATCTCATCACTCCAAGGTATACAGGACCATTTTTAATTAGGACATCAATTGCTATGATGCATTAGCAATTGGGATGTTATCAGTGTGTTTCTCTTAAAAAAAACCCATGCTAGAATTTCAAAAATAGAAAACAAAATTTTAAAAAACCTAAAAAAGAAGCTGTAGAAAATATGTGAACAGCAAGCAAACAAATTACAGATTAGCCACAGGGGTTTTTTGAGGAAATTACAACAAAAATGGAGAGTTTGTCATATATTTCCACAGATAGTACAGAAAGCTAAGATGATCAGAGCTATCATAGATAAAAACATGGGATAGCATGGCCAAAGTCAGTAATTTCATGTGCTAAGATTAAATGCTTCAATACTTTCTGTAAGTAAGTAAATGATTTTTAAACCATGCATGGCAGCAGAACTCCTCTGCCCCTGAGTATCTGGACAGTATTGCAGGAGAGGGACAAATTAATTCTGAAGTCCTGAACCTCTGTTGCTGCAAACACAAATATATACAACACTACATACACATAAACAAATAGTCTCTTTAAATAACAAGTTTTGTGTGTTTATGTATTTATTTTGACAGATCAAAGCCAAAGTTTTTTGTCATAGTCAGGAAACGGCATCTAGAACATATCCTACTGCTGATGAAATTAATTAGGGTTTTATGTCGCATTTAGATCCATGATAAGAAATCCCCCTAAATGTAACAAGAATGAGGATTGATTCTTTTCTTTAGCTTTTATTCAATTACTTCTCTAAATGACAAGCAAGAACTCTGAGCCCAGGTGGGACCTGCTGCAGTTCAGTTATTAAAGCCAAAGATTAGTAGTCATATCACCTTGAGTTTAATCCTCTTTTTTTTTTTTTCTGGTTCACAGTAACCTTAGGCAAAATGGATTCATTTTCCTTTATTCACCTGCAAAACAACAGGTTGTAATAATTTTGAGCTGCCTCTGGGTTGCTCCCTCATAATTTATTTTTTTTTAAGCACAATAAATACATTAAAAGTGCTTTCAGATGACAACTGCAAAGAACAATAGTACAAAGTACTATCATCATTATGACCTGCAGAGCTTTGTCTAGAAATTGAAAAAACCTTTAATGACCAAGAAAGCTTGTGGAAGGCTGTTACATGAAATCACTTGATGTAAACTAGTGCTGTTCACTGATATCTGCTCTTGGAAACCAGATTATCCCAAGTGAGGATGTGGCCCAAATCCTTTTCTTCTCAGAAATTTGAGCCTGTGTTGAATCCTTAATATCTTAATGTTTATTTAGGGCAGAGTGTGAAACGGCATCACCAGGCTGAGCTGGGATTGTTCCAGCACTGCCCAAAGGGTCGGTTCCCCATGGACAGAGGGTTATACTTTGCCAGGGCATGCCACAGTGTGGACATGGAATTTTCTAGACCCACACAGAGCCCAATTTATGCTCTGAAACACTAAAATATCTGAGTACAGCACAAAAAGAGCGACCAGTTTGTGGCCTGTGTCTGGCAGCCACGTTCTTTCCCTATGCAAATCAAACCACTCACAGAGCAAAGGCCCCTCTGGTCCACTTTATTACAGGAAGGAAAACCCGGCTTTTTACCAGCATGGGTCGGGAAAAAATGAAATATTCAAATTTCATAGAAAAAAAAAAATTGGCACTGGTTTTCACAGAACTTCTTTTAGCCCTTTTCAAAGTATTCCTTTAAATAGATCTTTCCTTCTCTCACACTTTTTCCTGTATAATACATCTTTCATTCACTATCTTTTTCCATACACACCTTTTGTTCTAAGCAGAGAGAAAGCATTTACTAAACAAAGCAGATTTGGTCTTAATTCACTTAAGGTGTTGCTCTTTTTCTCATTACAAGCCGAGTTAAACAACATTATTAAAGCATTTTCTTAATGTTTTTGAACTTACCTTAATTTTTCTTTTTCCCTCCACTAATGGGAAATGCTGTTACCCATTCTCAGTCCATCTGCCTAATAGAAACCAGCTTCTGACAATTAAAGTTCTAGCATGTAAATTCTTGAATGACATGCCCCTATCTGAAGATTAATTTGTGCAATTCATGACTGATGAGATGCATTATTATCTGCAAACTTATCACCTCTCTTACCCAAGTTCCAGCTCAATCTGATCTTTGTTAAAGCTAAATGAGAACAAATGCAGTTCTTGAGAACAATGGAAAAAGGTGCAAAATACAGTACATTTTGTTTAAATCATTTTTTAGAGATACTGTCTGTGGGTGTTAGTATAGTTATGAATCATTATATAACCAAACTTGAAACAAAACAAATAAAAAAACAGAAAAGACACTTGTTCTTAGAGAACAGTCTGTCAAAATGCTTCCCATCTTAGCACCAAAAAGGGCAAAAAAATGGAGCTTCAAAGGATTTGAAACTGCAAAATTATGATTAGGGAACATAAAGTCCAGCAAAACGCTCACTGACATTTGGATAGGGGTTGTTTTCATTCTAAAGAAAATTCCTGCATTCAGTCAATCTCCTTTGTGAGTAGTCATGAAAGCCTTCCCCACCTTATCTTCAAGAGTTTCTTCTAAGAAAACTAAAGATGATGGTTTATTCTGGGGGCTTGTGTGAATGAGTTGCTGGCTTTGGGGAGTACGGTTGCTCACACAGCGCTGACGCGAAGGCTGTTCCGAAGCTACTGCTGTGACACGACAGCAGATTTCAGCACATTCAGGCAGAGCAATGGAGTCAGGATCAGCAATCCAGCCCCAGTTATCATGATCCATGGTCAATCTCACAGCCCAAGCAGTGCATATATTATTTAGTATTTTTTGCCTCCTGTCCCAGCCTTGTATTTGGCCGTGGAGGCCTTAACTTGAAACTGGGTTGAAAAGTGTTGCATGAGCATGATGGCAAATGAGAGGTCTGAAAACCAGTTCCACATCTTAGGATCACAGAATCATATCATTGTTTAGGTTGGAAAGTGCCTCTAATATCAAGTCAAACAATTAGCCTACCACTTCCAAGTATACCATGTCCCTAAGTGCCACATTTACCTGTTTTTTTAACACCTTCGGGGATTGTGACCCCTACAGTTCCCTGGGCAGCTGTTCCAATGCTTGACAACCCTTGTGGGGAAGAAATTTTTCCTAATTGTTACCTGTTACCTAATTGTTACCTGTTACCTCACTGTTACCACTTGAGGCCATTTCCTCTTGTTCTATCCATCTTCCATGGACCTACCTTGCTGGGCGGTTATTTTACCTCTTTCAGCATCTGTTTCCCCTCCCCTCCTTCACCTTCCTGGTCAATTTAGGCTGCAATCTCTCTGAGCCTCTCTGTGTTTTTAGTGCAAGGTGCTGATTTCTAGAGAGCTTCTCAATATTATCACAATCAAATGAAATCACTATGTCCAGAAGACACCAGGGGTTGAAATCTGGTCTCACGTACCCTGATAAATGCTGGCAGAGTCATCCATATCGAATGATATGTCACATCAGATTTGAGCTTCTCTTACTAAGCACCGTAGTAAGATGATACTTTCTTCTGTCAAAAAGCTGTTCTGGTTTTGCATAGAGCAAAACCTCCAGTTTCTGTGGTACAGGCACAGTCTCAGGACATGTGATTTCTATAGCTCTTCAACCCAACCGTCCTAGCCACAGAAAGAGGCTGGAATGAGCAAAACTTTAAAGTGAACAGCAGAAGGAACCTGAGGACTGTTCAGTGCTGAGGACGTATAGATGGCTTGCTGAAAAATTAAAACAAAACAAAACCCAGGAGACTTTACATGGGGTTCAGGGAGCTTTGGTGGAAGACCTCAAACAGTTCTGATACTTAGTTTTAGTTTAATTCTTACCTCAATGTGAAGAAATCCTCTGTAACATATAAACAGCACGGCCAAGGGCAACAGTTTGTTTTTAAGATCACAGGGGAGTGAAAGGGTTGGGAGGGGAAGAGAAGCCTGAAATTTCTCAAAGACTCTTGCAATGACTTTTCCTTCCTGTTCTGTACATTGATCTCCTTTGCTTAGATTAAAACCTCCAGCATCTGAAAGACACCCACAACTGACACCTATTCCACTAGACTGAAAACCATTTAAAAATTATGCTGCACTGTTTTTGTTGGGTTTTTTT
>VXAD01010121.1:0-289245 GCA_013399195.1 Dicrurus megarhynchus | reverse complement strand
TTTTTTTTTTTTTTTAGAGTCATACAGTGATCAGAGTGGAATAGATTTAAGACAAGGTTATTTACACTAAAAAAACTTTGATCGCTTGTCTAACAGCAAAACATTGTTATGTCATTAAATGATAAGGACTGTATATGGCACAATGATATCTGTTCTTTTCATAACACTGAACACATTTCTTATCCTCCTGACATTACAGTAATGTAACTTTGCAAAGTTATATTCAGATGCTGCTAGTTTTAAATGCTCCTCTATATGCTTATACAATTCATATTATGATATCCATTCTCAAAATAACTGTCAAGCCCTCCTGCTTTAAAGAAGACACAGTGTATTGCCCTGAAACACTGTGCACTGCAGAAGCAGAGCAAGAAGATTGTTAAAGAATGTTAAAGCAATGATGTGGATTATTATTTCCTTGCATGGTAGAATCATCATTTATCAAAATCTCATTTGGCAAATTGCATTTCAAAAGAGATCCTGCACAGCACAGGACTGAGGCCTTAGTTTGTTTGAGGAAGGGGGTAGTTGGAAGTCTTTGCTTTTATCTTTGTTTTTTTTTGTTTGTTTGGGTTTTTTTGTTTGGTTGGTTTTTTTGTTGTTGTTGGTTTTTTTGTGGTTTTTTTAATTTGTTTTTTTTTTTGTCTGTTTGTTTGTTTTTGGTTTTTTTTTTTTTTTGTTTTTCTTTTTTGTTTTTCTTTTTTTTCATATCTCATGTCTAGGGACATGAGTAATGTCCCTGGATATCAGAAAAAAGAAAACTGCATTCAGCCCTGGTTCAACCTGGTTGAGAGAAAATGCAAGGCTGAATCCTAAAAAGCAGCACTGTGTTCATGATCTGCTCAGTAACCCTCAGGTTACTGATTCAGCTCCCTTGGCTTTCCCAGTCACTGAGACACCTTGATCAGAAACCTGATTACTGATGGCTCCCCCTGTAGTCAGTGGGGAAAGATAAGCTCCTATGGAGACTCAGGGTAGGAAGCTTGAATCACCCTGGGGGGGTGACATCAGCTGTATGGAATAACCCATGCCCAAGAGGCTCATAGCTGCAGACCACCCCTTGGACATAAAATTCAGGAAGGGAAATGAATTTTGCTACTCCTTCCCTTTCTTAATGAGAAAATGTGTTTGTTTTGGAAGGGCAAAGCAGAGAAATAGTTGTCATGTGTTGAGCAAAGACCGGGGAAGTGAAGCAGATGCACTTCAGAGAGCTCTTTCATGGCAGGAAAGGGAAATGGTTTAAAGATCATACAGCAGTACAGTAGGTTTGCTCACCTTTCACTTCAAAGGTTCACTCATCTTCTGTTCCATTTTGGGCAGTGGGATGAGTTTATGAGTTATACCATTTGTTTGGCTGTATTTAAAATAGCCTTCCCATACCAGACTATGCTGGCTAACACCAACCATAGTCTGCAACCCACTTGCTGTAGTACTCTTGGCCAAGTCTAATTGAGACGGCACAAAGTACAGGAAACTTCTAAAATAGCCTGAGCTGAAGACAAAAAATTAAAATAAGTACACTAATATCTATCCTTTTGTTTTCACAGGAAAATGCTGTGGCAGGAGCTATCTAGGTCAGTGAAGATTTGAATAGGCCCTTCAAATACCACCTCTATTAATAACAGTGATTGACATCTGAGTGTTCAGTGATCCTCAGTGGTGTTCCTCAGTGGTGTTCCTCGGGGATCCATCTTGGGCTGGGTGCTGTTAAACATCTTTGTTGGCAAGACAGTGGGATTGAGTGCACTCTCCTCCACTTTGCTGATGACACCAAACTGTGTGGTGCTGTTGACACACTGGAGAAAGGGGATGTTATCCAGAGGGACCTGGACAGGCTTGAGAGATGGGACCATGCAAAGCTCATGAAGTCCAACAGGGCCAAGTGCAATGAACTGAACCTGGGGTGGGCAATCCCAAATTCAAGCACAAGCTGGGCAGAGAAAGGATTGAGAGAAGCCCAGAGGAGAAGGCCAGGTGTGTTGAAGAGAAGCTGCCAGGGTTGAGACAGACACGAAAGCTAGCTTAATGACTTATATGCCAAGACCTTGTTCTAAATACTCTTTCATTTTGAAAGGCTCTAAGATACTCCTCCATTGCTGATTAGATGAGAAGTTAAAGAATCTGGTAGATTCTACTGACCCTTACCAGACACGTCAACTTCACTGACCAATTTAAAGATCCAGGAATTGTCCCAAACAGTCAAATGGTTGAAAAGAGAAGAACAATTCTGTTTTCATTGTATGTACAGATGCTGATGAATGGAGAAGACTTGGCAAATTCCAGTCAAACATAGTTGACTGAAATCTAGGGTACAATCAAGTTTGCCATCCTCTACTTTTCCTGTCTAATGACTGTAATGTATTTGGGGGGAAAAAAACTAGACAAACAGTTAAAACAGGTCTTCTCCATTTTCTAAATCCTTTGTTCTTTGAAGTCATGCACAGAGTCACATATCCATGTCATTTCTATGTTAGTTTTCCTGTCAAAATCACTACTTTCATCACTGTTGACCACAAGTGCAACAGTATGGGGTCACCTTGTGTTAAATACTGATAATCTACTGAGTTGCCTTTTCACTTCCAGGGTGCATCCTCTGTTAGGCAAACAAAGCAAGATCAAAATGGTTAATAGGAAAATATTTTGCAGAGATCTTGACAAGCAGGGGGGTTACATATTGGTTAGAAATGTTCACAGCAGAATCAGACTGAGCACAAGTCCCCAGCCATGGATGAGGAGCAACACACCGGGCTCTGCCAGTGAGCGGTGCCAGGGTACTGGAGTGTGCACAGTGAATTGTCAAAAACATCCTGGGAAACACAAAAGAAATAGGCTGGATTCTGCCCCATGAATCGCCTGGCCAAATTAATCAGAGGCTGACAAGTCATGAAATACAGATTTTGTGACATGGAGGGAGAAAAAAAAGTAATCAGAATCTGTCATTGTGCCAAATCAATCAGAATTTGTAGACCGGATCCTGAAACTCACTTGTTAAAGTATGTTTAAAAAAACCAAAAAAACTTTGGACTCTGCCAGTATGATAATTCACTGGTTAAAACTGATAAAAATGGGTAAAGCTATTTGAATACAAGTCGTGGCATTCAAATATGGGACTCAAGACTGAAATCTGATGCTCTGAAAGTCATAAACATGGACATGTTTTAAGGTAAACACAAGGGTTTTTTTCATGTTTATCAAACACCAAAAGAATGCACTGTAATGAGCTGCTGGTATCGGACCTACAGCTTTGGGAAGTTGTGCTGATGATAAGAATTTTGATCAGCATATCTGCATCCAGTGCAAAATAGATGTATCCCTCTCCTCATTTTGCACAAAATATGCAATAGTTTCATACTGATTTGCTAGATGTAAAAAAAAAATTAAAAAAAACCAAAAAACTTTGTAATTCTGTGTCCTGGAAAAAAAGTTGAAATATCTAGCACTAAGAACATAGAAATTGTAGCACTTCAGATTAAACTTTCAGAATTAACTTCATCTCAAAATTCAATATCTCTTTTGCCATTCATTTTGTCAGTTAATACAACAACAAAAATAATATGAACAACAACACCTTTTACAAATTCCTGCCATCTTAAGCTATTTCAGACTTGGGAAATACTGAAATGTTTAGGATGCAGTTGTTGTGTTTCTCCTAAATTGAATGCAAGTGCTGAGTTCAGGCATATTTGGCTTTAGACTTAGTTGTCTGGTTTCCTTTAAACTTGATTTCTTTCATAGATCTCATTGAGGCTTGAGGAAAATTGTTTCAGTGGTTCCAGTCTTCCAGCTGCTTAAATTTGGAAAGCTATAGATTAAACTGAGATTAAGTTAATAAAAGAACCACTAGGGGAAAAAAAAAAGGAAAAAGAAAAAAAAAGGAAATAAAATTTCCTTTGCATATATTTTAATAAAAGTGTCTAGGAAATATACCTATGCTTTCATATTCCTTCAGCATTTTCCTACACATTTTGCTTGATAATTAGGTTATTACATGAAAAGCAAAGGATGGTTCTTAATTTTAAAACAGCTGAGCACATCCTCAACTTTCTCCATAAAACTGCAGCCACATGAAGCCTTCAAAACAAATAGCACTGCTCCCTAATATAAATGCACGTAGGCATGTTCACAGGTCTGTGTTTCAAGGTTTGATTGTTAATCATTTTTTATTTGTCCTAATTACATTTTTAATTGAAACATACAAGAAAAAAAGTGTTAGGTTCACTCTTGACTAATTCATACTTAATCATCTTAACATAAAAAAAATAATATAAAACCCCAAACATTTACCTTTCAGTTGAATCCGAGCATGGATAGTTCCAGCCCCTCAAATTTATTTTGAGAAAGTTATGAGTGTCTGAGAAGAAAGGGGAGGGAATAGGCTGGAACTGACTTATGAATGCCATATTGTGTAGCTAAATCCTGTTTCCCTCTGTTATTACAGAATGTTGCTCCTTCCCTGCAGACTAACAAATAAAGAAAAATATATACTAGAAAGATTCCAGTCTTTCCAAACTATGTATTATGCACACTGCTTATGATTGCTTTGATCTTTTCAATTTCAAAATTGTAAGTCTATTAACGGTTTAGTATACTAAGAATCAGGAGCTAATCTTACATTAAAGTGATTTGACTCACAATAGTGTAAAATGTTGATACAACCATATATGTAATTTATTTAGATGCCACTCAAAGACCTCTTAAATGATGGTCTCACTTTTCGGTAGCTTGAGGGAACACACCTGAATCTGGTTCCTTCCTTCTGTAAAGAAGCCACCAGGCTTCAGACCTGAGACAAACTCAGGAACAAGAACTTCATGAAATGTCTGTGTCCATCACTCTCACTGCAGTTAGCTTGACCTGTTGTAGAAACTCCATAGAAACAGAGAATAAAACCAACAAATTAAACCCAACTCATGCTAATATACACTGGGAGCTGTCAGGGTTATTGGTAAATTAATCTGGTTTCTGTGCGCACAAGAAGTATCATGTGAGTAATGACAACTCTTCAGTGCTCTTTCTACAATTCCTTGCAAAGGACAGATCAATTCTTCCATGACCCATAAGATGAAAATGTCTCAGTTCATGTGCCTGAAATGTGTTAACACAACTGCAGAAATCACAGAACTATATAATTTTCTGCGGGGGTGAAAAGCCCTAATGTCCAGCATTCATGTTAATTGGACAGTGAAATAATTTGTTGGAGGGTGTGGTTTTGTTTTTTTCTGATAAATGGTCAACCTAAATGTTTTATGGCGTCTAGGTCCGGGATTTAGGATTTGAACAAACAAGATATTGAGCAGACTAGTTCTGATCCTAAAGTGACTTAAACACATACATAAGTGCTTCGCAGGGTTGCCCCCAGATGAACTGGCGCCTTCCAGGGACAAACCTTCAGTGTTACCTGAAGAAGAAGTAAAAACTTGCTCTTCTGCTCTTGCATGCCTCGGGTTCCAACCCCAAGTGCTAAAACACAATGAGTTCGTTACACCAGCTCAATTCCACTCTCTTTCCTCTGATGAAGTGTACTCATTGGGGTGATGAAAAGCAAAGAAAGGTTCCAACTTCCTAAATCCTACTTTCTCATGCAACCACAAACATCTGTAGAGGTTCAGATGCCAAAGCTGTCATAGTGGACAACTGGGCTTGTCCTCCCTATGCAGAGGTAACAGTGAGAGAAATCCCAGATGAATTAACACTTTCACTGTGAATTCCATTCAGCTTGGTTCCCCTGAGCAGCACACAGGAAAGGAGGCTTGAAAAATACCTGAAAATCGCATGGTGAAGTTGTAAATATTTTGCCTTTCTTTATTATATTCTAACGCATATATTTGATAAAGATGCCACTTTCTAATACTGCTTTATTCTAATTGATGATATTAAATACATGGCTAAGCACTTAGGGGTTTTTTGCTTGATTGGTTTGGGGATTTTTTCAGTTTTAGAAGTATAAAATAGGAGTTGGACTTTAAATAAACTCTTTATGATGGCCTGATATGTGACAAACATTACGACATCATTGTGTCTTGAAGAAGCACCCATTCATAATTATAAATTTAATGTGATTATAAGACTAACAATCTATAAGCATGATATGTGTTCTGAATAGCTCTGAAATTCAGTTACTGCCATTTTTTAAGAATTAACACAATCATTACCAGGTAACTTGATAATTACCTTTGTTTTACAGATTTGTGGTTTCAAATCACTCAGGAAAAGCAACTCCTTTGCATTTTTCCTGACTAAATAAAAGCCTTATCCATTACCTGGCTTTGTTGGTAGTCTTTCAATGTCATAAACAAATAAATAATAATTTAACACACCTCAGAAGGAATAGATATGGAATGTAAGGGGTTGTTTTTCAGCTCCTGAAATGATAATGGCTAAAAGTGTTGCTTTTAACCGAAACCTGAAATCCTTAGTCTAAACAAATACTGATCATGGTAAGGATGCTGTGCTGGAACAACTTATTAATTTATTTCATGTCAAGTGCTGCATGAATTTTCCTGCTGTTCAAATGAAAAATACAAAATTCATTTTGTTAATTTGTATTATTAACTTTCTTCTAAAACTCAGAATCTGAGCGTCACATGCAGAGAAAAAACTGAAATCACCCAGAGACAGAGCTGTGTAATATACATTAGTTTCAGATTGGGAACATATCTGTACAGATTTTTTGAAACAACTGACCTTTTTAAAACACCTTTAACAAAAAAAAAAGCAAAGACTGTATTCAAATGGTCTGGAGAATTGTTGCTACAAAGAACGTGAGGTACAAGATTCATGCAGAAGATGCTAAAGGAGTTACTTGATAAGAATGAGGAAACAGTAGTAGAGGGACTATTTTACTTTAGATTTGTTAAGAAATAGCAGAAATGTTTATGTAAGAGTAAAATATCCTTCCACCAACTCCTACATCTACAAATTGCAGGTCCTTCCAAGGTCTCAATGAGCCAAAGGCATGGAACTCTGTTGCAGTTCTTTCCATGACCTGATATATTTTTATAGAAATTTTTGGGAAATAAAAGATGGTTCTGAGATATAATTCATTGTTATGAGTTTCTAACCTACAAAATGTTGGAAAGATCATTTTTTCCACTCTCTGCCTGGCTTTTACAGCCAGTGATATTTTCATATCTTTTTTCACCATTCCAAATTTTTTTTACTGAAAATCTTCAGCCAAACCTCTTTAGATGCCTTCCTTATTACAAAAAACATACCTATGTTTAAAACAAAACAAGTTGAAAAGTTGAATTGCAATATAAAAAAAAAGTAAGCAAAGAATTCTAAGCTAAAACATGATTCAAATTTTTCAGAAAGTTAAAAAGGAAGGAAGTGCCAATGGGACAAAACTTTGTGACTAATCTGCTCTTGTGCTCGGGGCTGTTGCAGAGGTGAGGGGGTTGTCTTCACAGGGTGGGAGACAAACATCCAGTGCTTTGTCTATTGGGTGACTTAGATAAATTGTAGGTGACCACCAATACGTAGAATTTGCAATTACATAGAACCATAGAATCATAGAATCATAGAATATCCTGAGTTGGAAGGGATCCACAAAGAACATCCATCTCCAGCTCCTGGCCCTGCACAGGACTACTTGATCTCCAAGGCCATTCTATGATTCTGTGGTTAGTCCTGAACTCTTGTAGTAGAGTGCCCTAATACAAAAATATGTTGCACACACTTAAACGAAGATTGTAATTCAGGACATACTTTTAATAAGAATTTTTGCAAGTACAATACAGATCCAAAACATTCTCTATTTCATCTAGTATGTCTGATGAGTCATTTGAGTTTAGATTTTGGAGACAAGTATAGCTGGCATTGGAGGTGGGTTTCTGCAGTCAAGCCCAGCATGTGTTTGTAGTTCCTTGCAAAACACTGATCCTTGTGATGCTGTAGGGTCAGGCATCACTCCCAATAACCTATATATGACACTAGCAGATATGGTTTCTCTTCCAAATTTCAGCTCCAGTCCTGACCTAGCTATACAGTCAAGTATAAAACTTTTTGAAATGACTGCTAGAAACCACAGGTTATGACCTAAAGATTCCACTTTAATAAAAATGAAAACACCAACGCAGCAACAGCTGCTGTTAACAAGTTTCAGATGCCCGGCTTGCAGCTCTGCAAGGGAGTAGATCTGATGTAGACTAATGGCAGCAGCTTTCCTCATAAAAAAGCATCAATAGAACTTTTCTCAGAGCCCTGGTGGTTTTCGCAGTCACATGCCCTTGACCCTAGGAAATTTTTTTTTATATTTTTTTTCTCCAAAAGTTTAGCTACAGTTAAGATTCATCAAAAAAGAGATAAAACTCGAAAGGTTATGTTAGAGGTTATATATGAAATTCAGTAGCTCCTGAATAGTGGAAGTATCATAAAACTCTCACTAGAGTCTGAAGAGTTTGGATGAGTGAAAAGATCAGGAAGAAAACCCATAGAATTATCCTTTCGAGGTAAAATGTTTCTGATAAGATTTAAATCACAGGCTGAGTTGTGTCTCCTCCTCGGTGAGGTACTGTTGTGCTATTGCTCTCTCCCTGTAGGCAGAAACCAATCCTGTTTCAGTCAGACTGGAGGTCCCAGTCTGATCCAAGGTGAACCTACTCCCACATCTCATCTAATGCATTCTCTAATGAAACTTTGAGCTTCAAAACTTTCAACTACAAAGTAGTACCAAGTAAGAAAATCTGGTGCTGCTGGGCAACAAAGATATAACAAAACAGTTTGAGAACAAACCTTGACCCCCTCTTTCTGTGTCCTTGCCTGTCAAACCCTTTTCCCCCTGCTACCCCAGCTTCAAGCTCTTTATTACACCACATGATTACAACATTGCTGTCCAGGCAAATTATAAAAAAAATTAATAAAATATTTTATTGTATTGTAAATAGTTTTGCATTCCCTCACAGTGAGGAAACCTTCTGTGCCTGGGTATACACAGTATATTTTCAACAGAGTAGTGGCTGTGTGAAAGAGCTTACATAGGACCTCAGGAAGGACATCTCTTCCCAGCCACCAGCGCCTCACTGACTTGCAGTGTGAAGGATCTGAGTTCAAATTCTGCTTGAATTCAGATTTTTATCATTTGGGGTTTGGGATCAGGATTGGGACTGCAAATTTTCAGAGAACCTGTGAAGGCAGAGGTAAGACTTTTTATGTGCTTGTGACAAAACTGTTCCATTTTCTATTTCTGTACAACCCCAGCTCTCTCAGCCTGTCTTTGTGCTCCAGTGTTGTGATCAACTTAGTGGCTCTCCTCTGGACTTGTGCCAGCAAGTTTCTGGTGCTGGGGGCCCAGAGCTGGGCACAACACTTCAGGTGGGTCTGATGAGAAAAGAGTAGAGGGGGAGAACCACCTCCCTTGACTTGCTGCTCATGCTTCTTTTAATGCAACTATCCAAGTAGGTTACTCCATTGATTATTAATTGGGGCATGATCAAGGACTTATTCTTTTATGGATTACACTGCAATGGGGAGTAGAAATATTATAGTAGCATGTAGATTGCAGAATATCATAAGAAAATCATAAGAATATCATAAGAAAATAGGTATTTCAGTTAAATACAGAGTTACTAGATTTTTTTCACTTTCCACACAGACCTAAAGTACCCAGCAGAGTTCTGCACCCACTGCTTTGGTAAATGAGGACATTTCTGAAGGCCTGAGTCACTTTCATGCTGTGTAATGTCTGGGGGTGGCTCACAAGCCACCACTTTGTACTTGTTGCTTGGTTCAGATCCACACTGATGAACTTGTCCCAGAGAGTTTCAGAATCATTCATGATCCCAAACCTTCAAAGCTGAACAGTGAATGAAAGTTGAACTCATTCAAGAACACTCTTGAAAGGGAAAGTTTGATGACAATTTAGCATTTATTATTTTTCCAAGGAAAGGATGAAGTTTTCTTCTCTCTCCCCCATCTGAGACTAACAATAAATTTACTAAAAGCATAAATTAATTCTCTGTACATGTTTATGCTATACTGAACTCCCTTTTTTAACATTCTTCCTTTCTCTTGAGCACTGGTTTGCTCTAAGACATGCAATATGCTTACAATGTTTTAACATAACTCCTTCTTATTTAAAGCAACTTTTGGCATCTATAACAGATCTTATTAATGACAACATAATCCCAGCTCTGGTAATGAGTCACTCGGGTCATGAGACAGGCATCTCCAGAGTGCCATTCCTCCCAGCTTGAGAAAAATGGTCCAAAATAGATAGGTTGGCATGTCTTTGGAAATGCCTGTGCTTGTGCGACAATATTCAAATCTCTTTTCATCACTTAAGCCATTTTAACTCTGGAATTATTACGCTGCTTTGCTTCACAAGACTGTCACTCAGATTGTTCACAAACTGCTTTGAAGGTGGAAAGTGTTGTTATGACTCAAAACCTGTAATCGTGGCCTCCCTGTAACGACAAAGGATCCAGTTTTGGTTGAAGGGCTAAATAGGAAATAAAGACATAAGCAAAGTTTGCAATGTGTTCGTTAGGCTGTAAATATCAACTGAAAGTATCCTCCATTTGATGGGTAATATCTTTTTCTTCACCCTTGTGTAAAATTGCAAATATTTATACCCGAAAATAATGTACCATTTTAGCAGTGAGCTTGTATGAAGTATTTGCAAGAAC
Organism: Dicrurus megarhynchus; assembly: GCA_013399195.1. Classification (NCBI taxonomy): domain Eukaryota; kingdom Metazoa; phylum Chordata; class Aves; order Passeriformes; family Dicruridae; genus Dicrurus; species Dicrurus megarhynchus. Next base: position 278,620 of record VXAD01010121.1, on the reverse strand, counting down.
CATTTTGAATTTGCTTACAACTCAAGATTAAAATTGAAACTTACTTCTTTATCAAAAATGGATTTATAATCTTAGACTTTACACTGTAAGACTTTCCTATTGAGAAGGAAAACTGTCCATTGCATTGCTTCCCCTTTTCAATTGTTACAGACCATTTTTAGCTCAAATTTAGAATTATGTCACAGAAATAAAAATTCTTGGAGAAATAGTTTCTTTTCAAGCAATTGTAATGAAATCAGGTATTTTAAGGAAAACTGCATCCAGTGCCTGTATCAAAGTACAAGGAATGAATATAGATCATCTTATATAGAACTAGAGGGAAAAAATGGACTTTAAATGAGAGAAATACAGAAATAGAGATAGAAAGAAAGAATAAGGAAGAAAGAAATATAGTGCTATCTGATTTACAAACAAACAAAGAAAACCCACACCAAAGGTCATTCTTCAAGCATCTTCTTGTTGTTGTGGAAAGATGGAGAGCTAGGAAAAAAATGAACCAGAGAAATCGCAAATCACATAATCATAGAATCACAGAATCATAAAATTGTAGAATCACAAAATGGTCTGGTTGTAAGGGACATTAAAGATCATCCAATTCCACCCCTCCCGCCATGAGCAGCAACAACTTCCACTAGGCCAGGTTGCTCCAAGCCCTGTCCAGCCTGGCCTTGGTCACTTCCAGGGATAGGACATCCAGAGCTTCTTTAGGCAACCTGCTCCTGTTCCTTCCAATCCTCATTGCAAAGGACTTCTTTCTTTTGTCTGATCTAAATCTACCCTCTTTCAGTTTTAAACTGTTGCACCTTCTCCTGTCACCACAAGCCTCTGTAAAAGTCTCTCTCATAACCCCCTTTTAGATATTGAGAGGTCACAATAAGGCTTCCTCAGAGCCTTCTCTTGTCCATGCTGAGCAATTGATAACAATCACAACAATGGTTTTAAACAGGAATAATGGAAACCTGAAGAGCAAAGGAAATTTAATTTGGTATTTTCAAGAGTTTCTTCAGCCTTTGGGAAAATTCAAATTTGTCACACACACAGATACCCTCCTCCTCACTTTTATTTAAAGAAAGGTTAAGGTGGCAATATTTGCTGTCTTTATTTCTGTATAAATGATTCATAATAATGTATATACATAGCAAATTCAGATTATGTGGGAATGAAAACGTGTGTTCTTACTAAAGGAGTGAGAAAATCAACTGTGTTTGGCAGCAGCACTTGTAGACAGGAGTACAGTTAGAAAGAGGTGGGCGGCCTTGTGGTAATAGGAGGGGGGAAAATTAAATTCTAAGAAATAAGAGGGGGTTAGTAGCTGTATGGAAAAAGGGTTTTTTTTAGACTTAAGGAGCACACTGTGCTAATATGAATGTTTAAGCCTTGAGCATTGCTTTGCTGCAAAAGGTCAAGTTCTCAAATCCCATTTTTTAGACGGACTTCTTATGTACATAAAAAGTTGTAGTAATATAAGAAAGGCAATATTAATTCAGGTGCAATAATTTAATTTGTTATGTAGGATTAATTTGAATTTTATTTGTTGTTTTTACTCCATTACTTTCATATTAATGTAGAGCATTGCATTAAGGTATGTGATGCATAAACAAGTAGGACAAGAAATCTTTTCTTTATTGTTCATTCTTTACAGGTGATCCTAAAATTGGTGCATCATTCCACACCACCTACCACTGGTTTACCTGTTTTCAGACTGCTCTGTGCCAGCCATTAAAGGACTGTGGGAATGTGGGGAAGGGGAGAAGAAGAAAATTCTCAGTAGGACCCAGTTATGAGGTCTTTCCTCTTTCAGGACAGATGACTGGTTTCCTAAAGCACCTCTGTGGCAGAGGGAGAGGTGTTGATTCCATTTAATCAGTGAACACTACCCTACCAAAGTGAAGGACAGTCACTACATCATATTTTCAGTATTTTCATGGACACAGTGTGACAACCACTCCAAGCAGAGACGGAATTGTGGAATCATAGAATCATTAAAGTTGGAAAAGACCTACAAGGTTATCAAGTCCAGCTCTCAACTCAGCACCACCACCATGTTCACCTCTGAACCACATCCTCAAGTGCCATAACCACGTTTGTTGAATACTTTCAGGGGTGGTGACTTTACCACCAGGGCAGCCTGGTCCAATGTTTTACAACCCTTTCTGTGATGAAATGTTTCCTAATATCCGATCTAAACCTTCCCTGATGCAACTCAAGGCCTTTTACTCTCCTCCTGTCATTTGTTACATGGGAGAAGAGACTGACTTGACCCTCACTACAACCTTCTTTCAGGGAGTTGTAGAACATGTTAAGGTTTCCCCTCAGACTCCTTTTCTCCAGGCTAAGCAACTGCAGTTCCCTCAGCTGCTCCTCATAAGATATAGGGGAACAAAGGGCCCTCAGTTCTGGGAAAAAATTTCAAGAATATCCCCACAAACAGGTATGGTTCAGGCTAATGATCCTATTTCATAAATATACCTGCTGTATGGATGCCTGTAATCATTACCTCAGTCACAAGTATGGGTTTTTATTGTTCAGAGGGTAACAACAACTCTTATATGTACCCAGTTGACTATTTTTTGCTTATACCAAACTTTGCATAAAATACTGCACAGACTTTATGGACCTAATGGTAGGACCCAGGTTGCATTGGCCAGTCTATGAGATGGAGGTACACAGTGCAGAGAAGTAAAACTCTTTAACTGCAGCTCATGGAGCCATAGGTGATACCAGTATGAATTAGATGAGTGTTACTCTCACCTCACTGAAGTCTCACCACAACACTGCAGTGTTTCAGTTTCATGTGTGGGGACACATGAACAATTTTTTCCTATTAAATGGTATTGAGACAGATGTGGGTGATCAAGCTGGCCAAGGACAGTTGAGCTCCTTCATTCTAACTTAGGTCATATTTGGTGTTGAGGTTAAGCAAGAGAGTCCTAGAGATATTTAATCCTGTCTGAAACGGGTAAATATGAGATGTCTATTCCTGACTTTTAGATTGATAGAGAGCCTACCATTCACTTACACTGTATGTCTGATTTTTGGATGTCAGATGAAAATTAAGTCTTTCCAAAACAGAACAAAAATAAGCCCATAAAGTGATTTGGATAGGCAAAAAAACCCAAAATGCAATTAGGAATTTTAAGGTGTCACATCAGTTGCTTCTTACAAAGGAAGACAGTGCCATTCACAAGCACACTTCAGTCTTTGTTTGGAGTATTATGCACAAGGCTGATTATGCATCTACAAGAAAATTAGTTTAAAATAGAAGAGTAAAGCTGAAAGGGAGCATAAGTCTGGGAATAAGTGCAGTGGTCTACAAATACATCTGGGAGGCAAATGCAAAAGAGAGAGAATATAAACCATAATGTTATCATGAGTAAGGATGATATAAAATGTCCATTTGCACATTTAGCCTGGAAATAGGGATATGATCATATGTTTTAGCAAGTGACTGACCTATATAAAGCAGGATTCACCATCCAATTCCATGTGTCTGTGATAGAGCCTGTGCAATCTCCTTAGCTATTCATGTCTCATTATACATGACACATCCTTCTTGATTCACATTAGCCACAGAATGCTGGTTTTTGCTGACTGCATCTTTCTCTTAAAAGACATTAAAAGGGGGTGAGGGGAGTGAGAAGAAAACCCTTAACTGTGAAAGTAGGAAAAGAGAAAAAGAAGCTTAGTGCAATGTGTGCATGTGTGTACTCATTTGCAGATGTCCCTAACACTAAACACAGTGTAAAACTTATAGCCAGAAATGGATTAAGATCTCTGCTCGGAATTGAAATTCATTTTTTTTATCTGTCTCACAGTTCTTAGTGGATTTGAGATTTCTTAGCTCATAAATTATCTCAGAAAATTCAGTGCATGCTAAGACAAAATTAGAGTTGGCCATGTGGCTTGGTAACAACCTTGTCCAAGAGCTGTGCCCTCAGACATGTGCTAGAAGTAATTTGCCTCTTGCTAAAACACAGAACAGGTAGATGCTGGGCAAGGTCTCAGAAAGAGTTCATTTGTTGGGCTCAATGTCCCAGCTTGGGACAAGGTATTGAATTTCTAGGCCACAAAGACCGAGCACTTAGTCTTTGACCTAGTGACTAATCCAGTTACTGCTTGGAAGAACATCCCACCCAGAGGCATATCTTGAAAGGCAGAGTCCATGCTAATCAGTGCAATAGCATGACCTACATCCTACCGCAAAAATCCACGTATGTGAAGTATCCCTGTGAGGCCTGGGGCACTCCAGAGGTTAAAATAAGAAACATATTTACTTAATAGTTAGCTAAAGCCTTACCAAAAGTTCTTATAATTATAAAAGCTCCCAACCTCTTTTCCATCCCCCTTTTTCCCTCCTTCCTCTGAAACTACAAAGAGAACGCACACCAAACTACTGGTTTAGGGCACCGAAAGGCATCCAGTCAGATCTTTTTGGGGTATGTCATGAGATGCCAAGGTCAGAGAATATGATGAAAAATAAATCAAAAGACCAAGTGAGAAGCCAATCAAATTTCATCAGCAGAGGAATAGCAGAGCAGAGGCTTTTGCAGATGTGACTCGGGTAAGGTAATGATAACTTTCCAGAGCAGGATAGGGGTCCAAAGCCTCTTCAGTTCACTCTGGTGACAGTGCCAACGTGTATGTCTGGGTAAGGGGAGCAAGGGTCAGACAAACAGGTATTTCTTATGGACAAGAAAATATCAAAAGAAATGTAAACTTTAAATTATTATACTTTGTCATCCTTGTCTTCCACTCTTTGTATGCCTCATATTTTCCCTTATTCATGGAATATCTCATGTCTTTATCACTTTTGCTATGAAACCATCGTCTCCAAGGGACATAATTTTTTTTTAAAAATCAAGTTTTTAAGTGACAGTGCTGATTTTATCTTACAATTTGAGCAACTAACGCTTTTTTTGTTTTCTTTTAATGTCAGAAGACAGTAGAGAAGTAGAGAAAAGTCATGGGAAAGAAAGAAAGAGAAGTTGTGGATGTTCCATCCCTGGAAATGTTCAAGGCCAGGTTGGATGGGTCTTTGAGCAACCTGGTCTAGTGAAAGGTATCCCTGCCCATGGCAGGGGGGTTGGAACAAGATGGTCTTTAAGATCCCTTCCAACCCAAACTACGATTCTATGAAAACATAAAAGGAGGAAAATAACAGGGGGCAGATGGACGTTTCCTGGCAAAGCCTTCTTATTCTTCAGTAGAAACATTTACATGATAAGCAGATTTTGAAGTATTTATCTGGACCATGATCTGAAGTCAGGGTATGTTAAAAAATTTATTGGAATCAGCAGGAAGTCATCCATTGATTTCAAATCTTGGTGAACCCTAAATCCAGCACACTTCAAAACATTAATAGAGAGACAAAGGTACCCATAGGTATTTCCAGATTTGAAGTCCATCCTATAGTTCACACATAAAAACTCAGAGGGTATTTCATCCATGCTGATTCCTTTTGCATGCTGTGGTATGAATGACAGCTAAACCTCTCCTCCCTCTTCCTGAGAACAAAGACATTATCCTGCAATTCTAATACATCTTTTGTCATTCGACATTATTTCAGGTGACTTCTCTGCTATTCAATCATATGAGATAGCCAGGAAGAGAAATGCTTTTGGGGACAGCAAAGAACAATACAGCAGTATTTTAATGTGTCCTGGGTTTCTCTCTTCTTCTTTTTTGTTCTTATTTTTTTTAATTTTAATTCCCCCCTCTAAAGTTTACTTGACAATGGCATTTATTTCATGTTGCAGTTGGTACAGGTTAACACTATTGTTTTATCAGGGAACATTTATCTTCAGGAAGAAAGTTATCCTAATACAGGACATATCTTATCCAAGGGCAAATAGAAAGGGGAATATTTCCAGAGGGTAATGTTAATGTCTCTAATGCTATAAAAATAAATGAAATCTGATTAACACCACTATGAAGAAGTAAGTCATGGCTTGTATATGAAATATAGTTGCCTTGATTGGGAGCATTACTTTTGGCAGTTTAAGGCAGTGCATTAAAAGGTGTGATGGCTTTAAAAACATGAAAAATGTCTTAGTACTTTGGCATTATAAATAAAACTTGAAATCTGTGAAGCTGGAGAGCTTCTCAAGTTAGCTTTTCTCCAGTGAGAAGGAAACAACACACTGCACATCTTTCCTTAGGTTTCTGGCATGGAAAATTACACCTGCACTGTGGAGAAAGTAGGTTTGTATGGAAATGGAAACTTTGGGCAGTTGATTGATTCCTTATTGTTGATTAATGAATTTGGGTCCTCCAAATGCCAGTACATTTTAGAGCACTCTGTGATACACTCAAAGACGTTTGTTTTTTGTTAAATTATGTTACCTCATGCAACTTCTGAGTGGAGTGCTAAGAACTGAACAGCTGTGCACATATCCTTCAGCCTCCTCATCTCTGCAGAGGGCAGAATGCCCAAAGGCCGACACTCAGACCTGCCAGACTCTCATTAAATCAGGATGAACTCTTAACCAGAGACAAAAATGTAAGGTGTGAAGTCAGCCAGGGACAGCAGGTCTGTCAGGAGAATTGCCACCTTGGCAGCAGATCCCAATGGCTGTTATCATCCTGCTGATTGAACAATGACAGGGCAAAGGAGGATGAAAGTCACAGAAGATTGTGTTCAGGCACCCATTTTCTGGAGACTTCAGAAAGGGGACTCCAGAGGAGTAACAACTAGAAATGACCTACCAAAGTAACAACCAAAGTAATGACCAAGATGGCAAGCAATTTGATTTGCTGGTGAGTCTCTCCCAATTTTATTCATCAGAATTAAATTTCAGAAAGGAAAAAAACCCCATATATCCAAAACATTAAATAACAGCCATCACCAAGCAGGAACGAAACCAATAATTCTTCAGAACACTGAGATCATGTTTCTTACCTTCTTCCCTTGGCCTCTGCTTTACAACACACTAATGGGGAATAAGCAAGAGGAGTTGAGATGTGTGCACACCTGCAGAGTGATGATCTTATTGGCATCACAGAGGCATGGTGGAGTGTTGGAATGGAGGGATGCAGGCTCTTTAGGAAGGACAGGCAGGTGAGATGAGGAGGTGGTGTTGCCCTCCCTGTCAGGGACCAGACAGAGTGTGTGGAGTCCATCTCATCTCCACCTGGGAAAGATGAGGAGCCAACCAAGAGCTTATGGAAGGGGAGGGACATGGAATCCAGATCATCATTAAAGTTTCTGGAGAACAGCAACTTCCAGGGCTATCTGAAAGGAATTTAATCAAGCACAAAACTGAAATCTTGGTGTCAGATCCAGATGCAGTTTCCAGATGCAGACAATCTAAAAAGTCTTTTTCTTGAAATAAGCTGGGAGTTATCCACTTCTGTGCTGGCAGCATAAAATTAATTTTGTCCTTCTGTTGCATCTTGCTGTTAGTTGATAATCATTAGTATGAAACATAGGAGGAATTAAATAGGAATCTATACAATATTCCTGTTGTATCTTGTAAAATCAATTTCAGGATACAACGTTTTGAGTTAAGCTGGGTGGGATCCCAAAGTTCTCTACTAAGGAGATTTGCATAGTGATTGATTTAAATTTTATAAATGATGTAAACACAAAAGAACCCTCTGCTTTACCCTCCCCTGAAGCAAATAAATTCATGGGCCAGATTCTGCTCTGGTTTTTATATTCCGTAACCAGTCCTGTGGTTCCTGTTGTATAATTAAATAGGATTAAAGATTTTGCATTGGCTGTTCTGACACTAATGCAAAGAGAAGATGGTGATGGCTACAGGGATCTGGTCGACAAGTAAATCACCTGCTTTGGATCCAGATTGTAGGTGTCACAAAAAGGAAGCTTCCTTAAACACTTGAATTTCCTACATGTGCAACAGAAAAAAATGAGGTGCTTTGAAAATTTTCAGAGGCTTTCTACATTCAGAGGCAGGTCTCTTAAGGTTTTTAAGAACCTAAAACATAAATGAGATCCAATTTTGAAAAGCCTCAGGGGTTTGTATCTCACCACATTGTACAGAGGAATATTGTAGTAAGTGCCCAAACTGTCAATATTCCTAACATATGCAATGAGGAAGACTATGTCCAACACTGCATGAGCATCTGCAGACTAAAAATGGAAAAGTATGTTTTCAAATCAGAATTACAAGTGTAGGAGATTTTGGTTTTCTGTAAAAGTGATGAAGTTCTCTGAAATTCATGTCATCATAAAAACTAGAAAAGATGGAATTTCACTTGAAAGTGTCACTCAAAGGAAAATTAAAATTTCCATGGAGATATATGCCTGATCTTTATATACCTGATCTTAGAAAAGGATGGAATTTAAAATAAAGGTTTCCCTTCTCCAGTTGCCTGGTGTACAGGAAATATTTGCAGTGACAGAAAATTCACCTTCAACACCCTGCTCTGCGTGTCCAGACCAGAATACAGATATTCTGGGTGTCCCATACAGTAGGTCATTGGTTTTATATCAAAACAGCTGCTATGATCTTCCAGTGAAAACTCTGCATATTCTGGAAATCACTTTTTTTTTGTTGACACAAACCATCTGAGTCAATCTGAAACAAAGAAACCAAAAGAGTTTAGGACCTATTTCTGTTTCATTTGTTTTTTCTCCCCGCTGTGTCTCTATATTAAAATTCTAATAATAAAGTAATGCAATACTACCTTCATGAACACATGCAGCATAAAATATTTGTATCAAAGATTTTATATCTTAGGCAGGAATGATATCACTTTGTTTATAGAAATGGGAATAATTTTAGCAGTATAAGGTATCTTTACATGGCAACCCTTTGCTTTAAGGAATCACAATTTAACTGATGTTAATTGAGAAAGAGTGATTTCCCTGTGAAAAGAGGAAAACCCCCCTACTCCCTAAGGAAAATGTATTGCTTCATCTTCATTTATTCCATTCATATGCACTTTGGCACATCTTGGGGCTCCAGAATTAAGCTGAATTAAACTTGCAAGACTGTGGGGTCAACATTTAAATTCTTGGCTCCAGCTGAATTTTAACAGTGCTGTGAGCCAGTGGCAGACACAGCCTCAATCTGAATAGGTTCTGATGTTGCAAGTCTGCAGCTAGACTACTTTGAAGCATAAACCACATGGAGGAGACTCCCACTTCCTGAAAAAGGCCAGTGTCTCCCCAGTAAATCCACAGAAGCATTCAGCTGCAGCGAGAAGGAAAGATATGAATAGAGCCAAGGGAAAAGTTTCAAAAACTGAGATAGTGAACACTTTGAGGAAAGACTGGCTCTTGTTTCACATACATCCCTGTTGTCACAAAGTACACAAGACAAGCTGTTTTCAGAAAAGGGAGAGATCCAGGGCCATGTCATTTCCCACCACTGAATTCTTTTACGTCATTAAGAATGAATATCTTCATATTTCCATTATTTCAAATTTCCAAGTTAGCAAAGCCTGTAAGATTTTGCTATTAAGCTTGTCCATACTTCTACATTTACATTTGCATCTCTTTTTCTGGTACATTATTCATGAGCTTATTTATCTATCTTTTTAATTTTTATGCCCATCTGCTTAATTATCTTCTTAGAGAGATTATCAATGCCTTCCATTTTCTTTGATGTCAATTTGAAAAGGGACAATGAGTTTAGAGACAACCATCATTTCAGCCATTTTGATGACATGCCTTGTCCTTTGACCAGCTTGGCAATCATCTGACCCTGCTCCTGACCTTTGCATAATTACCTATCCAATTTCCTTATCACCATTCTCCCTTTCAGTTCCTAAAAGCAATATAGCTGTGGTCACTGTCAAAGTCATGGTGACCTTGTTAAGACTCCTTCTATAGCCCTAATGAGATAACCAATTAATCACTTATTCCTTTATCTCAATCTCAAGTAATTTCTAAAACTCCTGTTATGTCTTCTTTTTTGTTTTGACTAAATGTTAATTAACTTGACCAACTTTACCTCTTTTGCATTCACCCATCATTTAAAACAATAAAATATATCTGAATAGTTTTGTTCCTACATTTCCTCCTAGAGTTCAGAAAGATCAGTTACTTTCCAGATTAATTTTCTTCCTCTACTATATACTCCTTAAATAAGCACAAAGTTTAAAGAAATTTTGTGGAAGAAAATTCTGTGAGGATATTCCCCAAAAAATTCATAATAATAAATATCAAGCTTTTTTTCTGGATGGAATATATGTAAAAAATGTAAGCTTCAGCTTGCTTTCAGGTTGGAGGATATTTTACCTGCCTTCCCTGCTGATTTCCTAAGTCTTTCAAAAACTCCAGGAGAAGCAGATGAACCACTCCTGGAGACCACTAGAAAAAACTACAACTGTCAAAAAAGTAAATTTAATTTGTTACAGATTTGTTCATTTGGAATCCCTAACACCTTACTCTGCTTCTTAAACTACCAGAAGTATGTTCCATAATTCTCAGAGGAATTTGCCTCCATGCAAACACTCCCCCAATTTAAATGTATCAAAGACCAATGCAGAATGGAGGCAGAAAAGATTCACACTCATAGATTTATAAAATGGCTTTGGTTGGAAGGGTTAAAAATCATCAATTCCCATCCCCTGCCATGGGCAGGGATGCCTCTCACTATCCCAGGTTGCTCAGAGCCCCATCCAGCCTGGCCTTGGACACTTCCAGGGACAGGGCAGCCACAGCTTCTCTGGGCAACCTGTGCCAGGGCCTCCCCATCCTTGAAGTAAAGAATCTCTTCCTTATATCTAATCTAAAATCACCGTCTTTCATTTTAAAACCATTTCCCCTTGTCCTGTCAGTATCTCTCAATATAAAGAGTCACTCTTCCTCTTTTTTATAAGCCCTCTTAAGGTACTGGAAGGCCACAGTGAGGTCTCTGCAAAGCCTTCTCTTCTTCATGCTCAACAAACCCAGCCCTCTAAGCCTGTCTTCCAGCCATAAATGGACAAAAAAAAAAAGAAAATAAGGTCTGTCAAGTCCATACAAATGCAACAGAATGGGTTAAGGAGATCTTCATGCCAAGACAATCCCAGCTGTTGCTGTGCAACATCAGTCCAGGTATCTATAGCCACGGCCATTTTTGTGCTGTTTTCAGCTTGAGTTGATAAGCTTTAAATGCACACCTATAAAGTCAGCTCAGCTGTCCCTGGCCTGTATCTCCTCTCAGGTCTGATTCCAGGGGTAACTTGTGAGGAGCCAGCTCAGGTGTATGCAGCCACAGGATATGCATTCCTCAGGAGAATTTGAATCAAGGCTGAGAGTACAGGATCCAGCATGTTGTTAGGGATATCAGACAAGCTGGCTTTCAGAGAAAAGACACTCATGGAAAAGACTATCTTCCAGAAGATGTCAGGTGAGACAGGCATTCCGTAGTCTTTTCATCTGAGTCCCAGACAAGTTATTACAATAAAAAAATTGAAGTGAAACCTTTTGATAGATTTATATAAATTTTGAGGTCAAAAAGGGCTATTCTGATTCTTCACTCTGACCTATGAATAGCAGTGTTGTGGGCTCTTACTACACCCCCATCAGACTCTTTGCCATCCCAGAATATCTGCCTTGAAAGCAGAGAAGTCTCATCAACAGAATTTCTCTGCAGCAAGTACTCTTAATTTTGCCATGAATCCCTCCAAAACTGCACATAAACAAAGTCAACAGATGTTAAATGTATGATCAATAGGCAAAGGCTGTAACTGAACAGCATTCATCTCTCCTTCAAAACTGACATATTCGTGGAGGGAAACAGTGCCAAAACAAATACAAGCAAAGCAATAGCCTGGAAATACTTTAAACATATTATTTGAATTCTCAGAAGTATCATTTTTAACTTAAAATAAACATTGGCATGCAAACCTAACAGTCTGCGTAATCCAGTCTTGAAGTGTAACTTTATTTGTTATGGGGATTTGCTCAAGGAAAGAAGGAGGGAGGGCGAGGTGGGAAAATAAAATCAAAACACCCCTCCTTCCAAAAAAAACTCCTCTTCTCCTACTACAAAGAGGAACCAGTTGTTTCTGCAATGCTGCAGACATTTCACAAGGTCATGGAAGTGGTTGTCTCAAGCTGCTTTAGCAATTTGGGAGGGAGGAGGGATTGAATTGTTATGCATTTGGATGTTCACTTGGCACACCGGGATGGGGAGTCTTTGTCGCTGTTTTAATAGGAGTCAGAGGCCGGGATGTGCCAGCCAGATTCCCACCCTCACGGGTGCAGGAGCTGGGTTCTGTGGGATTACTCTTATGTGAGGGAGGAAGGGCCATAACCCTCCTTCTTTGGGAGCCACTTGTGTCATGCCTCGGCCCACCGGCTTTTCCTGAAATAGTGCCGGCTTCTGGCAATCTCCAAATAAATTCTTCAATTAACAAGGAAACAAAAGCCTCTGAGGACTCTAGCCAGGATGTGCTACTAAATGGGAGATGTTGCAGGCACCTTTTCCAGCTGAGAGAGAAATGAGGAGAAACATACCCAAAATATTTTAACAAGAGACAACTGGCAGAACAGCCCTCCCTTGCTGGGGATCAATTTTATGCTCTAGGGGGAAAAAAACAGAAACATTTATACAGTAATAGAGTCATTAGGTTGGAAAAGACCCCTAAAATCAAGGAGTCCAATCCCTAACCCAAGACTGCCTAGTCCACCACTAAGCCACTGCATCCTCAAGTGCCACATCTACCCATTTTTTAAATATCTTCAGAGATGGTGACTCAATTGTTTTCCTGGTCAGACTGTTCCAAGGCTTGACAACTCTTTCCATGAAGAATTTTTTTCCTAATATTCAGTCTAAATCTCTCCTGACTTAGCTCGGGGGTGTTCATGATTTTTTTCCCATCTGCATACTAGCCAATAATCTGAATTAACTAATAAAGTGGATGAGTCTTCTTGGCTTTATATGCATCAATTCTTCATCTCGACGGAGTTATCTGACTTCCTTGACTAGACTTTGCTTTGATTCTATCATTTTCATTGCAAAACTAAAACTTTATTTTATTATTAATTTAATGTTATGGCTATTGGTATACTCTGGTACACCATTTTTACTTTCTACTTTAAAAATAGAGGTTGACTTCATATATTTAAGATTGAAATGCTTAGTTGAAGCTTATTATATAGATTTTCTCTCTGGACAGAGAATTGGAGACAAAATATGAACAAATTCGTTATGTCCTGAGGTATTTTTAGTAAAATGAGTGGCAATCACTGCCTGGGGACTGGCTGGGCATCTGTCAGCAGATGGTGGCAATTGCATTGTGCATCACTTCTTTTCTGTATTCTCTTATAATCATTGTTATTTCACCTTCTTTTACCGTCCTGTTAAATTTTATCTCAACCCATGAGTTTTACCCTTTTTCCAATTCTCTCCCCCATCCCACAGAGGTGGAGTGAATGAGCAGCTCTGTGGTGTTCAGCTGCCTGCTGGGTTAAACCACAACACTGCTCCATACAGAAAATCTAGGAGAATTTGTCTCCACTTAATATTAAATAATTAAATATTCATTGGAACAGAGAGACAAACTGGTTAAGTAGTTAATGCTTCTGTATAGATCACATGCAAGATCGTATTTTAAGTCTCTGCCTTAATGACTGTTTAATTATTTATAGAAAATGGAAGCACTTCAATGGGAAGTTCAGAGAAACACCTGCCTCCATACTGTCACTGTCACAGGAACTCAGCCAGTTCCCTTCGTTTATGACTCTTATCTGGACTGTGGAAATATGAGGCTGAGTTCTAGACCTCACAAGGAAAGGGCTTAAAGTTAGATTCTTTCCATTCTTGGAGAGTCCCAGAAGGCATCATACATGTGGAGACAGACGTCTGCCTTTTTTCCTCCAAATTTCAAAGCAATTGTCCCAATGTAGAATAGAGAAGAGGATGTGGGGGAAAGTCAAAACCAAAAATGAAAGTTATATCCAGTATTTTCAAATCTTTCAGTTTTAACCTGAGATTCTCAGCACTACTTTCAAACAGAAACATATTTTCATAATGTGAATGCAGCCTCACAAACTACTGAGTGACCAGAAGTATTTGCTATGATAAAAAGAGTATTACGGAAAATTATTTAAAGAAAAGGAAAAAAATATTTTATATCCCACCCCTTCTCCTTTTCCCCACTTTCTTAAAAAAAAAGAAAAAAAAAAAAAAAAAGAATGAAAAGAGAAGAAAACAAAAACTCAGCCTAACTGAAAGCCAACTCACCTCAGGAAAATAATTTGGCATCAGCCTTTATCGACAGCTGCACTTCACTTCAGCACCTGTGTGTATCATTGCAAGTGATGAATGATCGGGGAGGCTGTTTTGTGTTAGTGAAACACGTTGTGGCAAAACTTGTATTTATATTTACGGGATAAGTTTGAGTTGGACCTGTCTTAGGAGACTCAGATCTTGGTGGTAAAGGTGGGATGTGTTGGCTGTGTAGATGTTATTAAACTCAGGAATGCCTCCAGATTTTAAGGTCTGAGTAGATACATTGGCCATGTCCCAACTTGGTGTTAGGGTGAGACCGTCTCCACCCTATCCCAAAGTTCTGGTTTCATTGAACACAATGATTTTGATAAACAGTCAAGTATGGGGGTCTACTCATAAAAGGGAAAAATATATGGGAAGTAATTACCTCGCTGAATAGAAAAAACTTCTGTAGAAATCAAGAGTAATCATGTTGTTTGATACAAATTTTAAAATAACTTCAGGGAGGATAAGGTGGGGAGTAGAAAAGGAACCGAAAGAAAAAGTGAAGTAAATCATCTTATTATTGTATTTCACAATGGCATTTTCACAAAGGGATTAACTTGCATCAGGGAAGAATCCTAAAAGGAGGAAAAATAACAAACAAGCCAAACATAAGGCATTGGACAAAACACTTGTCCACTAAAACTATAGAATTGTTTCACATATAAAAAAGAAAAGAAATTCTTTTGGATTAATCCGTGCTGAAAATACTTTTTCTGGAGATTTTTGTTTTTCTCATTAAACTGAAAGCTCTTCGTTATTTGTACTGCTTTAAGATATCTTTTCCAGAAGCTTACTTCAAATCCCATTGAGATCAGCAAAAGACTATCAGGTGACATTATTGTTCATTTGAAGTCCATGAGATTAAACCTTTTCTTCTTTTTTCTGTAACTTTGTGAAAGTTCTGTGTTGTCAAAGCCAAAGAATCTTCTACGTCTGGTTCTTCTTTTTCTTTTCTTTGTTGCATTTTGGAGAGATTATAAATGTTAATAGTTTCAAATGACTTATGAAAAAAAAGACAAAACACACAAAAGCTTTCTTCTCTTCTCTCACTGGTACTTATTTTGGGGATATTTGACTTAACATTATCATAATGCTGGAATTATGGATTCTTGGCTGGTGGAAATTGCAACAATCTAATTGATGGACCAACAACATTTAATACTCTTAAAAGTCTACTTCACCATTTCTTCCAAGTCAGATTGTCATAGAACACAGACCAGGCTAAAACAGGACTGAGTATTATTTACTTATCTGACGTGCACTGATTCCAAGATACAGGAATGAATTTGCTGTACATCAGTTCTGTTACCCAAGCTGTTTCCCCAGACACCAATACTTAGATAATGTTATATCTTTGGTGGAAATAATGTGATCACTTATTAACAGGTATTTATTTTCATTTTTCTACTTATTGGTGAGGGTTTCAGTTGGTAAATGTGGTTCATCAGTAGAGGATAATATACCCATAATAATTACTTTTTTTCCCTCAATTTCTGACTACTATTAAAAATGATCATATATGTTATCAAGTACTAATCAAAAAATTCTTAAAATCTGAAGCCCAGTAGGAAGTGCAATTTTTGATGTGCACTAAGCTGTCCAGAACACATCTCAACCTTCACTTACCCTCCAATTTACTCAGTTGTGGTTCAAATGTACAACTGAGTTTGTCGCAGTTAAAATCTTATGCATATAAGGACATCTTCTTTTGTCATTTGAATTTTTTCTCCGTCTTTCCCTTTATATACATACACACACACATAGACACACCCACATGCAGGTATTTTAACTTGAAGGCTAATGAAATTATTTTAAATAAGAAATAAATTTCTTTTTCTGAACTGTAAAGAAAAACCCCGTGAAAAAAACCCATATTTTAAGCTGATCAAAATTTGACTTTTACACTCTATTTTTCACTGTATACTTAGAGTATACATATCGACAAGAAATTAAAAATTAAAAACCAATTAAAAAAACCAGAAAAAATTATTTTATTCAGGAATTATAAAATTCAAATGTTTATATTTACAGAAAAGCATGTATTTAAAAAATTAATTTCTGATTAATGTTACTCTAGTATACGAATCAATTTTCAGTTTAAAGAACTTCTCATGATGGAGTTACTGTTATCAAATGTAATTGAATCCCAAGACCTAAATTTTATTTTCCTGGTTATTATAGTCTAAATACAATTTTTGTGATTGTAATTTAAGTTTATATTTGAAAATTAAAATAGAATATATTATTACTAATAATGACAACTATACTATTATTTTTCCAAATGGTCTTTCATTTGGTCCATTTTTCAAGGTAATCCTTGTGTTACACAAATAATTCCTAAGAAGAATGAGAAAAATTTGCCTAATTACTACAGGTGTGATATTTGCAAATGAAGTGATTGCTTGAAAACTAGTCTGATGCATGCCATTGGTGTCAAGGGAATTATCTATTTGCCTGGATCTAATTATGCTGAAGGGAATCTCAAACGCAATTAGCTGCTTCTCCCTCTTTTCATACAACAAGAGAAAATTAGCTGCTTAATTAATAATGAAAGCTTCTTGATTTTACCAACGAAAACTAAAAGTGTGTGTTGGTGCTTTAAATAATTACGATATTTGAGGTTTGGTGTAAGTTTATCTGCTTGCAAAATGCTGCACTTGTTTTTCTTAAAAGTCTACATGCAATACTTGAATGGGAGATCATCTTCCTCATCCACTAGCAATTTGGTCCAAGCTACTCACCAGACACAGTCTTTGGGATTCAAGGAATACAGGCTGGAATTCACCATGTCAGTGGCTTCTATGCTCTGCTTACAGGACACACATGGAATAATACTTG
This sequence comes from Dicrurus megarhynchus, assembly GCA_013399195.1. Classification (NCBI taxonomy): domain Eukaryota; kingdom Metazoa; phylum Chordata; class Aves; order Passeriformes; family Dicruridae; genus Dicrurus; species Dicrurus megarhynchus. Next base: position 261,605 of record VXAD01010121.1, on the reverse strand, counting down.
AGTTAGTGGTGAATTAAATTGGTTTGAGAACAATTTGGATACATTATTTTCAAAATCTGAACTTAAGTTTTAGCTAATTATGGTAGTTCTGCCTGCTCAAACCTATATTCCCCAGCCCTTCAGTATCTGAGCATCTTCTGTCCACCAAACCAGTGGTCAGCAGAGTTGTGATTTCTGCTTTATTGCAGGTAAGCTCGGAAATTAGAATTCACATGACATAAACCATGTCAAACCTCCTCTGGAAAAGAGTGGAACCTGGTAAGACTGATTTGCACATGGAAGAGCAGTACAGGGATAGAAGGAACCACTCAACTCCTTTTCTGTGATTTTTTGAAAGGATCAACTACATGGCCATTCACAACAGCCCCCTGAGAAAGCAGACATGACAGTAGTAATGCTAAGGTAAATTTGTCCAAAATAAACCCTATTTTTGACCACCAGTTTTACAGGATTTTTGTCCTGTGGGTTCTTCCTTGGAACTGTTAATTATTTGCTGCAGCCCATCTCTGTCCATCACCTAAAGAGGCTTCTCTGCTTTTCTCTACATGTGCTTTCTCTGGGTCATTCTCTTTGAAATGTACACATTTATGCATTATTAACTTATACTTTGCAATTATTAACCCTTCTTGTTTTACATTGGTAATGCACTGGCTTTGTTTTCAAGCTGTGATGCCAAGTCATCCTGTTATCTTTTAAATAAAAATCATGACATCTGTCTCCTAGAGCACCACCAATTTGCAATCTCACACAAGCAGAACTTTCACTGGGCTGTTCTTGATGAGGAGGTAAAAGGCCTTAGTAGCTGGTTGCAGGTTCTCAACCATGATTATCAATGTATTCTTTTGTTCCAGACTTAGGTTATGTTTCTCTCATGGCTACAGGAATTAATTTAAAACAGGCATATGCCACTATCTAATACAATTACCAGATCTTTCAATGAAAACAATTCTATATAAAAGAAATAGAAGAATCAGATGGAAAACCCAATCTTGCTGCATATATCTGGGATATATCATGTACATATTTCTCTGTTACAATTTTTCTCTTCTGCTTCATCTGCTTCATCCTCACTCCAATCCCTCTTGTATAAATTTTTGATGTTTCACTCTGTATTCCTCTCTCTCTGTCCTCTTATTTATTCCATTCTTAATGATCTAATTATGTTCAAGTGTGTATACAGTCCTTTTTGTGTTCATTAGATTTTGAAGAAGACAAAACAAGATTCTTTGCTATTATTACAATGCTTATTTTACCACTTCTTTGGAGGATGTTTACTATGTCACATTAAACATTAATCTATTAGTATTTTACTTTATAAGCACATCTTCTATTGAGAATATTTTCTTATCCATGAGCCAAACTGCAAATAGGTACAACTCAAGATGGTAAAACCAGTCAATGTTCTTTGGGGCACTGTAGCTGGTTGCAGAAAACTTTTTAAAAATCCTTCATACCCTGGAGATAGAATTTGTCAAGATGCTCACATAATTGAAATTTTCTATGGCTGTTAAGAACCAAGAGAATAGCAGTTCTTCCCTCCAAATGAAATCTCACTGCCAGATTTGTATGACATTTCATGATCCAAGCTTAATTTGTTATACATTGTTCCCAGAAGGTGAGATGAGATTACATGGAGCCATACATTAGTTAGAAGATCTATTTTACACTTACCCACTCAAAGTTCCTTTCTAGTTATTCAAGCAGAATAGAGCGATCTTGATTAGTTAATCTCTCTACATCAGCGTTTTTTCCACAGAGCACTTCACAGAAATGTTTTAAAATTTCACAATTAAAAAAGCAATTAAAAAGGATTATCAAAATCAAAGTTGATCTTTAATTACTGCCTATATCTAGATCTTTATTCCATGATATACCAGATAAAATACTCTTAAAAATGCTTTGTTAATAGCTTTTTATTACTGAGAACATAGGAAATTTCAGTCTTTTGAGGCATGTCCCTTTTTAGATCAACTTCATTTTCAGGTTGTCATCTAAAACTTTATTTCCATCAATCTTTTCTTGCTCTAGCTGAGTAAGCCATTCCTTTATCTTCTGCCCACCGTGAGAATTGGCCACCTTGCAATGACTTGGGTAGTGTGGTCAAAGTACTGCTGTAATTTCTCCAGTGAAAAATTTCTTTCTATCTCCATCTTAGTGAGCAAATCTCTTCTGGCATCTGTTCAGTCAGGTCTGCCTCTGTGAATGCCTGCAACCAATTTTTGGACATTTGGACTTCTGGAAATATTCAGGGAAATACTAAACTGCTCTTTTTCCTCAGACCAGTGCTGCCATAATGGTTTGCTAAAAGTGTTTGCAGCTTTACAGTTCTTTCTGAAAAATAACTGTTATTGAGCAGAAGAAAAATTAGAATAGCAAAGGTTCTCTAAGGATGATTTCAGCTTGACTAGCTGTAGCATTTGAATGAACAGAAGGGCAGAGAATTAAAAATGCTGGGACTCAGGACTGCTCTGTGTTTGAACATATTTGCATTTAAGAATATTCTGAATAATAAAGTAACAGTTTTGTGCAAGACTGAAAAAAATATTAAAGACAAGAACATATATATAAATAGAGATATCACTGGATTGAAAATCTCACCATTCCTGCTTGGTTCAATTAACACTTCTTGTTGTTGCCGGCCTCAGGTTGCAAGTGAATTATGGCTTCTCCGAAAGGACCCCATTTCACATACCTCTTATGTGAAAAATAGTGAGGGTGAGGCTCAGTTCACCAAATTTCAGCAATATGAAAACTGCATGTTGTCTAATCTGGTCACCTAAGGCTTGACTCACACACCCCACAGTGTCGAGGGCCATCTGATGTGTACTTGGAATCCAGAATCTATTTGGTCCCCAATTGCCTCTCCAAAGGGACTCTCTTCCAGACTCATGTGAAAACCTCAGGTTTAAGGGGGGGCTTTTAAATGGTACTGGACACTTTCTTCAAGCAACCTAAAAGGACAATTGTTTTCCAAAGTGTGCCATCAAGGATGTAAAGTTATGAGTCATTTTATCTAATTCAGCTATTTTAATCTACGTGCCAGAGCCCCCAAATTTTAGATTTCTATATGTAGGTGTCTGGATGTGAGATGAGGGCCTGAGGTCAGCAAAGAGTTAGAAAAATGCCAGGGAAAACAACAGAATGAGGTCAGCACATAATAATAAGGATTTTTTTTTTACATATAGTGAAAGTTTTCTGAAGTTCTTCAGAGTGGAAAAGACAAAGAAAGCAATCATTCTCAAATCCCCTCCTCCCATGTTGAGACCCCAGAGAGCCCCCTGAATCATTACATTATACTACATCCTACTATATAGAAGATCAAAAGCTCAACTTTTGCCCTTCTGCCCTTAGAGTTTGTGGGACCCTGAACCCAACTTGTTTGGACTAGTGCAAACTGATATATCCAAATCAATAAATCCCTTGTTGGCCTCCTTAACTCCATCTGAACTCCTTCAGGTCCCAGCCACACTGAGCCCCTACAAAGACAGTACAAGCACAAGGCAAGCAAATCTCAGGGTCAGGTGAGGCTTTTCTGAAGTGACAGCTGAGTGAGGACCTTGTCAAAGAACTTTAATGAAGTCACTCTCCTCTCCAGCACGAGCGTTAGGCCATCAGGCAGTGTTTTCAGACTCTCTCTCATGGGAATTTCATACTGCAGTAAGACATGAAATCCCAATGTTCTCAAAATCTTTCCTTTTTAATATCTGGATTCTTTCCTAATTATTTTCAGATTAATTCCCAGCTAATACATAAGGATGAAATTTGGTGTATGACCTATAACCCTAAGCATGTTGTAATTCTGTTACCAATCTCCTGATTTCATGGGGGGCTTAACAAGCACCATATGTGACGTGCTGTTTTCCTGTGCATTAATGATCCAGGGAATCTCTGGCACTATCCTGCCTTGCCACACTGTCAGCAGCCGAACAATGGCAGCACCAAGGTCTGATGAAATGTTTTTTTCCATGTCTATGTCCTCAAGGCTGGAAAGTACTCTCAGGCACCCCATAGTGTGACTGTGCTAACCAGTGTGGGATTTGGTTTGTTTGTTTCTGGCTGGTGCCTCTCCTCGGGTGATGCACAAGGTAAATGCCATTTTCCCCCAACACTTGTGATCACTGTACTCATGCTGTTCAACTCAGACACAACTAACCAAGGGTGCAAGAGAAAAAAAATTCCCTGAACTGTGTTAAAATGTTTTGCACTGGAGGGGCAGCTCCTGGGGGTACTTTGGAGGCAAGAGCTGGCTGTGGCCTGAGAGAGGAATTGGTAATAGTACTAATGAAGTGGTCAGTATAAAATATATCAAACCAAAGGGTAGAACACATTTGGCATCTTAGCAGCCAAGTCAGAAAAGAAACTAGCATTCAGAGAGAACTGTCTACTGATCCAGGTGCATCCCTGGACACAAATGCTTCACCCAAAGATATCCATGGGAGTATTTCTACCACCTTCAGTGGGGTTTTTTGGATTGCATCTGACGGGCATGGCACAATTCTTACTGCTGGAAGAAAGTTTGTTTTCATGTGGTAGTAATGGCTGTTAAATCACAAGCTGTTCCCCCACTGAATCACAACACAGAGTCATAGAACAGCTTTGGTTGGATGGGACCTTAAAGACTATCTAGTTCCAACCCCTTGCCATGGGCAGGAATGCCATGCACTAGATCAGGTTGAAGAAAGTATCCCAAATAAGCCCTATCCTGGACCTGTTCCCTCCTTCAGGAAGAACATCATTTTTTGTGCTCGCTTCAGAGAAGAGCTTCTTTCCCCTTTCCTCCTTCTCTGTCTGCCATATCTTCTCCTCCTCCTAATCACCTGTCCCTGACACCAACCCATAAAACCTTGCCACACTAACTACACCATTAATCTTTTCTTAAACCTATATATGCAATGGCTCTTATAAACCACCATGGATCTTGTGTATTGTCTGAAAATGAGCTTCAAATCTAAAGGTTTTCAGGCCTGTGGGGGAGAAAACCCATTACATGTGATAGCTCTCTGCAAATGTGGGCAATTACAGATAGAAAAATCCTCCTTACCACTGCTGAAACGCTGTGTGATCAGCTGCATTCACAGTTGCAACCTATAGACTGTAGGGCTGAAAAGGCTTCACTAATGATTTCTATGTTGGACCAAATGATATCCTTGACAATACCGTAATCCTGAGAACCCTCTCTCACTTCTAGTCGTCACCATTGGGGCCACAGGCTGGCACAGATGAGCCAACACGCTCCTCCAGACCTGCACTTATGTTTCAATAATAAAAGCCCAAATGCAGAACGTTTTTTCTCCCTCTCCTCCCTCCCAAATGCTACTGATCGTCCTATTACCATGGCAACCAACTCCTGCTGGCATGATCAAGAAAAAACCTGATTTGGGATTTTAATTAATTGCTTGGAAATGGAAATGTAACAGTGACTGGCAGTTCAACTAAGCACGTTTGCAAAGTGAATAAAAATAGAGTTTCTGAAATACTTGAAATTGTTTCACTGGATATAACCCACATTTTTTCGAGACACCTTAATTTATTCTGCTTCATAAAATAAATCTGCCAAATGTACTAAGCCATTTTGTCAACACAAATCATTTTGGCAAATACTTTAATCCTTCTTCTTAACAAAATGTATTGTATTAAGAAAGTAAAAAAAAAAATCTAACCCATCAGTATAAACCCACAGGTTTGATCTGAACGGATGCCTTTTTCACCAGTAGGTCATATTTATAAAAGGCTTTCATCTTGCCTTCACAAAAGAGGATGTTCTTCTTCCGGTGCACGTGATCACTCATTAACATTGATGGCAGCTACACCCTCATATTCAGCAGAGAATGGAAAAGAAATAGCTTTCAGTTGATTTTTATGATCCCCAGTCTCCCTGTTTTCAAAGAAAATAGAGTGGTCATTGCCTGGGTATGGCACCGCCCTCTCCTGCGTGCTGCCAGTGCTGCTGAGGTGGTGTCGTAGGTCCTGAACTGCTCAGCAAAGAAAAAACCCATTTCTCTCCAGAGTTTTAGGAACAAGAGGATTAGAAAGGTGTTCCTGTCATCTCTATGCAGGTCTGGGTACCCACAGTTTCCAGCATCAGGCTAATTTTGCAGGCATAGTAGTTTCACACTATTAATTACATATATATATATATATATTTATGTATGCAAATAGATATATATAAAACTTCTTTCTTTAAGAAATTAAGAGAGTTTGTGAAGGATTCAGAAGCCTCACATGACACCTGAAACTGGAAGTTAACTTCATCAACTTCATAAAGTCCTCCAGTTATCTCTCCTGACAGAAAATTGTAGTGAGGTGCGAGTCAGTCTCTACTTCCAGGTAGCAAGTGATAGGACAAGAGGAAATGGCCTCAAGGCATGCCAAGGGAGGTTTAGATTGCATGTTACAAAAAATTTCTTCACTGAAATGGTGGCCAGGCATTGGAACAGCCTGCCCAGGGAAGTGGTAGGACCACCATCCCTAGAAGTTTTCAAAACATGTAGATGTGGTACTTAGAGACATGGTTTAGTGGTGGATCTGGCAGTGCTGGGTTCATGGTTTGACTCAATAGGGGTTTTTTCCAGACTTGGTTCTTTCCTTCTTACATGATTCTTTGATTCTCCACCTTGAGATGTTGACCTGATGGGAAAGCTGAAACATGATTAGCATAAAAATGGTGGTATTGTAAACATGGCATGGACACTTCTTAGTGACAGCAGGATAATGCAGTACCATGTGGAGACAAAAAATTCTAAAGGACTTCCTTATTCGCAAGAAGAGTCAGGGAATCAGGGCAGAATCAGGAGCGTTCACTATCAGCAGCTGTCTTAACTTTCTCCTTTGAGATTTTAGCTTTCCACTTACTTTTATTCTGTACAGGCCAACGACATCCCTGACAATCAAAGGTAAGTGTGAACAATTCTACATTAAATCACTTATTTTCACATATTTACTGATTTTCTTCCAAGGAGATTTTGTCAGTCTTCCAGATGTAAAATACCCTGCAGCTCCCACTGCCAGAGTATTAATTCACATCACAGGATCACATGGTCGACCCAGAAGTTACTAAACTTCCTTACTCAGTGACTTAATTATATTTGAGATGTGACTGGTTCTTGCTAGTTTTCACACCTCCACAGTGTTGCTCTTAGGTGAACACTATTCACTCAGCCCCCCAGCTCTACTCCTACTCATGGTAGACAACCTCAGTGAGCAGAGCTGTACTGGATGATCTGAGTTGGATTTAATCAACTATTTTTAAAGATTACACAGGGTTGGAAGAGGCTCTGGAGAGGTCATTTTGTTTTCACTCTCGGGCCATATTTACTCACCATTCCCCACTGCTTTTCATTTCTCCTGTGACATCTTTAAAATACAGGTAATAATTTCCATTATTGGAACATCTTTTAGGACCTAGATATCATTGAGCTGGTAGAAATTTTGAGACAAAACAAAAACACAAGAAATCTGGTGGTTACCTATCTCTCACTGTCTCTATCATCTATTGGTATTTCTAAGGCAACTATCTTTGTGTTATCTAAGCACTGTAATATAATACAATCACTTGCCAGTTGTATCTAAGTGCAGTGGGTTTTACTTATTAATAACGTAGCACTTATCTTCAAAGTGCTTCACAAACTAATTAATTCTCCCAGCACCTTCTCCCGGTCAGGCAGGTGAGACAACTATTATTCCCATTAAACATATCATTCTGATTATTACTTGAGGAAATAAGGTTAAGTTACTCATCCTATCTCCCAGAATAGACAGTGAGTGTTAGAAAGAACACCTGAGCTCAGTTATCATGGAACAGGGTTTTTGACCTGGTTTGAGACCACCTCAAAGTCCCTCATGCCTGGGCAACATCACTGGTAACAAAATAATTATGTGCTTCATTAATAATTAGCATGGTAAAGCACAATGAGATTCTGCGTTTGAGACTGACTATTTTTTGTTTGTTTGTTTTTAAAAAGGGCCCTGGCCAACCAGCTCCATTTTTCTGTGTGAGTCATCCACATGCATCGGGCTTGTGAAATTACTTACACTGACTTGGCTGCTTCAGTTTTATGTTCTCCATCATGCTGGCATTATTCCTCAGCCTACACTCAAGTTTCTGTATCTTCCAGGTAAGGAAAACATATGGGAAAGATATTTAACCATCATGGAAAAGAAAGAAATGACAGTAATAGGGCCTATTAGATAAATCAGTCTAATTCCTTGATAATTCAAAAGAATTTCTGCCTCATCTGACTGTTTACAACTCTATCACTCTGGTTTATCTGAAAGTATGGATATCTCGTGCCGTGTGAATTCACATTTAAGAACTAGTTCCACTCCTCACAGCTCCAATGGCTAGCTTGGAAATAGGATCATGCCGTGGGATATTGCATAACTATTGGCAATAGCTAATGACATTCAGCAGATGAGGTGGTTCCAGGAGGTAAACAAACATAAAGACATAACAGTTGCCCAAGTGAAGGAGATCTTATATTAATTAGCCCCATACAACACAGTAGCCTTATCAAACAGTAGGGTGGCCTGAAAGCTACTTAAGCTCCCACTCATTGTGCAATGATGCCACAGTGGGCAGAAATCCACCAGCTGCCTCCTGGGAGGAGAGTACCTTCCTCAGGGTCCCTGCCAACAGAAACATTATGCAGCAGGATTAAAATGTGTTTTAATTATTTGCTCAAGGTCAGCTTGACAGTGTAGCCATTAAGTATATATGTACACATACAGACACACATAACTTTATTCCTATAGAATTAAAAACATGAGAAATTGGATATTGGCACACCTGTGTTCTATAAGGATGAAGAGGGAACTTCAAAAGGCTGGTTTGAGTTTCAGGAAAACACTCCAAGCCTTTGAGGTAAAATTCATCTGCCCTAACTTGGATGTCTTAAAACTAAACAACTAAGTCTGAGCTCGTCACTCCAAGCTCCCTTCGTGGGGAGAAATGGGCATTTCCAGAGTGTAATTCGTCTTGTCCCTGGGATAGACTGGATGAGTCACTCCCTGGAGGTGCCCAGGTGTCTCTGAGGAGAGCCTAGCTCAGATTTAGACATTTAAGTTTTTGATACATTACATTGGGTGAGATGAATTCCAACCTTATATCCTCCTCTCAGGCTTGGTTCCAGCCCCTTCACAGCCAGTTGGTGTTGACAAGGAAAGTGTAGAACAGGGTCAGTACCTGGGGCTTTTCTGCTACTTTTCCCTCTAGTAGGACAGAGTTCCAGAAATAAAGTGGCACAAGAACAGGAAGGAAAAGAACAACTCCTTCCTCCCAAAAATCAGGCACAGTTTGTGACATTCTGTAATTTAATGAATGAGGGACTTGCTGGCAGGACCTTCTCCATTTGATATTTCCTCACTGAACCTCAGTTCACAGACCTCTATTTCAGCAGGTGAGTAATGTCTTTGACTCCAGGAAGATCACAGGGCTGGTGAAAGTTGAGTACACACATAAATGCTTTCAGGATCAGGCACATATAAATTAATTAGAATTACGTATTTAAATAGCTTTGTGGATCTTGGCCTTTGTTCATACCCTTCATCATCTGAGGCCTGAGTCTGCAACCTTCACAGAATAGGATACCAGACGTTCATTTTCCGTTTGGAAGGGTGATGCTGAGGAGGAAGGGGAGAAGGAAGCAAGACACATTCACAGTTTTGACTGGACAGTGTGATCATGATTTTAGTGGCAAGATTTTTAGATTGTTCTTGAGATATTTCTATTTCAGGGGGGAAAAATTTGCAAAGTGTTTGCCAGAGGAGGTCTGAGCCTTGAAAGGAGATGAGGGTACTCTTTGCATTTCTATGCATTTATTTGCATAAATACACAGAAACTGGGGAGAGCACACAGCAACTTTCAGCCTATTTCTAGTCAAGCTACTAAGTCACTCATGAATCTGCTTTAACTGTAATAAATTTTAGCTGTATAGAATTAGCTTTGCATAGACATTTCATGTAAAGACTATTTCTGTTCCGTTTGCCCAGCACTTAGAACAAAAAATAACAAAAGCAAGAACACAGGCACAAAAAAAAAATCTATTTTCTGTGCCCAAATCAACGGAAAGTAGAGAAACCACAAAAATTCACCAACTTTCATCTCACAGAAAACCCTTTTCTCCACATTTCAGAAGAGTTAGGTCTTGCAAAGAGTCCCTCTCTACCGCTTTCCTATGTCTCAATTTAAAATGAGAACTTCAAGGTCAGTGGAAAGCAGTAACAATTCTTGTTAATGCAGCCTGGAATAGTGGGTGGGCCGTCTCTCAGGTGAGAAAAGGCAAGCTGCAAAGCAAATACCTGAGGTGACTTCTCCTTGTTTGAGTCTGCTACCCTTAGGGCTGTGTTCTTTTGGCTGGGGATATCTGTTGATCTTACCTCTTAACAGTAATTATGCCAGACAGCTTTTTGGCTTTCAGTTCTGCTCCATAGGTAACATAAATCATACAAATTATTACCACAATGCTAAACTATAATTACCCACAGACCCTGACATGCTAAAAGGTGTATTAATTTGATAATATAATAAATACATTACTGCATAAAACTATAATTATTACTTCAAAATTGACACTTATACCAGCTTGATTTTTTTTTCTCAGCAGGCAACTCAATTGTACATTTACCAATACCAGAAATGTTATTTGAATTCAGTGAGACACAGTGAAATGTAATTTGGTAACGTGGGAGGACTCTCTTAAAGGAAAATGTCACTAGAGTTAGTTTGGGTTTTGGAAGTTATAATTCCATAAAGCAATAAATTACTCTGTAGTTCAAGAGGAAAAACATATCTGATAAATAGCCCAGGAAATGAGAATAATATCAACATATCTATCAAATAGCCCAGGAAATGGGAACAATATCAACAAAATACCTAAAATGTTACCAATGGGGAAAATAATTCACAGAATAACGTAAATAAACACCCTTATTTATGTTGCTTCAAATGCTGTTGGGGGGAAAAAAAAGGTGACTGACATTATAGGAGAAAATTCTACTTTTTTTTTTTTGCATGGAAAAACTGACAAACATATCTGTGGGAAAGACTGAGGTCCCAATTCTGCAACTGTTTGGGTGTGGACAACCCCTGGCACAGCTCCCAGGTTTGTTTAATTCAGTGACTGCCTAATGTAAAATACATAAATAAGCCTGGGAACAGAGGTCATAATCCAGACCTGCTGCTTCTCAGTTCAGCAGCCCAACTGCTGTAACGCCAACTCAGGATCCTGTTTTCCATTTTCTTTATGTTTTGTGTCTTCCACATGGTCGATAGAAACTTGTAGGAAGGGAGTCTTATATGTTTAAGTCTTCTTAAACTCAGTATAAATATGAGATTGCTTCTTGCTCCTTGCTCCTGCTTGACCCCTTTAGCTGGTGAATGTGCAGGAATCAGTCATACACACCTCTGCTGGGCTATGTGGAAATGATATTTACACACTGAGTGGTTTTTATGGCAGTTTCTCTTTGAGTTTCTTATTGTTATTAGGATCTTAAAATGTCTAGCTAAAGGAAATCTTCAAAAGTATTTGTTCCCAGTTTTCTTTAACAACCTGAATACCAGTGATTTTTCAAGTTCTTCCCTCATTTTTTATCCCCATTTATACTCTGACTTGCAAAAGCAGTGGGGGGAAAAGTATCAAAGGAGAAGGGAATATCAAATTTATTTCATTTCTGGGTGGTATTGCTATCATTTAACTTCATATATTTACACTTACACCAGTTGCCATAGGCATACTCTGTATTCAAAGGACAGCTATAGGCATCTTTGGAAGAGCTAAATCAGAGGATCTTACTTCTGCAGGTGTTTCCACTACAAAAAAATGAGACTATGATGATTAACTCAGTAAACCTTATCCAAGGTTCTTAGAGTTTTTTTTCCATTACCAAAGTAGAAATAAAAGTAGGGGAAGAATTGCTCAGAAGAAAGAAGTGAAAAATGGAGGAGAAATTAAGGAGAAAAATATTAGAATATTAATATAACAAAAGTACCTGAAAACAGCTTATTTTCTTTCCTTTGATAAAATATATGTAAATGCGTTTGTTGAAAAATTTTAAAGTGTCCCCTGTAAAGATTTTTTTAGAATACTTGTAAAAAAAATCAACAGTAAAAATTTGTAGGGGGAAGGTTAGTTTGGTACCAAAACCATTTTCCACTGAAGCAGAAAACTTCATTTCAAAACCCTTGACTTCTGTCAAGAAGGGATTTATTCTCTACCTACTTGCAAGATAAGTATATTTCCAAGTGTGAGGGATGTTGGGAAGACACATACTGTGAAGACTCTTCATTATCTTTCTTGAGACCATACAAAGGAGTGAAAAGGCCCTGATTCTCTGTATGTAAATATCTGTTCAACTTCTGTGTAAATAGTCTTAACAAGGTGGGTTCCTGGGCTGCACTTCAGGGTCAGTGAAAATGAATGCTGTGCAGCTTTATCACCACCTTTAGTTGTTGCTCCTCCACTGATCAGATTGAATGATGCAAACAGGTCACTGAAACTGCTTGGCAGACACTCTTCACCTGACCTAGTGCCTGTATTATGTAGGGTTTTATTGACATGGCTCTCCTCAAATGCCGGTTTGGAATGTATTAATAACTTCGGCAGAGCTCCTGGTGACTTTCCTCCAGTTGGAACAAAAGGTGAACTGTGTGAGGAGAGCAGGAACAGAAGATTTTCACAGTATCATCACTATTTTCAGTGAAACATGAGCTGAAAAATCACCATGTTGATGCTGAGATCTGGGTAGAATAACTGGCCAAAACTGAAAAAACACTGGGGCAAAAAAAAAAAATAGAAAGAAGCCATAAAAGTATATGGTAGTTTGGTACAGATGTGAAACAGGCTGTTGGAATATGTTGCCTAACTTGGAAAAAATTTTAGGACCTAAACCTGGAGGTATAAAGACTATCTTTGCTAAATTCTTAGTGAACAGCTACTTCATGCTGGAGCCTGAAGAATCTTGGAATCATAGAATTTATTAGGTTGAAAAAGCCTTCTAAGGGTCCAATCATTAACCCTTTGGTACCTTTACCACCACAGAGCATTGCCAAACCCACAATGTCCCCAAGTGTCACATCTACATGTCTTAAATACCTCTGGGGATGGTGACTCAACGGCTTCTCTGGGCATCCCTTTCCAATGCCTGACAACCCTTTTGGTGAAGAAATTATTCCTGTTATCCAACTTAAACCTCCCCTAGTACTACTTGGGGCCATTTAATTTTGTCTTACAGCTTGGTTTTTTTGGGAGAAAAGCCCGTCCCCCATGTGTCTACAAACTCCTGTCAGGTAGTTGTAGAGAGCAAGAAAGTTCCCCCCTGAACCTCCTTTCCTCCAGGCTAAACAAGGTGAATTCTAATAATTTTCCAAATTGCAGGGTACATGAATGTGGTTTTTTGACTGAATTTTTTAGCCCTTCTGCACATAGATATTCTTGGTCTCAGCAAATTGCTTGTTTGAATGCACATGCTGACAGTAAATATGATGTTACAGAAAGCCTTAATCTATTTACCTGTCTTAGGTTTTTCCTATGTAAGTGATTATTGCAATCATTTTGATGAATCATGTTGTTTGATAGAAATAACAGCTTACATACACAACTGGAATTTCCTTTTGCTCTTAGAGTACTTTGAGGGAAGGAGGAAAGAAAATAAAAAGGTATTTGTGACTACTTAAATCTATCTTTTTAATAATGTGGTAGACAGTCAGCAATGATGGTGTGATTCACTACTTGCCTATAATGTTAATTATACATTATTAGCTGTTTCACTGTATGATAGCTGGCAATTGGTGATATGATTCATAAAGTGCTATTGTTAAACCAATCTGAAAATCTATTTGATTTAGGTTAAAAGAAAGGGCGATAGGTCATAAGAAGTTGAAAAAAATGAGAGAGAGAGAGAAAAAAGAAAAGACACCGACATAATTTGTGGTTCTATTTTTATATGAACAACAAGGTTTACATTGAAGAGCTGTTGGATACAGTTTCGGTGAGCAAGGATTTTGCAGAGAGATTAGATCAGTTACAAATTGCTAAATCTGATGACTTAGATAAAAATTTAACCAGAGGCTTTGAAAGAAGTAGAACATGTTTCTGTGGAGAAGTGATTGCCCCGTACTTCCGAGATAGAGCTAATCAGAGAAGGCCGCACTGGCTGTACCCTCAGTAAAAACTGAACAGGGAAGAAATCATTCATTTGAGAATGGAGATCATTTCCAGGTGTAACAGACTGAAAACTGCATTTCACTCTCCAAATGCACCCAATATTTTGGGGAACCCCCAGAAGGCAGTCCTGCAACTGTACTATAATATGTTCCCTTCCAAAATATCCCTATCAGATCTGTGTTCCCAGCTGAATAAACTGAGTAAAACAATTGTTCCCTCCTCCACAGTCTTTGTAAGATTCCAAAACCTTTTCCCATTTCCACAGAAAAACCACCAACTTTAACCAACCACTTAAAAAACCCAAAGAAAACACAGATTGCCCAGAGATAGCAAATACTCCCAAGGTTAAACATTCATTCCAGACTGCTTCATATCTGCACTTTATCTGAGCTAGGAAGGGAATTTGAAGCTTCATCCTTCTTGCTCCAGCAGGCAGCAACTCGGGCAGAGTAGACCTCATCCTTTCTCTCATGTAAGTCAAAAGTGAGTTATAGATCTGAGCTTCTGCTTCCCAGTAAGGGCACTGTCCATAAAGGCCCATCTCACAAACAGATTTCAGTTCCTAGGAGTAAATACTACCCGGTTAAAAACAATTTGTCAAAAAAGTAATAAATGCACTAAAAAAAAAAAATTAGAAATCAAAGTAATAAAATAAGTCAAATATTTTTTCCTTCATTAATTTTAATATCCTTGTAACTCTTAGGGGAAAGAGTTAAGATGAAAGTTATATCACATTGTTCTCAAAGGGATTTATGTCTTCTCTTATCCCAGATAACACTCCAAAGAAATAAGATAAATCACACTGACCACACAGTTTTCTCATCCATTTCCTCATATACCCAGCTCTTCTGTGCAGCAACAACCCTTATCCCAATCTGTTCAGAGAAGGCAAGAGAAGTGCTGTGTTTCCACAACTTCAATTGCATTAAAATACGTGACCTAGAAATGCTTCATGGAAACTTTTAAGACTATTTGTTGCTATGTCTTAGTTCTTAAGGCAATAGTTTTGTGGGACAAAGATAGGCCTGGGAGCTAGGAATTCCTGAGTACTGTCTCCAGCACTGTCTTGACTGTCTATTGCCTTCATATCACAGTGATTGTGTGATTTATTTATAAAACATAGATTAGATTAACTCAAACAAGATTAAATTAGATAGAACAAGTCACTTAAACTCTCACTGACTATTTCCTCATCTGTAAACCAGCGATATCTGTATTTACCTATTACATGGTGACTGTGAGGATTACTTAATCTCCCTAAAGAATTATCATGATTATCATTAATCTGGAACACACAAAACAAGTCCCGATAAGGAAACAAGCCTGTGATTCAGCTGAGGTGGAGTAAAGGTACCAAAGCAATTCTTCTGCTGATCTGATAGTCAAGCACTCTTGATAAAGGTTTTGGGATGGCTTCATTTCATATTAGGCATCTAAAGTATAATGTTTAATATAAGATAGCTGTCTAAATTCCTTCTGTAGTCCAAATGTGTGTAGATGGATGTCATGCATTAAATGAGTCAATAACATCATGATTCTGGGATGAATCACCCAATGGATTTCTCTTTATTATCTGTAGAGGGAGTCTGGACAACTAGGCAAGATACATTTCAGAGAGTTAATGTTATGTGAGACCAAACTAAAAGATTTAGTAACTTGCTTGAAGGACTACAGCCACATGACATGTTCTGCCCACACAGGAGCAGAGTAACCATCAGTACCAGTTTGCTCCCAAATTCTCGTCATCACATTCCTGCATCCTGAAATCTTACCATCCCTTTTGTAGTCCACAAGACCCCATAATAGCTTTGAGAAATATAATTTAAAATTTCTGTTAATTAAGATAACATATCAAAATGTTGTCCCATATTACAGCATGGTTAAATATTTTGTACGAGGAGCCCCTCTACTTGGGGGCAGGGAGGACAGAGGGGAACTGTTTGGGGTAAATTGTGTTTCCTAGCTGATCTGTTCTTTTGGGAAAGGGCAGGAGTTGTTCCTGGAAGAAGTCACTCCCTTTTGGAGTCTTTTGCACAACAGGTGATTAAGACTCATTTCTTCCCTCTGGAATTTCTTTCCTGCTCCACAGTGGAGTGCAGGTCCTCCTATATGACTTTCCACCCCAACTCTTCTCTTCTGAAGACTAATGCCCCCTCCCTCTTCTGAAAATAACTTGAGTTTGTTCCAGAGTTAACCTAACAGCAGAAAATCCTGCCTCTGCCAGAAAGAAAGAAGGAGTATCTCCCACTTTGGCTCCTGCTCTAAAAGAGAGACCAAAGGACATAGAAAAAAAGGTAGAGGAAGTGAAGCTGCGGTGGGGTTGAGAGGAGCCTTGTTGCACAGGTTGAGCCAGAGCTGGGCTCAGGTTGGTGTCACAAATACTTCAGTTACACCAGAGCCTGAATTGCTCAGGAGTAGTTTGGTCCCACACAAATGTGGAGCTGCAGCAGTGTCATGGTACAGCTACATCACTCAAAGCAAGAAGGAATTTCTCCTCTAGAGCACTTTAACAAAACCTGATCAGGCAGCTGCTGCCCTGATGACACGTTTCGTGTGTGTGTTGGGGGCCAGAAGTGAGAAATACCTTCTTAGAGAGGGAGGGGGCTGGACGAAAAGTGCATATAAGCAGGTGGGGACAGGCTAAAATTTACCTGCCCTTAGCAAGGCCCAGCTGCAGAAAGGCTTTTAGGTTAGATCTAAAGCTTTTCTGAGTCAAGAGGAAAGCTACTATTGATGTAANTATATATATATATATATACACATATATATATATATTATATTTGTACAGTGAGCTCTTTAAAAGCCAGTGTTTCTTCTTAAGAACAATGGCAAAAAGAGCAATAGGATTGAGCAGATTTAGAAAAGTTTTAGAAGCCAAAACATGGCTGGCCTTTAATTTGTTATAATCTTAGAGTAGGGGACAAAAAAATCTTCCTAAGCCTAAACTATCTCTTTGTTTTTCTTAGCAAAAGGAAAACTATTTCAGATAAAATAGAAACCACCCTGAAAAGCCATCTGGAATTTGAAATTAATCCAGACTACCTGTGAGTAAGATGTTCAAAGAAGGGTCTGCCTTCAGTCGTGTCTTGTACTGAAGTAAGAATGCTGTCAGCACTTAATAATGTTAGTAGTAATAGTTCTTTTCACACACCTTTTCACTTCTCAGTGTTGGCTGGGACTGGAAAGAGCAGAGCCTTTCCAAATGGAAACAGAGAGCACTAAAAATCACATTTTAAGAACAAAAACAAAAGAAAATCAAACAAACTGAGGCTATGCTGAAGTTTTCAGTCCTTCAGTCCAACTTTGAAAACTCATTAGTGGTAGATAGTTCAGATAAGGTATGAATCCAGATGTTACTGTGTTTATCTTCAGCAAAACCGAGTCCAAAATTTTACTAAAAAAAAAAATGGCTGGGCTCCTAAATCTGAATTTAAACATGTAAGAAAACGCCTTGATGGGCAAGAGCATGAAGACATGCAGATTTTCTTGACCTTAATGAGATGTTCAAGGTACTTAACACTTTTGAAAATCAGGCCACAATTCAGCAAAGCATTTCAACATGTGTTTAACATTAAACACATATTTAATCAGATTAAAGCATATACTTAAGCACATTCCTGAACCAGGATCAATTTAAACATGGGCTTATGATCTTTGCTAAATAAGGTTCTCACTTAAGTTTCTAAATAAGGTTTTGAGAGCCTAAATTTAGTTTTTTGATTTTATAAAAACTTTGGTCTGTTTTGAATGAAATAAAAAATTAAGTGAAGGGGAAAATTCTTAATACTCCTATTTGGTTTGCTAATCATGTTTATCAGTGCTTGACAGACACCAGGTAACTAAAATTTTGAGTCATTAAGGAGAAGTAAAAATATATACTGTTGGAAAATGTAGATTTTTCACATGCAATCTAATTTTGATTCCTTGGAAATGTTCTGTATCAGATATTTTGACCCAATATTATCCAAAGTTAAAGACAAAAATTAATTTTAACTGTGTTTTCTCTAATTTTATCCATCGTATGTCTATAGCTAATATTGGCACAAGGAAAAAAGAATTATTAGTCTCTCTCTTTATTTAGTTTTTCCTCTATTTTCCTTTAACTTCTCTTTTTCTTTACTTATTTTTTCTTGCTCTCGCGGCAGAACAAGCCACATTCCAGCCCTTTCTGTTAACACACCTGCATACATTTGAGTTTCTATCAGCCTCCTGTCAGTCTACCAGTTGTGCAATTACATGTGCTAAGACAAAAGCAGTGTTGATGGCCACAATTTTGATTAGGGTAAGAGTGACTCACTGGGACAACAGCAATCCAGAGCATGTCCATGCACACGTTTTGCATGGATGTGAGGCAGCCAAGGCAGCACACAGACACACAAATAAGATTGAGCAAGAAGGATGAATTTGAAGTTTGTTAGCAGTTAGACACACAACATTCAAGCTGGATGGTAGCCAACCCCCCTCCATCATCTCTGGCATTCCTGCAAGGTAGAGGACTGAAGTTCAAGCTGTGGGATAGTCCTTCCCTAAATATATTCCCTCTTTCTCCCATTCTCATTGGAACTATATCAAGTCCTGACTGCTTCACAGGCTGGATGGAGTTCTGAGCAACCTGGTCTAGTGGAAGGTGTCCCTGCCCATGGCAGGAGGGTTGGAACACAATGATCTTGAAGGTTTCTTCCAAACCAGAACCACTCCATGATCTCATTATTTAACATGTGCATGTTTTCCCCCTGTTTTAAATAGGGCAGTAAGTGCAGGTAGGTTATCTCGGGATTAAAACTAAGTTTTTTGGAGAGGAGGTGCTCAGGGTTAAGTGCATTAGCAGGTACTGCTTAATCATTTGCAAGCTGTAAATTCATTTTGTAGTTTATGCCACAATAACTTGTGTTCAAATTCATAGCCTTCCTTAAACTGGAGCAAATCCCTATGTGGACACACTAATTTCAGTTTTAGAGTGACTTATCTCAGTGTATCGTAAACTTGTTCTGAATCAGCTTATGCCAAACTGGAATAAGCTTAATTTAAAATTGAAATAAAAG
This sequence comes from Dicrurus megarhynchus, assembly GCA_013399195.1. NCBI lineage: Eukaryota > Metazoa > Chordata > Aves > Passeriformes > Dicruridae > Dicrurus > Dicrurus megarhynchus. Next base: position 242,404 of record VXAD01010121.1, on the reverse strand, counting down.
GATTAGGATAAATGAAATTGGTGTAAAATCACACCTTTATTTAAGCCAATACAACTCTGTAGGCAGATAAAAACCTAGGATTTGTGTTTATTTAAAAGTGAGTGTTAAAGAAAATAGAAAAATACAATGAATAGGGCAAATATTTCCAAACCCTGTTGAGAGGATATTAGAACAACAAAGAGTTAAAAATAATGCAATTTGAAAAGAACTATTCAAAATTGCCTAATCTCCATGGTTCAGAGCCTCTCCCATTCAGCCACATTAGACAGCAAGACCCTGCAGGCACTTAATAATACTTTTATATAGTAGCACTTTACATTTTCTGTGCTGTAAAAGCATTAACTAATTAATCTTCACAACAACCATCTGAGGTTGAGAAGTGAGGACTAATATCCCTTCCTTAAAGATAGAGAAGATAAAATACCAGGCACGTCAAGGGCCCCTGTTCCTGACTATTGTGTGTTTTGTTTTGCAAGTGAGAAGGCCTCTGATACCAAATATGATGGGATAAAGTTGGATAGCCAGAGCTGGAGTCTCCCTCCCTCCCCCATGACAGGCTGCTGTTGAAAATTTGGCTTCAGGAGATATATTTTTCGGACTCCAAGCCAGGAAGGCCCTTAAGCGTATGCTTAATATGAATCACAAATAACATGGGAAAGCCAACGGTCTCCTGTAAAAATATGTGTGTAGCTCAGTGCTTTGGTGGCTCAAGTCCAGAGACATAGATTTCTAAAGAGGCTTAAGTTCCTAAGTCTCACTGGGGAGATGAAAAGTCAAAATCCCTAACTCCTGGACCTTGATTTCTAGAGCCTGACTAGAAACTCAGCAGATCCTGGTTCACATTTTGGTTTGCAGAATTTGGATCCTATGAACTCACACAGGGGAGGAGGCATTCACAAAAGCCCCTGGTCTTCTAGAAAGGTCAGGCCCTCTAAGGCACGGAAGATATTCTAAGCCACCTCGAGGGATTCTGCCCTGAACCATCCTCTGGACAAATTTGTCACTCAGCCTAAGCCACACAGTCTTGGAAAAATAGAATCATGGAATCATTTAGCTTGGAAAAGACCCCCAAGATCATCAAGTCCAAACTTCTGTTGGAAGACATATTCAGTTGCATAAAATGGTGAGTTTTCTCAAGCAAGTGGGTGACATTTCTTTATTTCTTTACACAAATATTTCCCCAAGCTCCCAGGAAGGGCACATGTACCTGTGTGCTTGTGCTTCACTGAAGGGAATGGGGTATTCTCACCATGAGACTGCATCTGTCTCAAAATTCAACAGCTGATTTTTCATAACTGCACCTTCCTGGAGGTGCTGGATCAATCTCTGAGCAACCTGCTCTAGGGAAAGGTGTCTCTGCCCAATGCAAAGGGTCGGAACAAGATGATTTTTAAGGTCACCTCCAACCCAAATCATTCTATGATTCTATTCTATGATTTTATGATTCCATTAGCTCAGCTTCAAAACTAAGCAAATTGAATCTCAGAGCTTTTATGATGGATACACCTTAGAACCTTAGAATGGTTTGTGTTGGAAGGAACCTTAAAGATCATATTGTTCCAACCCCTCTGTCATGGCCAGGGACACCTTCCACTCGACCAGGTTGCTCAGAGGTCCAGCCAACCTGGCCTTAAACACTTCTGACTGTGGGGCAGCTACAACTTCTCTCAGCAACCTCTCCCAGTGTCCCACCACTCTTACAGTTAAGAATTTTCCCCCTAACAGATAATCTAAACCTACCCTCTCTCACTTTGAAGCCATTGCCCTTTGTTCTGTCACTACATGCCCTTGCAAAAAGTCTCTTTCCATTTTTCTTGAAGGCTCCCTTCAGGTGCTGGAAGGACCCAGTCAGGTCTCTCGGAAGCCTTCTGTTCTCCAGACTGAGCAATCCCAATTCTCTCAGCCTTTCCCCATGGGAGAGGTGTTCCATCCCTCTAACCAGCCTGGTTATCCTTTGGTCACCTCAGTGCAAGGGATTTAGTCAAAATATTTGGTTACGGTCCCTTGTCCTTTGAGACACCTCCAAGACAAGCCCAGCTGAAATCACCATCTGGATAGCCAGCAAGGTTCCTCTCTCTCACTGTCTCTCCCCTGTAAAGGCACTTTGGATAGCTAGTTTAGATTAAATATCCGAATTTAAGATGGTCAAAATTATATCAGGCAAATGTGCATGTGACTTGTATATTATTCTGTTTTACAGAAGGCTGAAATATCACTCCTGATAAACTTACGTGATGGTTTCTAGTGATGGTTACGTGGTTAAGTAGTTTCCAATGTCAGCTGGAGTAGGACTGACTTGAAGTCTTGGTCTTCTTGGAAACAGGTACATAGCTCAGCCTCAATTTAATCCTGGCGTATTATTCCAGTTATTGCTCTGTGAATTTCCTCCTCAGTATTTATTTTACAGCAAAGTTTAGATACAAAATCCTGCTTTTTTAGCATTAGTTTAATACAGTAGGAGAACCTTGTCCAGCAAAGCAAAGGTGGCTGCAAGGAGGGCTCTGATCACGTTCTAGCATGCCAAGATGAGATTTTGGCTGGCACTAACAAGCGTTGCAACATTTATTAATTCATTACTTGGGAAATTGTCTCACCCAATTTCTTCAGGCTGCACCTCACTCATTGCTACACGTTTGGAGAATAAGTTAAAGATGCCTCATGTTATTTCTAAGTCTTAGTCACTGTTGTTTGGGTGTGGGCACTCCTTAACCTGGGCTTCAGAAACTGAAAATGAGGGGTGAAGGTACAGAAACTATTCTCATCAAAACCAGAGGGAAAATAAGAAGCAGAAAGATGAACTCTCAAGTAATTTAAAAAAAATAATAAAAAAAGAAGCTGTCTCCTTAGTTCAAAAGGTATAAAAGAATCTCTGTTGGATACTGAAAATCCTGAATTAAATGATAATCTGGGAGACCTCCAGTACTTACTGAAACATAAAGCAGTACAGTGCATGTGTTATCTGAGCAACATCATATCACATAACCTGAAATGCATCAGTATTTTGGCATCCTTTTAAATGTATAAAAATGCCAATGGAAAATAAATAGGTAGTTAATAAGCCAGAATAAACCTTCAAATTGATGCAGACAATTTCATTTTTCTGATGTTTTTCTGGTGTGTCTTCTTTTACCAGGGTCCTACAGATCTGGGAACATTTTATCCAAATAACTACTTCTTTCTGAAAGTCTGTGAGCATTTTTAGGGTTCACAGTCTTGACTCACAAATGACACTATCTTAGGACAGATAAAGAGGAAATTCTTCCCTGTGAGGGTGGTGAGGCACTGGCACAGGTTGCCCAGAGTAGCTGTGGATGTGAACGTAAAAAAAAAAAAAAATACATGGACAGATATGAACAAGATCCACTGAAAAAGTTTCAAATCCTACTCCCTCAACTGTAAGTCCAAGTCCTCCCTTGTCCGTTCCCTGGGTTTTAGACTTCAGAAGACTGAGATTCCTTACTGTTATCCCAATTATGAGACTCAGTATAAAAATAGCCAAGGAAAACCTAATAGTCTATATTATACAGAACACCAGTATAACATCTTGTTCTCAGTTCTACATTGTCTGTAATGTTTAATGAACCTTTAGGGGTTTTTTTTAATGTGATTTCACAATATCAATAAGATTTTGGGAGTCTGCTAGCAAACTGAATTGAGCATGTGCAGTATTCTAAAAGTAAAAAGAACCTTAACAGGTTAAAACATAAGAATAACTAAACTAGTTTTCTTTAGCCAAACAATGGAGTATGTAAATTGCAAATCTAGACTTAGTCTAGGCTAGTCCATATTAAAAATAAATTGAAAAACATTGCAGACATTGTTAATTTAGCATGAAGGCAAAAACATTGCTGAAAGATTACTGTAATGGAGTATAGTTAATTCCATTCAATTCTTTTTCATGGTTCTTAAGGATAGGTCAGAATAAATATTAAATCCACAGGAGATTTATTGCTTCCTTGGAAAATCAATATGCCGTGAATCAACATTAACATGAACTTTGGACATTCTGTGTGTTTTCTTTCCTGGGAAATTTTTTGTAAGTCTGGCTGAATCCATATATATTCTCAGCAGGACTCATGAAAAACTGTATGCAGCATCACGCCAGCTAACTGTGATTAATACATGGGTTTAGCTCGGTTGGAGGCTGGTGAGATCTGAGAACATTCTTAAGGAAGGTGGAGAATCGAGACCTAAGCCTTGAACGCAACTGAGCTTGGTTTAAACTGACTTGAAGTCACGGTCAACATTGTGCAAGTGCCTCAGACTTCACCAACATGTTAAACACAGCCAACATTTGTAATGGATACTGCCCCACCTGCCCAGCCTTTGCTAATATGGCACATAATTATATGTCATCAATATTACCACCCTCCTTTTCTGGTATCTCCCTTTCCATCTACTCCTTCTGTCTGTTGCCATTACTGATTAAAATTTTGCTTAGCTGCTTTTGGAATGTAGGTTGGGTTTGTGCTCAACTCCCAAGCACTTCATACAAGGTTGGCATACACTGGCAACCTGTTTGGACCAAAAGTCAGGAATCTGGGGCAACATTTCACCTTGAGTGCTACCTGTCTGACTGAAGTGTGCTATTTAAATAAAGTTTGATTTTGGTTTTGTTTGGTTGTTGGGTTTTTTTGCCCTGCAAAATCTTCTGTCGGAGGTCAGTTCAGCACAAGGCTGATGTTATTCAGCTTTAGATTCAGACACTTAAATTTAGAGGTATAATTACATGAATATAGATTTGACTCACTTGCCCACACAACTGATAGATGTTTGTAGGCCTTGCATATTTTACTTGGGATTTACAGGAGACCCGTAGGCCCTCTCTGACCCTTCCTGGTACCCCAGGGTACTGCCAATGCCAGAAAAAGCCCATGGTTAGGAAGGCGGACACACACATTTGCTCAGTTGAATCTCTCTCATATGGAAAAAATAGGAGTTTAAACACCAGCTAATATAGAAACCTGAATGGAGACACCTAATTTGGGTAAGGGAGCCTGGAGTCAAGATATTCTTCACTTGAGCTGGTTTCTGTTACTTAAAAATGTCCCACTGATGCTTTCCTGTCCCTCTGCCTTCCCCATCTTTTCCACACAAGATACCAGTCCATACAACCTCCGTCCTTGTTTCTACACCACAAGGCTGGGAAGCTTTGTAGACCTTAGGCAAGGCTGATGTAGCCCACAGGCTTTTTGATCATGCTGCAGGTGAGAGCTCTGCAAGTTGGCTCCAGTGGGAAGAGGCTGGATCTTTGATTCTTGTTATCAGAGGTAATGCACTGAAACCCGGCAAGCCTGATGAGGTTCCTGAAATAATCTTGCTGTCGTATCTTGTTATACAGAAATTAATCATGTTTAGGAACAGATTTACTTGCAGGTAAAGTGAATAAGGAGGAAAGGAGAACTGCGAGATATTTAGCTCTTCTAAATGACATATCTTTCTCGACCACTAGGACATTGGTAACACTCATGTTCCTAATCCAGTGCAGCACCAGATTTTCAGGTGGCCTCACACAGTTACAAGGAGTTAGGAAAAAAGCTTCTTGTACAAAAATGCAAAGTATCTGTCAGGGGAGAAGGAGTTTCTACCTTGGTCTCCCACCTGAAACCTTGGCCACCTTTTTCTACCCCCTGAAACTCTCCTCTTTCTAGATCTTTTACTTTTTGATTGTGAAACATGTCAAACTCATTCAGGGTTAACAAACTGATTATGAAACAGGTATTGGCTTGAATGGGAACTAAATAGAAAGAGTTTCTATTTAAACTGGAATGGAATTGAAAAATTCTCTGCTAAACTCTCTGGGGCAGGGTTTACCTCATACCACTGAAATGAAAATCATACAGCAATTGGCCTTCAAGGTGTGTCCACATTGCAAGTAATGGTAAAAACTATAACTACAATGATGCTGATGTTGTTGACAATATAATAATGACAATAGAAGATATTATTGTATTTATTGAGGAGATCCACTGCCTGAAAGTACAGAGAATGACATTCCTGTATAATTTTTATTTTTTAATATAAATCAACATTTTTATAATTGTCTTATAATTTTTATAATTACTAATGTCTTTTTAGTTATCCATCAGCACATTGTGGGTGGAAATAAGTTGGGGTGTAACTGATGGAGTTAGTTGTGGGGTTTTCTTTTCCTTTTCTTTTTTTTTCTTGCTGAGTTTCTTGATGTGTGTGCTTTTCCACGCAGATGGCACCTTTGGCAACAGCCTACCTGGCAGGATTTCAGGGCACCATTAATCTATCAAAGCAATGCTAATGAAGTTGGACTCTTAACAGTTTACTCACCATCTGCTTCTAACCGTCATCCTTCCCTGTGCTGTCCCTAATGCTCCTCTCGTGGAGGATGGGAACTCTGAACAGCACTGATTGATTTGTTTTACTGCTACAGCTACCAGCTTCCTGCGATGCTTTTGCTGAAAAACAGTGTTAAAAAGTCAAAGCCATAGCTTTTGAAAAATTTTACAGAACCCAAAGGTCAAGTTTTAGACCCTCAAAATAGCCAAATTTTGCCTGACCCTGTAGACCCCCAGGTTTCCATAAGTTTCTGTCTTTCCTTTAGACTAGATTACACGAAAAATGTTATTAAATTTAGACTAACACAGAATACCATAGTTTGCTATTTACATGAAATATTTCTGAGTTTATTGCAAGATTGAAAAAAAAAAATGTTTGGGGCTCATTTGTCTAAAACACCTACCTGTTTTTTCCAGTGATATAACTTGGTCTAAATAAAGGCACTGACTGTCCACAAACCTCACCTCACATTATATCACCAGACCAAAAGAGTTACCACAGCCACCATTCTTCCAGTAAAACCTTCTTCTGCAACAGGCTCATGTTGCCAAGGTGTTCCACACCTATTCTCATTCCACCATGGACTGGATTTGCAAACTAGGTGGTTTCCCTCCCTATCTGGCTCGCAGGACCTAAGCCAGAAACGTTCTCGGAGCACAGAGAAACGCATCCAAGAAAAGGAGATTTATAACCCTCTTGCTGACTCCTTTATATTCAAAAGTCTCATGGCTTCACCTGGAACAGGGCAGTCCCAGGTGCAAGTTTCTCCTGAGGGGGTTTGAAACCACATCTCTATTTCTCTACCTCCCAGGAGAATACCCTAACCACCAAGAGATAGTCCAGGAGATTGTGGGTCTCACAATCTCTTCCAGTAAATCTATTCCACTTTAATTAAATATTCATTGTGCTTTTGGAAGACATCATAACTCCAGACACAGGCAGAAAGGGAAAACTTGGGTTTCTAATCCCATATCTAACAGATATGCTCAGCATGATGCACTGGGTTTGTTAAACTAATTTTAGGAGTTGCATGCCTTATTCCATGAGTTTGCCCAGGGAGAGCACAGACTCCCTTTGAAGCTTCATACCCAGCCAGTAGCCAAAATCAGACACTGCAGCAATGAGCAAAGTTCTAGTCTTTCTGCATCTCTTGTGGATAATACATCACTACCTGAATTATTTACTTTTAATTAGAAAGAGGAAATAATAACAACAACTCCCCAATGTCGTAATCATAGGCACACAGTGATTTATTAATAACAATTGCTGCATATATATGGGCTAAGCAACTTAGGGCAATGAGTAAAACCATCAATTATAACTGCTGCAACATTTATAAGACTAGCCAATGACAGTGGCATGTTCAGCATTACAGTTTACATGATTACCAATAAAATGATGGGAAAAATGGTAGAATTCTGAGCCTAACTTACTGTCACCATCAAAAAAGAGGAAAGCGAGGGCTTGGCAATGGGGAGTAGAAAAGTTTGAGGCACCAAAAAACTGCTCATAATGAAAAATAGAGCAGGAAAAAAAGAAGACAAACAAACATGAGGGACGTGATAGAGATCATAAAACCGGTTGTTTCCAATTACCCTGCTTCATATTACAAGAATAATGAAGCATCCTATGGAACGGGATGGCAAGACATTGAGAGAGGATAAAGGGGAAGACATTTTTTCACAATAGATAATTGACCTGTGGAACTGATTGCCACATGATAGCTGCAAGTCCAAGAGCTTAGCAGGTTTTAAAAAGGATTAAACATGTATAGGGATAATTAGTTCATCCATTATTAAACAAGATAAGTTTTATTAGTCACTAGTTATATTAAACAAGATAAAGACCTTGTAGGAAACTTTAATTTTTACCCAGTGAGAAATTCCCGAATATCAACTTCCAATAGCTTTTCCAAAAATAAATATTTTTCTGCCGTATTTCATGGGAAATTTTGAATTTTAGTTTCAAAAAAGCCAGCATGCTTCTGACTAATATAATTAGCAAATAATGTGATTTCATCTTGTCTTAGATCTGGATTAGCACTGACATGTCCTGGCTAATATTTGTTATCTGCACTGAAGTACCTCATATAAAATGAAATGGGTATCAAGGTTTTCCTGTAGAAAAGCAAGAAGAGCTCAAATATCTTTTCAAAGTGTTTCCAACTGAGATAAACTTTAGTTTCTAGAAGGCATTTCTACCCAAAGAAAATCACATCCTATACACTTTTACGGTAATTGGATATCTTGCATTCTAGAGTGACAGTGCTCACCTGAGGACTCCACCTATGTGCAATCAACCACTTTTCTTTGTCACTCATTCTGACAATATTAATTTTTCCTGGCTCAGGTTCTATCATATGCTGGGATTTATGAGGAGCATCTGCAGGAAGATATTCCTCCTTAGTTTTCCAGTCAGTGGAGAGAGTGACTACATCCAGATGGTGGTTTCAAGAATCATGGAACCACACAGACAGTTAGGCTAGAAGGGACTTTTGGAGGTCATCAAGTCACAGCTGAATTCACAGTGAAATTAGACCAGGCTTTGAAGGCCTTTTTAACTTCTGAATCACTCTATGGAAACGGGTATCTCTCTTCCTACAGAAAACTCTGGTAACAACAGAAGGAACCCAGAAGAAAAAGAAGCATAAATGAACAGCTCAGAGTAATTGGGGTAAATCCAGGCCATTCTCAGATTTTCACCTTTTCTCCCTCATGCCATATCCTTTCCACACTCCTTGCTCACCCATCCAAATGTGTCATTAACCCCTAAATGGGCATTTTCTAATAGTTACAACAAAAGAAGAGCTGTGTCCTGAAATGGCTGATATATTCCCTTCTGGCTCTATTCCCTGATAACTTTAAAAGTAGATTTCATAGCTCATTCCTGAAATACATCTTGTGCCTTATACTTCTCTTCTGTCTCCCTCTTACTCAGCTGATCATGTTTCCCTCCCTTTATCTTGCACAGTCTATTGCTCATAACTGGGGCTAAAATAGGTTTGGAAACAACCTGTACCAAAGAATGATCCCTAAAAGAAGTAAGCTATTATCACGGAACCATATTTTCTTTGGTGCTTTTCCTACTAAAGTAAAATTGTTTCCACAATTTTTCTCATCATGGTAGTACCTTGCTTAGAGTTGTATGTTGAAGTGGTTAGGTCAGTACTCTGCTTAAATCTAACACAGGTATCTCAACCCTCTACTTGCAACTAAAGTGTAGACATAAGTTATACACAGCTCTTGATGGCAATCTTGTCAACCATTAATGTAAAAGAAACCAGGATCCCATTCCAAGAATTCATGAGATTGACATCAAATTGTTTCTTTCACTTGGCTTTTGATTATTGTGCCCTTAGGGTTATTCAGGTACAGGCACATCATCAAACTTCATTTCATTTGTCCTGTATTAATAATTTTTTTATGGTAGGCAAGTATGCCATGGATTATTGGAGCACTGCATGTTTTTGAATGTATTTATCTTCACATCACTCTTATGAGGAAATCAAGTACACTCATTACTGTTTCACAGATTAGGAGCTGAAGAACAGAAAGGAAGAAATAACTGGCTGAACAATTGTGTCCATGGCAGAGCAAGGACTCCAGAAACCAAACCCACTCTTCACTTCAGAGATTAATTTCTATTTTACTGAAATCCGAGATCATTCCATAATCACATGCTTCCAGGAGCTGAGACAAAGCACAAACTATAGCAAAAATTCCCCTGAAAACCTAAGAATTTAGGTTTCTGGAGGTTTCTAGGTATCTGTAGACTGAGACACTCTTTTAAATTCTCTTTCTGGTCCAACTCAGTATTTCCTTTAAAGAATGAAATGCCCCACATCTGTCCCCAAGACATCAACAACAAAAGGTAGATGTTGCTCCAAAAAATGACTATGTACCTCAAAGTGTCACTTTTCCCCCAATTCTTAGTCTGACAGCCCAGTTCCACAGAGAAGTACCTCTTGCTCATCCTTATTGCTTTATCCCATATAACCTCATCACCCACCTCATTCCTCATTCTCTTTTTCCCATTCCACTTATTTTCTTTACCTCCCTTCCCTGACCCATATGTAATTTTGTTGTACTTGTAAGGTTGTTTTTTTTAAACTCACACTGCTCTGGGTTATTCCCACAGGCGCTGGAAAAATCAGTCCTACGTTACAGTGTGTGTGAGCAAACTGGCCAGGTTACAGAGCAGCAGCTCTAGGTTTAGTCACACTGTGTTCCCAAAACACCTGTTGGAGCTCTCCAAAACATTTCACTCGCAACAACATGCTGCAACACATAGAGACCTTTCCAGAAGCATGTTCACCTGGGAACTTCCTGGTGCTGGTGCTGTGGCTTGTCTAAATAATAACCAGCTCTCTGCAGTGCTAAACTTTATCTCTGGATGTTTTGACAATGATGTACAATACTAAAAATAAAAAAGGCTAAACAGGCTGAATTCTGTCTTTTAGTTTTAATTTATTTTTTACTATAGATGGGCTGTGGATAGGTGGGTTAATCTGGAGATATCTCCAGGCAGTTGGTAATACCAATTTAACATGCCTCTGTCTGCATTTTATCTCAGCTGAGATGCTAAATTAAACATGCATTTAAAAATAATGGCATCTGAACAGGGTGTCTCATTCTATTTTAGCCGGTGCAGTATTTTGTTATGTCTGCATGTTACTCTGTAAATGTTTGTGTTCGTTATCCTGATTACAGATGCAATTTTGCAGCCTGTTTATTGATTTTAAAACTTTAGAATACCATTGACATCGGCCATAAGGAACCTCACTTGTCTGGCAAGAGATTGCAGAAGGAATTTTAGACCTGATTAATTTGGTCTTGTGTCGCTTTTCCACTTGAACTTGTAATAGGAAGGCTACATATTCATTGTATTTGTATTTGTAAAAAGTCAATGCATCACATTGGTGTATTTAAACACATGCAAGATTTTTTTTCCTTTCTTATTCATTGTAGTTATCTTGTATAAACAGTTTGAAATAAATAAGTGTACACATGAAAATAGATAAGAATTCACAAGGTTCTGTTAAAGAAACACACACAACTAAATATGTACTGTTTTTCTCCCTGTAAATACCAAGTCCAAATAACAGTGCATTTTTGATATTTTGATATAACCACAGGAGTTAGGTCACTTTAAATTTTGCCTGAGTAAAGAGTTCACGATCTGACCTAAGAATTAGCATAATATTTAGCACTAACAGCCCAAAAAAAAAAAAAAAAAAAGAGAGGAAAGACTTCTTCAAGGACACCTCTCAGGCTGGAGTCTAAGCCAAGTATAACAACTGATTTAGACTTCACAGCAATCCTGTGGACTGAGAATCATCCCACTTTACAGAGAAGAAAGATAAAGCCCCACAGCTAAAAACTCCTTAGACAATACCTACAAATTCATTGTTACCATTGAATGAATGAAGAATTCACAAATTCTTTACAGGGGCCACAAAAGCAGCAAACAACACATGCCCAAGGATGTTGGTTGAATGTTAAATTGTCATTGCAGGGTATTTGATACGACGTGTGACAAATAAATATTTATCTGGAAAACTGTTATGTTGTTTTAAGCACATTATTCTCCAAACCACAGTATGGACTAGAGCTGGAAATTTATGGGGTCAGGGGGTGCCTGCAGAAAGATGAAAAATTTGCATTAAGGTCATATGTGGTCAAACCCAGATCAAAGTCGAAAGGGATCCAGTGGCTCTGGAGTCTTCATCTTTGGAGAGAGTCAAAACCTGACTGGACACAGTCCTCAGTAACCTGCTCTGAGTGTGAAGCTGGATGGGAGATTTCCAGAGGTCCTCTCCAACCTCAGCCACCCTGGGCTTCTGTGATTGACCTGATAACTCGACACATGCTACTTTTGTTTTGTTTCCCATCAAGACCAATCTCTCCACACTGAAGACCTACATTCCCTTTGGACAGGCATGTCCATCTGCCTTTAATTGCATGGCCAGGAGGGGTGAATTACCTTTAAAAGTCTAGTGGCTCTGGCAGTACTTATGTAGATGCACATTTTGCATGAATATAGGCTCTGGAATTTGATCAAGATATTCTAGAGGCAAGCTTGGCTTCATTCTGCTCTGGAAATGGCAGAAGTGACACCAGTAGATAAGTATCAGGCCTGGCATATTTTCAAACACTCTGATAGTGATAATGAGAATGTAGTATAACCCAAACTCCCTGGCATAACTTCACTGAAAGCAATGAGATATATAATACAGACACAATCCTGTGAGGAAGAGGTTTAAGTCTGTCTTGTAACTTGACATTCCTGACATAAGGAATTAAAAGAAATGGGTCTGGTTTAGCAGAGCTCATAGGCAGAAGTTGCCCAACACAGAGGATGTTTCACTGAAGATGATGTTGGATGCTACCCACCAAAATGCTCAAGTTCTGTAATCCTGGTTCAGTTTGCAAATGAACAAAATATAATACAAAATAATGTTGCTTTCACCATGTATTTGCTATCCTGGTATTCAAATATCAGATCATTTCAAAAAGGAGATACTGCTACATTCCACATGATGGCAGGAGATCTGTTTTTCTTACTGCAAAACCAGAGCTTACAGTTTAAAATTGTCCTATAAAATATAGCAAGATAAGCAATCTCCCGTATTCTCCAAGCTCTTTTATAATAATGTGTTCTCAAGACATACTCAAAAGGGACAATTCTTCTTTGTGTATTAAAAAAAACCCCAAACATGCTGAAATAGTTTTGCAAAGTTTACTTAAATGATTAAATAAGTGCTTTGTAAAATAATACATAGACGTCAACTGGTATTTCAGGGAAAATTTACAATGTTTACCTTGTTTTTGTTGTACATAATTAGGTTAACTCACTATAGGATTTTCTATATATTGTTCTTTATGCTGTCCTTGTTTTTATTAAGGAAGAGGAACTTTCAGGAACAATTTAGTAAGATTCATTTTAGATTTTTTTAATACAAGAATTTTCTGCTTATTTTTTTAACTGAAGAAATGCTCGAAACACTAGGATTGTTTTTTTCCTGGAGGTTGTTGGGCTTTAGCATCTTTTCTGGAGTGCTTTTGGAGCCCTTTAATTAAAACATTGAACATGAGATTTGTTATAAATATATAACAAAGATGTTGAAGTGTTTAGTAGGTAGTGAAATACTAATAAATGTTCTTTAAAACATTAACTTAAAGTGTTTAACCTTCACTTTCTTGAGTTGGATTATATTATATTATTATTTCTTTTATTCTCTTCCAGCCATCTGCTATTTGCATATTTAAAAAATAAGGACAAAATTAAACTAAAGTTATATATTTAACAACATGCATCATTATTTGCTTGTATGTTATAAAGCAGGAGAAAATATCACATGATTTCTTGTTTTTCTCTTGTATGTAGCTCATCTAAACAATATACACGAATCATTAAATACTTATGCAAGAATATGTTCTGCTGAAAAAGTGCACCAGGTTCATCCTGTGTTCTTCTCTACTAGGGAGTGCCCAATTCTTTTGGCACATTCCTCTTGATTTTAGGGCCAGAAAACAATCATAATATGATATCTTGATATCAATTCATGCTCCCATTACCTGCATGGAGCATTTTAGAAGACTGGTTAATGAGACAACAAAATCAGATGATGGGCAGCCATTGGCAGAAGTTATTTAAATACTAAAGACACTTAAGAGACAGGTTAAATACATAATTCCATCATTTTCATGTATGAAATCGATTTTTATGGACTTTTTTTTTGCTTCAGCTATCAGCCCCATATGTGGCTGAGCTGAAGCAGTGGATGCACCAGAAGCAGCGGTGGTTCCACAACTCTTTCTGGCACGATGAGGGGGAGGAGCAAGTTTTCAGCAAGTGTCGGAGTTAAACACCCAGAATTAGTGTCAGCAGCAGTTCAGACAGAGTGACATCCCTCCAACAGGCAAAGGAAGCCAGGACATAGATCCCAGCCAGGGAACTCTGCTTGGCTGTGTGTTGGTCAGGAGCTGCACACTGGTCACTCCTCCGCTATGGTATCCCCAGCTTTTAGCCTATGGAAATGAAGAGAGTTCAGGGATCATTTGGTGCTTGGGAAAACACAGAGCCAATATTCTTAAAATTTACCTTTAATGGCTCTAAATTTATCCTCTCAAATCCAACAAAAGAGGAGATATTCCCCTCTGGTTTTATAACGCAGCCAGCAGAGAGTGAAGCACACTGCTGAAAGTATAAGTCCATCAAAGGCTGGCACCTCCTTGCTTAATAAACCTTTCACTTTGTGTATTTGACTCATACTTGATCATTTTAGCTGCATTTTAGTACTGTTAGCTCTGGGGAGACAACTCAGCTTTTGGCTCAGAGATCAGGAACGGAACTGTAGGATAATTTTCAATTATAATATCTCTCGTATTGATGATGAATGATACTCAAGAAAGAAAACAAAAACCTGAGCAGGATAGCACAGTTTTAACTTGTAACCTGAACAGATGTGGTCTGTGAACTTTGAGACTTAATAGCAATGGAATGCCACATTATTATTTTCCAATACTTTCTGAAGAAGAATTTCCCTGAATGAGTGCTGATGACAATTTAGAAAAACATTTTTTGACTGATCAGTGCTTAAAATGCAGTATCAGCTAGCCAAGCACATTCACTTTGCAACTCTTCCTTGTTTTGTGCTCTGCAGCTTTCTTTCAACATATCTTTTAATTTGGGGGAAAAACAGTTATTCTTTTCATAATAGATTCTAGTCTGTTTCATGTCACTACACTGAGGAACTGCTACAAAATTTCTGTGATTAACTCATAAACACTTGAAGATAAATTTAAATTTTGAACTCCTTATATCCCCTCATCTCCTTTGTTTTATATATCTTTACTTGATTTTGCTTTTGAAAAATCGAACCAATAAAACTCCCTAGCAAACCCCTAAATTGTGAGCAAAAATAGTCCCAGCCATGTCGCCCTAGTAAAAGTGAGGGTGAATTTTGGAGAAACTGGAGCAGCTGGTTTTTTTTCAGGACAAATGTGATCTGGAAAATCCACAAATCAAAATGCTTATCTTGTGTTGGTGCCAGCACATAACGCATGACTCCTTGGTAGATGAATGTCTACCGTAGGATGCATTATTAGTCTATTTAGCCTCATGTGCTGTGCTGACCTACTTTAACTTTTTCTTAATAATGCACAGCACTGAAGCCATATTGACTCATATACTCATTTCTCATATACAATGAGGCATTAATAATACATTGGATTTTTTTCCCTCCAAAGCAAAGATACGGTTAAATCAAATGGATCCTAATGTGAACATCAACAAATGAAACAGATTGGCCCTTGTACAAGGAAAATGATGTTTTATAAGGAAGGTATTTCATTCTGCCTCCCCTGAGAGATGTTTCCTTAAATATGTCACTGCTATTTTTATGCTGGGCAAGGTGGGGTTTCTGGTTTTATTGGGTTTTACTATAAACTTTTCATACTAGTCTTTCTTACCTGTGACTAGAAAGAAAACCAAAATAAAAGAGAAAAATTGAGCATGTTTTAAGATGCATTGACAAGTCCTTCCAGAAAAAAAAAACCCCTACAAAAATCCCTTTAAATAAGTATTGTTAAAAGGGACTATGTGACAAACAGGAGCCGATTCTGAGAGAGTAAAAGCAAAAATCAACATAATTTGTGTAAAATGAATAAATTACTCCAAGGAGCTTGTTATCTCCTGAGCCTAATGAGACCAAATTCCTGATGAGGGAAACTAAAGAAGAAACCAGTGAATATCACTGTAAAATTTTCTTTGTATTTATGTCAAACTACAGGAAAAATATTTTTCTATATTTAAATCTTGCAAGTGAACTTGCTCATTTGGGTGAATCACTTAAAAAAGTTCCCTGTCCCTTGCAATACTGCTTTTCACTATTTTAATTTTCTAGGGTGAACCAGCAGATTCTGGTTCATGACTGGACACACTGCAGTGCTAAAATGCAAGAACTCAAATAGTTTCTACTTTCCTTCTGTATCAGGGTAACTTGCACCTAAAAAGCAACAACAGTACAAGCCATCAGTCCGTGGACACACAAAACTAAATTCAGACATTTAACACATAACATTTAACTTATGATTTTTTGATTTCAAAGCAGGCTGTGCTTGTTTTGAAGACATACACTGCAAATGTCAGTAGATGCTCTTCTTGCACTATGAAATTCAGATGTAAGAACCTATATTAGCATCCTGAACTCCCATCTTTTTATTATTTTTATAATTTTGAAGCACAATTCACTCCAGTAAAAGAGCAGTATTACACTAGTTTCAAATAAGGGAGCCTGGGATAAGGATCAACTCAGATAATGTAAGTTTATATTGACTTGTTTTAAAAGACTGACTGCTTTATATAATTAATTAAAGGGTACGACAGTTCTGCTGTACCAAAATAATCTTCAAGCTCTGTTAAGTGTTAATAATTTGGCCTTTTTTAATAAATGAAACCTTCTCCAACTTTTCAGCTTTAAGCTTTGTATAATACTTCAATTTGCTGTGGAGTTTCAAGAAAATTAGCTAATTAGTTTTTCAGAGATCTAATCAGTTGGATATTGGCCTTCAAAAATGTTTGTACATGTACTATCATGACTTTTAAATCTCCATCAGTTTTAAAAGCAATCAGTAGCAGAAAATTTATATTTTCAGATAGCAGAATCAGCTGTTCTTACTGAAATATGCAAATATTTTGTTAATATACAAGCAGGAAACAAAGTTTCTAGTATTATGGGAATATAAACTTCTCAAACAAAGGGAAATGACTTTGGCAGTTTTCTCCAGCACTGTAGAGAGAAACGTTCTGATTGTTTTGAAAAGACTTAATTTTTTTACTTTTTTTAAACTTGTCTTTCAGTATTTTTCTTCACTGATGCTTAAGGGCATAAAAATAGATGTGGATGATTCGCAGGAACTTCCAAAGGTAGGACAGTGTCTTTATCAATTATCCTATATTTGATAAGACTGTGCCTCTGATTTAAATGTCCAGTCGCTGAAGTAATGGCATAAATACATTGAGGGGCCTGTGCTTGCACATCCTTGCCAAGGGCATGAAATGAGTCAGATGAGTGGCCATTCTCTGATCCGCTCAAGAGAAAACACTCAGGAGACAACACTCGGGAGCTGGAAGTCTTCTTAAGATTCAGTGTCCTTCCTCTGGTTCCCCATCTCCTTCCTCAGTGGACCCAAAAGTCAATAAAAGCATGTGAATGTCCCTGGGCCTCATGGAAGGACTGTCAGGGGGGCCTTACACCTGGATGGGGGACTGGGATGGTCCCAATAGGAACAGGAGAAGCTGTTAAAGGGCAGGGGAGGTGGATTATATGAGGACTTTGGTCATCTTTCAGCCTTCAAGGAAAATTATGCCTGGCTCTACATTAATTGTGGGGTATAAAAATACTACCTGTAGGATGCTTTTGCTCATGCTCACAGGAATGTGCAATTATAGAAAGCACCTCTCCCTAATGTCATGTGAAAAATATTTAGAGTATTGGGGAAGGGGGGTTGTGTTTTATTCCACAACAGAAGTGTTCAGTTTCTGTCTCTTTTCCAAAAAGTGATTGAAAAGTTTGAACCTATTCTGGTTTTAGAAAGCTGCATCCCTCTGTGATTCAGAGCAGGGACTCAAAAAAAGCTTCTTCCCAGTTTATTGTTGTGAATAGCATGTGATCAACATTCTCTTCTCCCTACTCCATCTTCCCTTAGCCTAATTATTCCTTAGACAAAAATAACTCCTTAGGGGAAAAAAAAGCACTCACATGAGTTGGCACTTTTTGCATCATAAAATATCCTACTGGAAAAATTCCTAAGCAGTTCCCCCTGTAGATGTTCGTGCTATCAGTGAGGGGAGATGGTTTATTTCATTGTACCATTATTGACATTGACAAAGAATTTCTTATCTCTCTCTTCTAGAAATCAAACAGACATCAACAATGTTTCTTTCCAATGAGGCACACTAGCACGTGAGGAACCTTGAGAGTTCATTAAAGGTGCTGTTCCAAGAAAGATACATAGCCAGGGTTTTGCCAGCTAATAAGTGACCTTGGATTTTTTACTTATTGTATATTACATTTGGAACTGCCACATAAATTGTGAGGACCTGTTTTCATAAGATTTAAGCATGTGCACTCCCCTTCTCTGTTTCTAGCAGACAATATCTCCAGGTCACACTGTGTTACAGGATCTCACAGTCTCAATATTCTTTGAGATCAATATAATCTTTACCTTTCCCATTATCATGTGTAGTAGCAAACACAGGATTTGCTGACCCTGGGTTTTCACAAACCAAAGGATATGGGGAAGGCATTGGGGAAGAGGAGTTTTAAGTAAAAGCTACAGGATCAGACCCCTTTTTGTTCACATACCTGTAAATTGGTGCATTAGGGGTGGATTTAACTGGATGTGGGGAGGACCATATGGTTATTCCCACACCACATGTCCCAGGGCACATGCAGTGCCTTGTTCCCCTCTCTACAACAATCTGAACTTGAATTCAACAATCTGAACTAGTCTGCTATTAGAAAATCAAACAAAATAAAAGACTGACATTGAAAGAAGCATCCACTCTTTCACTGCTCTAATATAATACTGCAAGTTCCACCTACAGCTCAATCTCATAAAGACCAGGAAAATCTTCCAGTTTAATGACTAAATTAATTTTTCCTTCCTTGAATTAAATGCACAGTTATTAAAGCCAGAAGGATCACTGACAGTTTCTCCCAGCTTTCACTGTAGGTTGAAAATGGCATTCTCATCACAGAATTAATTAATGTTCTTGATGCAAAGAGATAGAGGATAGATTTACGTTCCACATGTTATTGAATAACTCCCACACGTAATATTGCTTTGGCACGTTTTATGTTCCTGGAGTTAAAGTGCACATCAATAGCTCAGTGCATTGATAACCTGAGTGTCAGTGCAGCTATAAAACCTGATTCTCCTTGAATTTTGCAGCTTTCAGTACACCAGTCTGCTGGAATGGGGTCCTTGTTGGTGCTGTGGAAGTGGCACACTGATTAGAGGAGCTGAATGATATAAACCAGGTATTTTTTTTGTTTTGTCAGCCTAATTTCATCTTGCTGAAGAAGTGCCTTCAGAAGGGTTAAAAATTACACTTTGTTTTCATTTTTCCACTGCTTGGAGTTTGTCCCCTCTTGAGTGAACCAGCCACTTCCAAACTCAATTCAGGTGTTCATGGGGCTCAGTGAGACACCACTTCTTTTAAGGCGCAATAATAATTACTGGAATTGAAGTTTTTGAATAGAACAGAATAGAATAGTTCAGTTGAAAAGGAACTACAATGAACATTGAGTCCAGCTGCTGTTACTGTTCTCTGTTTTAGTTCAAAGGGCTAGAAAAAGTGCAATGACTGTTGCACAAACACTCAGAGTGGTATTTTTTCACTAGAGTGATAAATGCTTTGGATAACACAAAAAAAAGGCATGTGAAGGTGTTTGGAGGTGCCAGATTTGTTGGGTTTTTGTCAAGGCATTACACAGGACAGATGGAGAGGGTTGAATGTGGTTTCGACATTGCTCGCTGAGTCGCACTAAGAGCAGTTTTACATTTACAGCTTTAAAGTTAATTATTTCCTTTTCTCTCTTTATTTCCTTCTTTCCTTTCAAACTGTAAGATACTTTAGCACTTAAAAAGCTCTCAAACAGGCTTCATGCTTTTTCTGGAGAAAGAACAAAGATATGAATGTGCATCTAGCCCTAGTTATGTGGAGATATCATACCAGCAGAATCTCCATTCAAAATTTTGAGCTAAATGCAGTAAAACTGGTGTGTCATCAGTCTCAGTTCCACACTTAACCAGCCTGCTCTCCTGGTAAGATATGATCTAAATAATTTGAAAAGAGATAACATCAACTGGGAGGAAAGTTTGTGTCAATAATCTTAGAAGGGGTTTTTGTTAGCCTAGTAGCACATCATTTTATTTGTTATTTGATTTCTAAAATCAAATAGAATTTACAAATAGTAAAATCTATTTGACAATAATATGAATTGTGGTTTTGTAGCAACAACAACAAAAAATTTAAAATACAATATTTTCCAAGTAGTGAACCTTAGGGTGGTAAGGCTGTACTGATATCTCCTTTTTACACCTCAGACACTGAAGAATGGAAAATAGAATATGGTTCATTTCAGCAGATTTCAGGAATACCCATGCATTTTTGATGTCTTTAGCTGGGCTTTCCTGCTCTGGCCCTCTTTACAGTTAGGGGAGAAAAACAGGCACTTTCTATGCATGAGAGGAATTGAGAGGAATGTTTGAGAATGAGATAAATAGTTCTGGTCTTCACAGGATATATCAGCCAGATTTCCCCTGTCTGTAAAGAGAAACTGGATTGATTTTCATGGATCTAGATCCCTCTGTTGTCAACATATATCTTTGCTCAAGTGGATCTTACCCTTTTTGAGAAACAACTCAGGAAGTCTGCAGTGGAACAGCATTTCTCCAGGGTGAATATCATGACCACCTCTCAGAAACCTGAAACCAGGTTCTGTCAAATATAATGCTGGTATAACTCTCCCTCCATACCTTCCAGCCTTTATCCCAAGCTATCCTACTTATCATATGGCCTTCAGCAGAGTTGCTAAAAAAATAAATGTGTGCTGACCTGCAAACTTGCATTATTTGCTACCTAAGCCAAAGGTGCTGCACCGCTCTGTTGAACGCTTTAAAGACCAACAGAGCCCATTGCCAGGGTCTTTATGCTAAAAGCTGAGGGCAAAAAGAGTGCTAAAAAAACTCCAGGTCATCTCAGAGCCTTCCTCTAAGTGAACTTAATCTCTGTTGGAATCAACCTGACTCATTGTTATGCATTTAGTCCATGGTGTGCATGAAGCAACAGACAAGGATGTCCAAGCTGTGGCTCTTGAGTCACAAGCGGTTCATCTACCACAGCTGTCACATTGTGCCAGGTCAATGTCATGGCTGAGGGACGATTTGCACCTTGGGCAGGCATTTACAAGCTATGCCAAATTCTTGGATAGGTGAGGAAGTCAGGCAGGGCTGCTAAGGCAGGATCCAGCCCCCATCCATTGGGCAGCGGCGTGAGTTTGACAAGGCCAAGAGTCTCTCCCTCGGCTGTGAAACGCGGCAGGAATTCCCTCCATCATTACCACCCCATGCTCCTTGCCTCTCTCTCCCTTACAGAGATTTCGGAAGGCGACCCACGGTAAGGGGGAGGTAGGAGGTGAACAACAGTATCCAAAAAACATGGATAATTGCTTACAATTAATACTGAAATTGCACAATCGCATGTGAAAGAGTTACATTACGCAATCTCTTACATAACACCTAATCTTAACCTAATTCTGCTCCACTGCGTATGCCTTGTACTAAAATACTGTTGTCATTTAGAAGGAAGAATATCCCCATTTAAGTAAAATTTAAAAGTGGATGTTACAGCTCTTGAATTATTCAAGAATCTGATGAAAAAGCGACATTTCTGGTTTTACTGAGGTTTATTTTATTTAAGACATATTTGCCATAATATCATTTGCTATCTTAACTCCTGGGAAACTGATGTAGATTATTAAATTGTGCCAGAAGTAATTTTGAATGGTTCTAAAAGGAGGCAAAAAATGAGCTTCTTAACACAAAATGACAGTACATTTCCCCTTCCCTACTCTTTGATTTTCTTTTTCAACAGCATATTCCCACATGGCTCAAAGGCATTTTATATTTCAACAGGCACTTTTCCCAGTTTCAGCAACCCCAAGGGTTATCCTACCCTTGTTAAGGAATGTACCTCATTTTTGAGTGTTTTCATGAGCCCCAAATTCGGAGTATGTGAAATATAACTGGATGTTTTAAAACAACTGAGCATCTCAAAAAATATGTGCCTGGGTTGGATATTAGTTACTGTTATTATTACTATTATTGAGTGTAACTGTTAAAGTGCATTATTGCACATATTTCATGAGCACTCATCCCTTAGAATCTGGAAACACTTATCTGTTTCTAATGTGAATCACACTTTCTAATGGAAACCAAGGTCTGCTCTAACTTCTGGTGGCAAATTATCAAAGGTTATGAGGAACAGAGGTAGACCCCTTAAGAAATTGCCCATACATCTCACTAAAGAGGCAGCTGTTGAAACATATTTGTACACGATCAGACTTAGCTGAACTTCTGCTGGGAGGTCAGTTTGTAAATGTGGTCTCTAGAATTTTACCCCATTACAAAATACGACCCAGAGGAATACTAGAGTATCCTCCTGAAGGGTCCTGCAATATCTAAATTCTGCTCCAGAGTTTAGAGGAGGCACCCAGAGAGACACTGGGTTTCTGTAACCCAGGATAGAGCAAACAGTCCTTTCAGTCTTGTCACGGGACAATAAGCATGAAGGCTCAGGATAACAGTCTCAGTGTTTGCTAGGCTGGATGTTGATTGCTCTAACGAGTTAAACTTCTCCCTGGCTATCATTAGATATAATTTGGCCTGGAAGTGATAGCAAGGTAGGTCTTTGTGGCTTCAGCACCCTCTTCCTTACAGTTATAGAAAGATAACACTGTCATCAGCTGAGGTTGGAAAACTTAAGTACGAAAGTAAATGGAAATCTGTCTTGGAAAACAATCTGCTGCTGATGATTGTGAATTATACATTTATGAACTGTATGTTCCTCTAATGTTACTTTTTTTTTCTATTGCCATAGAACTTACTGCTGCAGGATGTTTCAAAGGCAAAAGAGATAAATTAATCAAATTAGCAGAATAATCTGTCAAAGTTACCACACATTATGCTCCAAATAGTTTTAGCTGATGTGATGTAAATCACTAATTATCAAAGCATTAATTATTCTTATTCTCTTTTCCTCAAAATCTTCTATCAATCACTGTTAAAATGGGATTCTTGGGAAAGATTAATTTTGATCTGATCCTGGATATTGGACTCATGTTCCTGTGCTTTAAAACACTATTGTCATCTGAGAAGATGACTGCAAAAGGAAAGGGGTCCAACGTACTGGAGAATAAGATCACAAAATCATAGAATCAAAGAATGATTTGGTTTGGAAGGGGAGCTTAAAGATCCTCTTGTTAAAATCCCCTGCCATGGGCAGGGACAGCTTCCACTATCCCAGGTTACTCCAGAGCCCCACCCAACCTGGCCTTGAACACTTCCAGGGATGGAGCAGCCACAGCTTCTCAGGGCAGCCACAAGGAAGAATTTCTTCCTAATCCAAACCTACTCTCTTTCAGTTTGATTCTTCTTCAAGGAGCAGTGCACCTCAAAAACAATACAGCACCCTTCCATTTTTGGCTTGCATTTAAAAAAAGAGATGTGAGCCTGGAATGCTGAAATGGCATTTATTGTGGAAAAGTAGTCTTATATGGAATGTGACAAGTGAATATTGCTCAGCTCTTTTCAGATGAGAGTGTGCTAAAGGACTACCAGGTCTTCAAAGTTCTGTGCTTGACATCATCACTTCCTTCATACTTATATGGCTGCAGTTGTCATTCTCATAAGCATCCTACAACATCTACCAGAGACCCCCACACTCTTGTGAGCTAAAATCTGGTGCAATAAGAATCCCTGTATCAATATTTTACCAGTAACAAAGTCATCATTGGAGGGCTGAAAATTATACTGGACATTTCTTGGTTAAATATATGTTCCCTGACTTATGTGAATATACATTTATTTAGTTTCACTCTGTGTAATTTATGTCTCTCAGTTACAGGGGTAACATAGGTTTTCGTTAAAAAATAAAGCGTTGGGACAGCAGCTATTAAAAGACACACACATTATCTCTGTGCCTTGTAGATTTTTCTAAAGTGAAGGCAAATTTCAATTAACTCAGCATGATATTCAGATCAGAACTGTCATAATGAAAGGATGAATCATTTTCCATTTCAGAGAGAGGGTAACAAAAAGAGTCTATAATCAGTGACGTAAGTTCAACTTGTTGATATATTGAGAAGGACTTTCATTTGAATTGTTTAGGTTTCAATCAGCTTTATTACTCTCTTAATCAGACTAAATCGATGTTATTACCCTGACTTTTTAATCACTGCTGTTTCCATGGTACCAGTTGATGGGGGCCATGCAGGAGGCAGAAAGGTGCTAATTACAATATTTTTTTCTGTCACAATGAGTCCTGAAATTTTTCAAACCTCATTGCCAAACTCTGGAAATTTGAATTCCCAATTCTTCAAGAAAGAGCCACCTTGTTTCACGGTTGTAGGACTGTATGAGGACACTTTCTATCACTATGAAGTTTACCCCATTTGGCAATAGAGTGATCATACACAGTTTCCTTTACACCAGCAGAGGAAAGGGGGATATGTTGTAACTCTGAGTTAAACCCAGATTTTCCCTTTGTGAAGGCAAGCAGAAAAATGCTCCTTTTCAGCATGCAGAAAAGCTCTTCTTGCACTGAGGTGCTTCACCTGCCACTTGTGATTAATTTCCCATTCTGCCCAATGTCTCACTGTGATTATTAATGATAATGCTTTGATGGATGACGGCTGTCTGCTAAATACTTTATTGCCAAACAGGCAGCAATGCTCTTGTTCAAACAGATACATGGTGGAGGGGACCAGCACAACAGACAGATGAGTCCATATCCTCTTGGGCAAGGCCTTGAATCCAGCACATGCCAGGATCTTTACCTCCCAGGAGATGCTTTTGGTGGTACCTTTGGAATGGGCTGCAAGTTCCACACAATAAGCAGGAATGACAACCATAAAAGAGCTCATCTTCAAAGTCAACGCATGTGGTGAAGTCCACGGAATATCAGACCAAGGAAATAACTGATAGCCTTCTTCTCTCCCCTCCTTGAAACACTCCAGCATTGTTACCAGTGAATAGCTAACACATGTTAATTTTCCCACCACAAGGCACTGGTGGGACCAGGCATTGCAATTTTATCTGGTGTTAACCAAGGTGAGGTCAACCCTGGGCTGGAGGGAAGGGAGGGGAGAAAGCTTAAAGTGCTGACCTCATTTAACTACTTTGCAGAAAAAACAACAGGTGTCTACTTTCTAATCAGATTTTATACTAAGATCATTATCACACATTTAGTTTATCATTACTAAAAAATAAAATTTTAAAGGCTCTTGTCCGAAAACTAATCAGTATCTTACTATTGCCTCTTCTTATCTCTGATGTTCATTACACTCTTAATTTTATTTTTGCAGAAGAGCCTAGAAGCTTAAACTGGGTCGTACTAAGGCATTTTACGACATACACAAAGTAAACAACGTACCATCCCCAAACAACTTGCAATCTAGAAGGCAAGATGCAACAGGTGGGTGAAGCAAAGAAGCAGGTGGGAGTGTAGAAATCATAATAATAGGATGTGTTAACACTTGTACAGTCCATAGATGATTCATCAAAATAGTTGAATTACAGCTGTGTTTCCTTTCTGTCACATAAGACAAATATTGGAATTAGCATTCAGTCTTGTTTTGAGTTTTATTCAGAAAACATCCTGTACAGTTCAAGAGTGGATTGATTTAAATGAGGTCTAAGCCTGTCCAAGAAACAATAAATTGAATACTTGCAATGGATAGGCAAATCCACAAGACATATTTCCTCAACTTCCTAATTCATCGGCCCTCATACAAGGATTCTCACAGATGATTAATTATGCAGCATGAATTTGGTGAAGAGCTGTGCACTGATCCAAAGTGAGAATCTGAAACTGGCAAAACCACAAATCACAGCAACTCTTAGAGGAGAGGGAATCCCAAGTGTCCATGTCTGAGTATCAGACAAATCTCAGTTTCATTAAATATTGCTGCTGATGATGCAGACATAGAGGACACCAGCGTGACCAGGAGACAGAGAGAAGGATCACAATGAATACAGAGGTCTAAAAAACTGGGAAATGGTAGGGAGAAGGGAAGGAAGCCTTGGCAACTGAAGGAACTCTGAGAGTACAAGGATCTTGCAGAACCTTGAGGATGTGGAAGGAATCTGATAAGGGAGTTGTTTTGGTGTTAAAACATAGCTCTGACCACATAAAGGAAATATTTGGTGGTCTTACACCATCTTTTCTTAGCACAGGGGAAGAATCCCAGTGTCTTCACCTCCCTTCCACTAAACAGTGAACATCACCTGGGTAGGATGATCCTGATTCCAGTACCTTTTATAGGCACTGAAGAGAAGCAAATACCTAAAAGCCAAAGTTGTCCTGTTTATTTAACCCTGACTGCAGTGTGCCACTCACCACATCTTAGTGTAGTTAATCCCTTAATGTTGTAGAGTCTTTCTTGCTGAAACTCTATGAATCATGAGGTAAAAGGATCTGAAATAAATTTCCCTTTGACACGGTTACAGGGTGAGTTCTCCAGCTCATGCTACATGCAGGGTAAAATCAGTTAGTCATCAGCAGGTGTTTTTTGACACTTTATGATGTAGGAATACAATCTGTTCCCATAAATAAAGACTAAGCTTCAATGACTCCAGTTGCATTATCCATGGAGCCAAAACTGATGCTTGTTCCTGTGTTTTGTGTTGTACAGCTCTGAGTTAGCAAGCAATGCCCAATAAATAAACCACTAAGAAATGCTTAAATTAAACTTTACTACATCCCAGATAAACATTACAGTGGGGAACAGGGAAGAATCTGGGCTGAGATTAACATGAGGATCTCCTGGGACAATAGGGTTAGCTGCAGTTCAGAACAGTTCTGCAAAGCAAAGGAATCCCCATCATATCACCTAGACAAAACCCTTTTAATTATGCAGTGGCAGATGATGTCTCTGTGGGAATCAGATGTCCCATCTTTGGGTTTTCATCTTTTACAATGAATATGTCCAGTGTGAGAAAGCTGCAGGTTTGTGGTCATGCATGTAATGAATGACAGACATATTAGAATTAAAAAATTAGTACCCCAAAACTCTCAGTGAACCACAGAAACACACAGATACATTTAATAAACAAGTCTTTTGTAGTTATGTGTTGCTGTAGAAGGAAACTACACATGTCATCAGAATTTATAAATGCAGTGTTCAGAAATGGGTTATAAGATTTGAGATAATTTTTGCATCTCAAAAAAAAATAAATTCTTTGAAAATAACCCACAACTTAGTCCTACCCTGATATTCATATTTTATCGACAATCTCACTTGACGTACATGCTTTTGCTTGGGATTTTGACAAAGATAGTTATCATTCTTGCAGCAGGCTTTGTAGACCTCAGTGGGTTTAATCTCAGTTTGGCATCTTGTGCATTGAGCACATCTTTTTCTTTTTGGGTCTGAATAATCATGTGTTTCAGAAGCAAAGCTCTAAGCAGTGTGGATATTTTGGGGCCAAATGAAGCGGTATTAGTAATTAAAGGTTGACCTGAATGAAAGTTTGCATGAAGAGTTTTAGGGAAACAAGGCAGTTAAACTCTGTCACACCATAAAATTAAACTACTGTCATCCTAGACATTATTGATAAGCTTTCATTGTTGCATTTCATATTTCAAGGGTTAAATTCCAGCTATCTCAAAATAATAAGGGATTTTGGTAAAGCCTTGCAATGTCCCAGAGAGATACGATGTGCACTGGTCTCTCTTCAGAGCTGCCAAAAGTCCTGTCTGGGGTGTCAGAGACAGGAAGAACGTGAGGAAAAAAATCACTGTATGGATGGCTAAAATAAAACAAGAAAAGCTGAAAAATTGCTACTGTAAACTAAGGAAAAAGTAAAATCCTGCATCAGCAGCTTATTAGTAATTAAATTGAAAACTTTGAATGTCCAATAAACTATTATGAACATTTAACACTGCTCACCAGGAGAACCTGCAGGACATTTTGGTCCCACATGAGAAATGATCAAGTGAAATCACATTCTGGTATTTCCCAGCTATTTACTCCAGCTATGAGTGCAAAACCTCTAGTCCGAAGACTGCTCCAGCTTCTCTGTTGTTGAGGACTGCGGTGATGGATGGTACAGAGATGGATGGCATCTCTGAGAGCCAAGTCTACCTCCATAATCAGGCTGAAAACAAGCAAAACACAGGAAAAACAGCCCCAGTTTGGTTCTTAGAGCGAATTGAGAGCTGTTCTAAACACATCAGAGGAAAATGTTTATGTTTGTTTGATATACTGAAAAGTCTAATTAAAAACTAACAATGCAAAGCAAACCCAAAGCAGGTCTGTCTTTGAAAGCCAAACATTATGTCTGAAAACTGAAGAAAATGTATTTTCATATTAAAATGAGGTGTTTCCCTTTAAAGATATTGCCTCATTGTAAGCATGTTTTCATATCCAAGCTCTTTTTGACAGGAAAGTTTTAGCCAAATTGCAACTTAGAAAATACTTTAGTTCACTGAGGCTTAAGTTCTAAAAACAAGTGAGACAATTAAAATCACAAGACTTCAATTTTTTTCAGAGCATGGTCTTTCACCTCTCAACACTTTCATCATAACTTTTGAATGAGGTCTAGCCTGGACAGCCAATCCTTGTGGCCTTTCTGTGCATCAAAATCATCACATTGCAAAGGCCACCCAAGGTAGGTCAGGGAGGAACAGCTGAAAGGTGACAACTGCTCCCAACCGATCCCACCTCTCTCTCCACTGCAGGATTGGACTGGGACAGGCAGTTTGGTGCATCCTGGGACACCTCATACTCAGCAATCCTGGCTGATCACTCTCCTGTTTGCAGAGCTTAGCCAAAGCCCGTGCATCAGAGAACATATAAATAAAGGACCTGTGTTCAAGTTCATGGATGCCGATATAAAGCTCATAGTAAAGACTTTGCAAAAAACAAGTGCAGTTTTGCCTTTTCAGCAGATTTCTATGGAATACACACCAATGAAAGAAGTACCTGTACGGCAGCTATTTGGTTTTAAAGTAGCAAAGGCAGTGTTTGTGGACAGGTTTATATTTTAGACACAAACCAGCCTCCATATACCCTGGTTACATCAGGATTAAAACTCTCAGACATAAGCTTTGTCAAGTGCAGGGGACAGCATAAATGACTGTTGATTCATATTCTTTTAGGCCTGTAAAGTTATAACTATGTAATATGAACACAGGCTCTTTAGGGTAGTTTAGAGCCAACCTGGAACACTTCCAGCCTGCACTGAAGGATGTAATGGCATAGTTTTTATTTTCTGCTTAGTGCAGTGTACCATTAATTGAAGGTAATTGTCAAGAGGAGACTGGCTTTCAAAAACTACATAGCTCTCGACTGTTCTGGTGCAGAATGGATGCCCTGAGTTTAGGATCACATTTCCCCTGTGCTCTACATTACATTTGTCTTGTCACACAATTGTGTGATTGTGTTCAACTAAATAGTTATTCCATGCTATTACGGCGTTTGAAAATGAGGACTCAAGTAACACTGCAGGGAAAGACAGAGACAGGAGGAAAGCCAGGTTTGTGCTGGGATGAGGACTTGTCTGCTTGAACTAAACAAAAACCTGAAAGGTATCACAAGTCTGAAGCATTTAATGGAGCAGCTCGTTCAATTTCCTGAAGAAGGAAGCAGTTTGTGGCAGAATATGTTAAAGGGAAGAATTAGCTTGTTTGCAGCCACAGAACGTGCTCGTCTGGCAGTGTTTCCCTGCTCCCAGAATGACATGTGAACTTCATCCACTTCTTTGCACCCTCTGCTTTTCTTTGCATGAGGAAAGGAGGAAATCATAGTGAGCTCCACCATGTTCTCCAGCTTGGACAGTCAGAAGAGCAGGGCCACAGATCACTGTACAGTATAGACACAAATTTGGCCTGCTGACCCCAGCCCTACTGCTGTGTGTGAAGGAATTACTATCATTTACATACTATTGCTTTTTATTATCTTTGCTGCAGCAATCCCCAGGAATCTCAGTCACGATCCATGAACCACACCATGCCAGGCACGGCACAAATGAAGAGAAAAGCCCTTGCCCCAGTCTGGAAGCCATCTGTATCTCAGGGTGTAACTTGGCCCCAAACCTAGAACTTGATTAGCATTGATGTTGATGAGGTGTGAGGGAGAATGGAATCTGGTCCATCCTTCCGCAGCTGCATTGGCTTTGCAATGTGAAAACCCAAGATGAGCCAAAAGTGATTAAGAAATTATTTTTGAAACTGGAGTCAGCACATGTAACCACAGTTAGACAACAGGGATCAGAAGATCTGCAATGTAAGGAGGTTTGAGTCTTACAAAGCTGTTTTAAAAGTAAAGTTCCCCTGTGAAAGTCCCTCCCAGTTTTATCAGCAAATTTATCAGCAGCATCAGCTGAGGAGTGTGATCAGCCATGGGGGAAGATCTGCTCTCTTGTATCTCTTTTCTTAGAAATCATTTATTTGGGTTTCGTAAAAAGCATGTTGTTTCTCAGAGGCATTCTTTGGATGAATATGGGGATAGTCATTTGATTACAGAGAGTATAAATGCACCTGTTTCTAGCAGGAATGACGCGTACCATAATTTAACAAAAAATACAAGTGCTCTCCATTAAAAATCTCACTGTGTGAGCTTCATAGGTGGTCTCTGTGCTTGTGCATGTACAGGTGGCTAAATCCTGAATAGGATCAAAATGGAAATTCCAGTTGATGTTTTCAAACACTACCTGAGTGAGCAATTGCTCTGTATATGTTCAAACCTCTTGAACATTTAGTGAAACGGTGTTTGTGTGTGTGTGTATATATATATATATATATGTATACATAATTTCAAGGGACTCATATATAGATGCTGCACAATCTGTAATTCATTAGTGAATAACCTCCAAAGTTTCCAAGGCACTAGTGATAGAAATAATACTTTACCTGGTCAGGGCTATCCAGAGTGGAAAGAAAATTTTAATATGTTTTGGAAAGGAAGAAAAAAATCAAGTTTTGGAAAGGAAGAAAAAAATCAAGTTATGCTTATATGAAATATAAGACTTCCCTGTGGCAGTTTTGTTGTTCCCTTCACTAGACTCAAAATACCACTCTCACTACAAAAACCTCTGTGCTATCATCCAAGGGTCCCCAAAAACCCGTTACTGATCAAGCGTGTAGAGCCTACGAATGCAAACAAAGACTAAAGGCACATTTGCAATCACATGTCCCACCCAAACACAGGACACTCATTAGCTTTGGAAGGGTTTCATCTGCCTTGGGTGAACTGTTGGCCTCAGTGGAGCAGAATGTGAAATGGGTTTTTTTTGACATCCCAAAGCTACAGCTCTCAATCACTTTTACTTTGGTTGGACCATCATAGTCATATTCAGGCAGGATGTGCCAATGCTTTCATCAGACTTGAATGCACAGAGATGACTGTGGGACCAAACAGAAAGTTCAATGGAGCTTCACAGTGCACTGGTCTCCTTAAACTCAACATGAAAGAAGATTTGTGTATGATTGCATGTGTGCTCTCACACATAGGAAATTATGTTGCACTTTGGGTATGTGTATGTGTTTACACATAAAATTATCACCACCAGTACGTTTTCTAGACACCTCCTGTGCTACTCTGAAAACACTTGGATAAAATGGCACCTTCAATAGTGTTCTGACCACTTGCTCCCATGAAACTGAAGGAGTCTATGTGAAAAGAGCTTACCTCTATAATAAATTATTTAATACAGCCTCATAAATCATCAGTGATTGAAAGATGTTGAACTGTTTCTTTACATATCTTTAAATGAATTACAAAAACAAATCTCCATTTCCTTCTGGTGCCCTCAACCAAAACAAATGGTGCCAACCAGTAGCTTTTAGTAATGTTTAGAGCTGCCTATCATTTGGGCTGTTTGGGTGATTAATCGAAGTTCTAGAAGTAGGTAAACACAGTGCTATTAGCTTTTCTCCTATTCTGATACAGACCAAGCTTTGTATAACCCAAAGGACATGAAACTCTTAAAAGTTCAGTGTTTGGGAATTTAAGTCATTGAGGAAAGTAATAGCTCTAATGCATTTTGCCACTTGCCATGTACTTTTGGGGAAAACATATTGACAGTCTGGAAAAATCCTCAGAAGAAAAAAAGGTAAGAATTTTTACTGCGGAAGAAAAAAGGATAGGAGAGAAAGGGGTTCTTTTATAAGGATAATAGTCACCATAAGCTTTTATTCCTGTAATTAAAAGAAAAAAAATTGTGGTAAAATTATTTAGCAAAATGTTGCAACTCCATTCTGACTTGCTTGTCTGCTGCATTTATGAGTTTAGAAAACATACAGGTTATGAAAATAGGAACCCTTGTACGTCTTTATAGATGATTCGTTTACTGTTTCTGAAGAAACTGCAATTTATTCGTAGATTATGTGGTTCATTTACAGAATGTTTCCACATTTGTAACCTATCAGCCTCTTTCTCTGAAAAGCAATAATGGAAATGGAAATGTGAAAAGAACCAGTTAAAATCAGTGGAGCAGAATCAGAAAAAATGTCAGTAAATGTATCAAATAAGGAAACAGAGAAGATGCATGTTTATCACTTTAGCTGGAAAGAAACAGCTTATATTTATATCTATATATGTGTGTGTGTGTGTGTGTGTATAGATATACATGAATAAACATTTCTTTATTACTTCTTTTTTTTAATGAAACCAAGTGGAGACATCCAGAGATTTGTGCTGATATCCCAGTTTTTATGATGTTTCCTTTCAAGACACAACTTTATAAGTTCAAATATGGGCTGAACACCTTCCTTTCTTTTGGCGAGCACATGGTCAACCCTTAGAAGGCCCCCAGACCAACTCTTTGAAAAATTGGACTGTATCCTCAGCTGTACTCCTTTGTGAACATGAAGAACCCTCTTCAAACACCACTATTTCAACTTTGAATGGTAAAATTTATACGTATTCTCCAATAAAACGCTAAACCTTTTGGACTGTGAGTGCCCATGAAGCAGAATTCAGCTTTAGTGGACTGTTATCTGCAGCCTCTGTATGTTGACTGAATGCAAAAATGAGGAGAGCAAAACAAGTCCTTCATTCTCCCTTATACCCTGCACCTCTCAAGCTCCACATTATTGTCTGTACCCCAGATAAGCATTTTAAAAAGATAAGGTTTTTTTGACATCTACTGCAGTATATGACTAAGCAAGTGTAATTATCAGATGCTAGTACATTGATGAGATGTAAACCAGTAAAAGAAGAAAATAAAATTGATAGGAATTGGAATAAAATAGAAATAGTGGAATAAAACCAGTATAATGTTGTAATTGTATGTAAATAAATTAATATCTGGAAATTAATGGTGATCTTACTGGCCTAGGTCAAAGACTGTAGTAAATTATGCTCATGTTTTAGCATTTTGCTGCTTGTAGCCAAACATTCCTAATATGGTTGGTAGTGTGAATATATGAAACAAACAGTTTCAAATGCACTGTTGAATTGGACTGAATTTAATGAAGTGTGGGGAAACTGTAGCAATGGAAAAACTGACTCAACAACTAACAAAATCAACAAGACAGACAAAAGTAAATAAATATCTAGATGTAGGGTTTCCGTTCACTTCATTCTCAGAAAAGATGGAACATCCGTACTAAAAGAAAATTCTTTGAATTTTGACATGAGATCTATGATAGGTCTGATCGATCCATAGTCAGCTGGGGTAAGCAGGGGCTTTTCCACTGTTTTATATAGTTTTTGGAATGAGACTTAGATGTTCAGGGGTGAATGTAGAATGAAGTATTGCTAAGGGAAAAATGTTGGTGTCCAAGAAAAGAATTGACAAAATGGAAAGGTTAGCTAAGAGAGAATATAGCTGGCCAAAAAAAGGGTGTACCTTGATATAGAAATATAATGGAAAGGGTCCCTGAAGAGATTTACAAGCAGCTCTAAAAAATGGTAATTAAGTCTGAGCAGGATTTCCAATGAAACATATATTTTTTAAAAAACAAAATAAAAAGCATCTGGTGTATTTCTGATATTACAGCTATACTTGAAGAAAAATGGTTATGAATCAGGGCGTGTTCTCAACTTAATGTGAATATATGACTCCCATTGGTGATAAAAAGAACTTCTTATGCATTCCAGAAGGAAATCAATGGCTATTACAGCTAAGAAATATGAAATGAATATTCTGATTCCATGCAAGAGGAATAAATACACGGAAAAAATGTCTCTTTCTGATATCATTAGCTCAAAAATATCTTAGTAGATTGGAAGAAAAATTTTCTGAGTTAATAATAATTACTTCAATTAGTAAAGTATCTGAAACATGTATTTACTGTAAGAAGAAAACACACTTGGAGAAAGAATTGAGAAGTATCATAACATCTCTTTGTATGGGAAATACTCATCAATTGTTCCTCATGTACCACAGCCGTTGCTAAAAATATTGGAAATATTGGAATATGTTGTGGTTTAGGAATGGTATTCCCCAATTTAGTGCTCCCACTGAAACACACCAAACCACGTTCTGCTTGCTCACTCCCCCCTCACCTTCCCCCTCCACCTGTAGCAGGATGGGGAGGAGAATTGGAGGCACGAAAGGTAAAGATCATGGTTTGAGATAAAAAATTTATGGAAACAGCAGTGAGATAAGAAAATGAGTAGTGACAGCAACAATACTAATGGTAGATTGTACAAGACACAAACGATTCGCATGCGAGTGCTCATCCCTGACAATACGCAGCCGCTGCCTCCACCATCCCTCCAACCCACAAAAGCCTCTTCCTCTCAACTGGCTGGAACAAGGACAAAGTGACAGTCCCCATCCCTGGACTTGTTCAAGGCTTGGCTTAGTGGGTCTCTGTCCAACCTGGTCTAGTGGAAGGTGTCCCTGCCTGTGGCAGGGAGGTTGGAAGGAGATGATCTTTAAGGTCTCTTCCAACCCAAGCCATTCTTTGATTCTAAAAATTATGATTTCCATTAGTAGACACAAATATGAATTTAGTATTCCAAATCCTACACTAAGCTATCACTTAGAAATAACTAGATATTAAAAAGCATCATAAGGCAGCAGGGATTCATTGAAGTGGGTGCAGAGTGAGCTCCACAAACATTAACTTGTTCAACGCCAGGAGAAAGTATTTGTGACGTGATTCTTCATGACAAAAACTTGTCAGTGCATTGAGAATCTAATTTTCATCTTCTGTGCAGCAGTGTGAACCTTCAGTAAGATGGCTAACATCAATGGATTTATATTGGGGTGAGAGTACAATTGGACTAATCCTCTGCAAATGAGCTGCCTTCCACCATCTTACAAGTGTAAAACAACTGTCTGCTCTCCAGTTGATTAAAACTAAGAAATAAATTTCAAAAATGTTTATGAAAAGTCCATCTGAACCCAAACCAAAACTCCAAAATAATCTTGAACATGAACATAAAGTATTTGTTTCCAAACACTACTTTTCACTTTTTCTCTTAAAAATGATACAAATCTTATCTGTTTTGTAGCTGCTTTTTCTATTCCAATGTTACTTCAGGGAGAAAATTCAATGCACGCAAGCAAGACTTAGATGGATATTATCAAAACATATTCTACTCATTCAAGGGCAAATCTAAGCTGTATCCAACATAATATCTTTTGTGATCTTTTTCACACACTTCTTTATTTTTTTCTTTTTTTTTTTTTTTTTGACANCCTTCTTTTTTTTTTTCTTTTTTTTTTTTTTTTTGACAGAGACTGTGCTCCCAGTTGTAGCTGTGCTTCAAACCTACCCGAAAAGTCTTTCCCTCACCGTTCAGCATCCCTTCTGGGAATTCAAAAGAATGGCAAAAATCATTCCAGAAGGGAAACTGCATGGAGACTTGCTGCTTGAGAACAAGGAAAGATGATCACCCATAAAACACAGGTAGGAAATGAAACAGGAAAGCTATCAGATCCAGACTTCCTCCATGAATAGAGGTTACCAAAACAAGCACTCCAAAATAAAAAAGGAAATCATTGACATTTGGTCAATCGGGACTGAACTGGCTGGAGTTGTTCCGGACAGAGACTGAATTGCTGTGACTCAGACAACCAGGCAGGAAAGTTGCTGAGGGCCAAATGCCAGCAAAAACATGGGAAATGTGTTACTCCACTAACGTTAAAGCAACTTCCCACCCTTGCTCCCCTTTACCGCTCCCCTCTTCCTGGTGAAATTAGACTTGGGCAGTGACAGAGCTCTTCAGATGGCTCCTACTGAAGGCCTGAATTTTCCCTCATGCCTGGCTGTCCTTTCCCATCGTGTCAGCCTTACTCTTTCTTTCAAAACCACACTTTTTAGATACCACGTCAGCTTTCCACCATGCCCCTGTGGAGAAAATCTTGCCTTACCTCCCTTTCTGAGCTCCATCACACAACTGTATTGGTGTTTCTAAGACTCCTTAATGGAACAAATGAGTCAAAAGGGTTTTAAGAGGCCAGGCCAGGGTGAGGGTTTCACCTGAACACATTAACACCCAACAAGAATTATCATCATCTCTTCATCTGACTCCTGCCTGATGTTGTCTATGGAATTGCAACAGTGATAAGTTTACTGAGCCCCCCTGAATTGTCCTGAAGTTTGAGGGCATTTTTCACAACAATATTTAGCCCAGATTTTACAAGTGAAAAGGGCTGAGGCTCTACTCCTCTTGATACACTTCAAAAGTGATTAATTACTCACAGGTAAAAAAAAAAAAAAAAAATAGAAATAGAAACTCTACACACACCCTCACATGGTTTATAGGAGGAATTTTGGAGTTCAGAAATTCTTCTGAGGTCATTCCTGTGTAACTCCCTTAGCCCTAAGAAACATTTGTGGATTATTTTAAATCTTTCTGTTTCAGAGTCCAGCTTTTATCTCATTCTTAAATTCCTTCTCAAAGGCATTAATATTTTAATGATATAG
The DNA here is from genome assembly GCA_013399195.1 of Dicrurus megarhynchus. NCBI lineage: Eukaryota > Metazoa > Chordata > Aves > Passeriformes > Dicruridae > Dicrurus > Dicrurus megarhynchus. Next base: position 205,411 of record VXAD01010121.1, on the reverse strand, counting down.
AGTTTGAGATCTGAGTTGTGTGACTACAGTTTTATATAATCAACAGTAGACCTTGACAGACCACTTACATCTCCATATTTTTACCACACAGCTCTTTTAGTTAAAGTTATAGTATTATTAATGTCTTTTTAACTGTACATTAATACAATAAACTAATGTAATGTTTGCAATGTTCAGTTATGATAGAGGAGTTTTGACTGAGCCAGTCTCAGAAAAAAAAAACCAGAAATGTGAAGTAAAATGAATTTTGATACAGATACAGTGCAATATTGACAAATCTGAAGCTGGAACACTTCACTGAAACTGATTCAGATATGAAAGCATGCACAGCAGAGTTAGAAGTTATAAGAAGTTGATAGAAAGAGAACACTTTTAATCTTCTCTGTAACTATGGTTTTAACATAGTCATTGACTCACACTTTCCTATGTATGTATTTAAGATCCTAATCCTTAAATGTGGAATGCAACCAGAGAAGGGAATCAGGTGAAATGCATGTATTGCTATTCCGGGCATGTACTGTGCATAAGAGTATTCATAATAAAGGGAGTATACAAGTTTGAGATAGATAGATACATAGATACACAAACTGATAAAAAGTGGATTCTCATTTGCAGAACTCCTCAAACAGCTGCATTATTTAGTTCTCTTTTATCTATTCAGATATCTCTCTTCAGGAGGAAAAAAATTGCCTAGGAATTCATTTCCTTTGAAAATTTAACTCTTTCTCAAAACTTATCCAGTGAGATGAAATTTGCCAAAAGGTTCACAGGTTACTGTGGGCATCTCACAAATACACAGTGAAGGATCACAGAGTCCTCATGTTCTTACATAATCAGGATTAAAAGGCCACATTTGTAAATCTTTCTGCAAAGCTGACTCAAATGGGCATGGAGCAGAGATCAAGGAGAGCTTCATGATCTGAAGAGTAGCTCCAGATTTTAAGGTTAAAGTAAGAGATGTGGACATGCTGTGGACCTTTCTTTCTCTCTTTAGCATTGGGATCTGACCATACTTTCTTCCTGTCCCTGGCAGCACTGAACATTGTGGTTTTCTCTTCAGAACAGCGTTCTAGGAACAAGATGTTGTATTACATGGATGCTGCCATGTCTGCCGCGCTCTACCTAAAATCATAGAATTTCATCATCAGTCAAGCTTCAATTGACCTCTGGAGATCTCCAGTTCAATCTCTTGCTTCCAAGTAGACCAAGTTGCTCAGAGCCTTGCCCATAACAGTTTTTTAAATCCCTAAGAGTTTAAGAAGATCCCACAGCCTCCCCAGGGAGACTTCCAGCTCTTAGGCACTTCCAGTAAACATAGTCCCTGTGTTAAAGGTCCTGTCTTGCAACATCAGCACTGCCTCTGGACCTATTTTAGTACACACTTGGCAAGAGTCTGGGTTCATCTTTCCATGCCATCCTTTGGGCAATGGGGGAGAGTTTTATCAAGCTTCCCTTTCTCTTAAAGAAGTTTTATTTTCTGTATTTGTGTGAGAATCCGCACATAAAGTTGCAAGATGGAAACACATAGCCAACACATCACAGAAGAGGCTTGTCTGACCATGTTCTAGACAGTCATGTGGTGTGTTAATCCTTTGATAGAGGAGAAGAGGCCATCCATCAAGCTTTACATGGGGAGTGCCCTTTCTAATGGGGTTCCTCCCAATGTGGGATCCCACCATGTGCTGTTGCACCCACTTTTGCAGCCAAGAGTCAAGCAGACCTGATCCTTTGTCTTCATTCCCCATGACCAGAACATGAGAAAACACAATATACACATAAAACCACTTCCCCCTAATGTAATTTGTCACAATAGGGATCTATGTGACTCTGAAGGGTTGTAAAAGGCACCTAAGTGACCTGATCATTTGGAGCTCTCTAATACCAAGAGAGGGAGAAAGAAGCATGTGCAGGGGATGATTCAGATCATTGAAATGCAGCCATCTGAGTCGGGCCACAGAATTTTCCCTCTAAAAATATTTTTTCATTTCCACTGAGAGCCTTATGTGATTAAACCAAGTAAAAACTTTTGGATATTCAAAGTGTTTGTGAGATTCTTTTCATGTGAAGACATTATCTGCATCATGAGGAAGTTCAAGAATTCTTGAGTCAGAAGGACTGATTTCTGTACATCATCAGAAAGCCAGCTTTGGCAGTGGCTGATCTGGTCTGTCAAAAGACCAACGGCAGCTTCTCCCAATCTTTTGTACACTTGCTGCAAATTATTTGCCACATATTTTAAGACAGATTTTGTAGCTCTGACAAACTATGTTACAGTACTGTCCAGGGTTGAATTTTTGCTGTGGAATGAATGTTTCAAAAAGTCAATATTTAAGTAACATGTAAAAAAAAATCCCAACTGTGATATAGTATTAGCAAGAAATAAACCTGTCCATGAAAATAATAAAGTAAAATATGAAGCATTTGAAGCAAACATAGAGGTAAATTATTTTTATGTAGCCAAGCTCTGTAAATACTCAAAACTTGCTGAATATTCTGCCTTTTCTTTCTGCAGATGGAAAAAGAAGGATATTTTTAAAGAAGATCTGAAAAGATGTTGAGATGGGCTTTTAAGAACCAGAAGATTTCAAAAAACACTCCTGAAACTCAAAAGTTTTGCCTCAGCCTGAATTACAGAGCCATTCGAGGTTCATCACTGACTGAACTCAGAGGTGGCTCTGCCCTAATCATGGTCTTTGGACTGACCAAAAGTCCAGGATCTCTTTGAAACAATGAGCATCATACTATTGTGGTGTGGAAGAGCTGAAACGACTCAGAGGCTGCGTCATCCAGCCCTAAGCTCAGAACTTTGCAAAGCAAGTCCGTAAATCAGGAGGTGACAGTAAATTTTTAACAGTGTATGCACACAGGCATGAGCAAGAGCCCCGTTTATTTTACAGGCATGATGACAGTGGTGAAGAATGCTGCAGTGATATGGATAATGTGGTGGCACACCTGTAACCTCCAGGTCTGAAAGAGAGAACTGTTTGCACTTCATCATTCCAGGAAGAAAAAAACACCCAGACCTCCTGCCACAACACACCCTAAATGGAGCCTTACTGTCCCGAGGAAAAAAAATACTGTACAAAGTATACCTTGTCAAAGTTATTCTCAGTGATTATGTACTTCCATGGTATGTGGAAGTTTTATAGAGCAATTACATCCATTGTGACTTTGTAATTACAGTATTGGGAGGTCACAGAGAAACTTTGCCAACTCTATTGATTTTTAAGGCTAGCCTGAACAGGATATAGATTTGCACTGGTCTTGTAACTTTTCAATACGTACACAAAGTGCTGTATGCTCAAGAGATGAGCACTGGTAAGTGATGTTCATTCCAGCCATGGGCAAGAGTCTGATCTCTAGTGCTCTTTCAACATAAATCTGCACGATCACCTTGGAAAAAGAGTGTCTTTGTGGGAAAAAGCAATTAGGGAGAAGTTCTAGAGATTGGAGGAAATAGTTAAAAGTCATTTAGCAACTAAAATCAGCCTTCCTGACTACCAGCATGGTTTGGATTGTGTTTATGGACCTTCACTATTTACTTTTTGACTTTTTACTTTTTTAACTATTTGCTTTTTGAACCATCCATCCTACAGCAAAAATTCCAGTCTGGCCAATGTTGTAACAGAAGAGCTGATCAATTTTTTTAAGCTCTACAGTGCAGTTTCACTAGAGAAGAAAAGCTAAGAAAGAAAGAGTTTTTATCAAGTAAGCGACAAAATTGCTTGAGTTATTGAACTGAATAAGGTTGAAGTGATCTTACTTAAGTAGATAAGAGCTGTGTTCACAGAGCACGGTGTATCTCTACCACACCACTATTTGTGAGAAGAATGGGAAACTTCAGCCATTCCACAGAGCACACATTCCTTAGTATAAATTTAGGCACAGGGCTTCTTGTCAGTAGGGGCACCTGTAAAATTAATTTTCTGAAAAATGTAAAAAATTATTTGAACAAAAATTGTGGGAGTTGGTGGGGTTTTGTTGCTGCTGTTGTTTTGTTTGTTTTGTGGGTTTTTTTAAGAGTATTAATTCAAAATTAAATTCTTTTTTTTAAAAAAAAAGGAATTTTTTTTTAAAAAAAGCAGGGACTTCAGAATGCTTCTCACTCATTCTGATACGATGCATTCTAGATTTCTTTCAAGCATGAAAGATTTCTTCCACATGCTGTCTTTAATAAATATGCAGAAAGTTTATAGAAGAAAAATGATCACTCTGAAAAGAACATTTTAATAGAAAATATTGAAATTTAGTGCTCTGCTAATGTAGTGATAGGACAAGGGGGAATGGTTTTAAGCTGACAAAGGGCAGGTGTAGATCAGATATTAGGAAGAAATTCTTCCCTGTGAGGGTGGGGAGGCCCTGGCACAGGTTGCCCAGAGAAGCTGTGGCTGCCCCATCCCTGGAAGTGCTCAAGGCCAGGCTGGATGGGGATTGGAGCATCCTTGGTCTGGTGGAAAGTGCCCCTGCCAATGTCAGGGTGGTTGGAATGAAATGGTCTTTAAGGTCCCTTCCAACCCAAACCATTCTATGATTCCATTATGGGATTTCTGTAATATTAATCACAATCCGTTTCTATTTTCAATTTAATGAAAATTTGGCAAACTGTAGGTGGCACCATTGAACATTTTGGTACAACTGACTGCTTTTTCCACTAAAAAAGTGAGACACTCCAAAGCGTTCAAAAATATCAATGTTAAAATGTCAGAATATCCCAACACCTACTGAGAAATATTTAACAGCCTTTTGAAGAAATTTCCTTCACAATATGCTTATGAAAAGTCTATACTTTTTCAAATTCTATTTGGGATTTTTTTTGATTGGTGAAGCAAGGATCAATCTCCCTTTAGTATCATATTGGCTTCCCATTCTGGCATGTGCATACTCTAGATTGATCTGAAAATTACCTCTGCCTAAAATCTGACCCATACAAATGAATTTTGAAGTTTTTTGAATAAGATAAATCACTTTCAAGGAACAGAAATATCACAAAGAATATAATGAATAAATGAAATTTCCTTTAAGACAGCAGAGTTTAGAATTGAACCTTTAACTGTGGACAAGACTGCCTCTTACACCAGGGTTACTGAGCACTGTTCAGTATAATATAATGGGGACGTTAAATAAGGGTAAGTGTAATTAATACATAACATTAGTAAGAATCAATTTTCATTCTCTTCTTGAGGCCGACTGGCATAATCATTATTTTATTTTTTAATTTCCTGGTGATATTGCCTTCTTTACCAGCCTTCTCATATGACTGAGATAAGCTGTTGCAAGTTTTGATTTGAAAGCAAGAGGAATGGTAATTAAGTAATTTGAAAATGAAAAGAGCTTAATCAAAGGGGCTTGTACAGTATGAAACTGTGCAGAAAATCCATCTACCTTTGAGAGAGATCCTTCTTCAAAATCTCTCCTGGCAAAACAACCACATCCTGATCCTGGTATTATTTATTTCAAGGGCAAAGCCTCCACTGATACATCTAACATGGCACCTCAAAATATCGTTATTTCAAGGTGTAAAAGTCAGTTTCCAATGGATGATTTAGGCCTTGGAATACCAAAGAAGCTCAAGTCACTCTGAATCCAAAGTGTGGATTAGATCTACAGGGCTGCCCAGGCACACCAAGTAGCTCGCTGAGTTGGTCACACCACTCACGTCATCCAGTGTGATTCTATGATTCTGTGCTCATAACAAAGAAGGCTTCAGTGACACTCTGCAACCCAGCAGTAACAACATTAAATAAAAGCAGGGAAATTGGATTCTGCTTTTAACACCATAGAGTTTGCTCATCCTGTAACTTGTAAAAGAATAAATGATACTGAACTGTGAACCAAAACTCAAAACTGTTTCCTTTTATTCTAATGTCATGACACTCGAGCCACAGACACAGAGAATCATAGAGTCCTCTTAGCATGAACCCCCAACTCTATTCTCCGCAGCAAAAAATCCATTGCTTTTTTCCAGTTCTGATATAACCTGGTGATTTGGCAATGCCTGTGGACAAAAGATGATGGCAGTCTGAAGACCCTATGCATAAAGAAAAAATAACATTTGGGTCATCCACATCCTGGACAAACAATCCTGTATACATAATGCCTAGATATGGGAGAAAAGAACCAGGTCATGTGTTTTCTTTCCAGCTAATATACATGTGTATGTGTGTATAGTGAGATACAGATTGTCATGGCCATTTTTCTCTACAGATTATGGTAATGATTAAATGAGCATGAATACAGACTTCTGAAAATGATAACAAGTAGGGGAAATTCCATCCTATTTTGTATCTCTATCTTTTCTGTGAACGTTACTTTGTTATCTGCAATATGCAAGTCTTTGAATAGGTGCTATTAATTTAATATGCATTTATTCTTTCTGATCTCTCTTTAATTTTAAATTATGTGAAGTCAATGATCAAAGAAAGGCCAGAATAATAACCCTGTAGGATGATGATGATTTTTTTTTATCTATTCTTTTGGTCACAGAAAGCAATGGGAGGTAACACTGTCTGTTTTTTTCTGGGCCAGTTCTGCAATATGTACCTAGCTGACAATGTGGCCTGCAGTAACACCAAAGTACATGGGAGTCACCCAAATAAACAACTGCCAAGTAGAGCAAAGGCCTATGATAGAGCTCTAAACACCCTTATTTACCTTTTCTGTTTCAGCAGTTGCTAAGAGCCACAAGCTTATTGCTCCAAGCCATTAAACTTGGAGCAGAAAGACTATCCCTGCCCTAAAGAATTTGCAGTAATAGGTTGTTTAACTCTGCATAACTTAATCTGCTTATGAGTGAAAGACATACTCACACACCCAAACTCTCTTCAACAGAATTCTTAACCATGCTCTTTAAAAAACATGACAAAGATTGGAACCATCCCTGAGCTACTAAATTTCTTTGTCATTCTGCAGAAAACAAAGTCAAGTCCATGACAGAATCAATACCCAAGCATTACTCAGGAGGAAGTGGGTTGGGAACTTAACAATTTATTTCTTATAAGCCACGACTAAAGCAAATTATTTTCAGACAGACCCCTCTAATATGTTTACTGTTTTATATAGAAAGATCAGCTCAGCAGAGACGATACAGTTTTTGTTAGACCAACCAGTACGAGTTCTGAGGCACAACGGAGCTTCGTCCAACCAAGGGGCTTGTGCATCAGAAAGACAGGGGATGTGTGTAACCCTCTTTTCCCTCGCATAATTTCATCATCTGTTTCTTCAAAATTTTTCTTACATCCATAGACAATATCAGTCAGTAATTTAATGAGCTGTAAGATGCTCAGTTGCAGGACACAACTGAAGATTGGATCATCCCTTTGAACATTCTCCTTGGCACCAGGATTTAAGCTCTGGACTACGAAGACCAGAAGTGAGTTTAGAAATTTCCTGGATGTTTGAGGTACTCTTGACTTGCCATTAACCTGACAGTTAAAGACACTAAATAGCAAGCCCTAATATTTTCGTTCTCTGTGTTAGAGCAGCTGAGGAGGCCTAAAATGCTCTTTATCCAATCTGAACAACTTGGGGTAAATGTCATAGTGGACAGTAAAACTTTGGAGTATTTTTTTTCCTTTCCATTTTGAGTTTTGACATGTATTAACCAAACATGCCTAGCTGCAGTTTTGCTAAATTGTTCTGCAAACTGAAAAATTAATTTTTTTTAAATTCCTTATAGGCTTTAATGACTAAAAGAAACTTTTTGTTTGAAAAATTCTCTTCCTATTCCTGTTCCAAAATTTAAAAAAAAATATTATTTCTGGGCAGCTTTTGCTCTTTGGCTTGCACCTAATGTGGTCAGAATTAGTTGTCTCTACATTGCACCAACCATTAGCATTCAGCTCATTCAGCCTCAGGTAGCACCTCTACCTGGATCAGCAGGTGGGTTTTTTTTTTTAAATTCAGTGTCTGAAATAATAAAAATTGTGTAACTGTTGGGGTTTTTTTCTATTTATTATTTTCCCAAGACGTCTTTTTTTTAACCACTGTGACGTTGAGGGCAAAGGTTTGGTGCCATGGATTATGTTAAAGGTATTGTTGGTAGGGCTTCAGAGCAGTATCTTCTCTGTTAAAGAACTGGAAATGTGGAGAGAGACTTCTTCATATGGCCTCCTCTTCTTCCACCATGTGAGAAGAATCCCAGGGAGTGATCCAGCTGCAAAACTGAACCCCTGTCTGTGTTACTCTTTGAGCATTGTTGCATTTTCAATCTGAGGCCACCTAGAAGTTTAGCAGAAAATTGGATTTTCTAACAATTCAGAAGACTTAATTCCATATTGAACAATGGGCAGAACCTAAGTGCTGGTAAGTTTAGACATATATAAATCAGTTATATCCCTCCTCACTTAGATGCATCTATTTCTTGTTTGGATTGTGGGAATTGCTCATTCCACTGGTACGTGACAGGTTAAGATGGGAAGTCCAGGTTACTGTTCACAGCCGCAGGAAGGGATGACCTGGGCAAGTACAAATTCAGGTATGAATTTCCATTTCTGGAAAGCACTATTACCATGTGGAAAGGTTTGTTGGGTAAATCACACACAGTGTACAGATAAATATCACGTCTTTATATCAGTGGAAATTATCCCTGCTATCAACAATAAGAGCAATTACTCATGGCGAGAATCACCTCACCTAAATGTAGTTATCTACAAGTCAGGCATCTAATCTAAGGTAACCACCTAAGCTCCCTCTGTGATGAACAGACAGAAATAGGCAGTGGAAGAGAAGGAAATTTGTTCTATCCCAAGATAAATGTCCTGAGATAGGTAGACTGAATCAGCTTCCAGAGGTGCTTATCTCTCTTCATTGACTACAGAAGGAACACAGATAATTAGCCATCACTAGACACCTCATTTTTAGATACCTAGGCACCTAAACTTTGGCAAGATGAATCAGAGCCGAGTGATTCCTGCTAGGTAAACTTCCTCCTTCCCATTCCTCAATGAGAGAATGTCTGACGCCTGAAACATAAAGCTTGGACTGTTTCCAAAATCATCTTTTTCCTTTTCATTTAGAATTTTAAAAAACTCTTTTCTGTATTGCTTTACCTCATATTACCTCATTATGGGGATATTCAATTTGCTGCTGTTAGAGTGTACACAAACTGTTATTTTTATTGGAATACCTACAACAATGTACTTTCAGAAAGGAAAATGACAACACATGATAAATATGTATTTTAAAACATTATAATAGAATCATCTGTATTTTATTTGCTTTCCTTCTAAATCTGGTGTAATTTTATGTACAGCTTCTCTTTCCCACAGGATTTTAAAAAAATTGCAGCTTTTTAATAAGATCTGTGCCTACAAATAAATCCAGCTTCATTTTATTGCAGCGTTTGATATAATTTGTATAAGTTACAGCCTAATAAAAGATAGGGGAGCAAACTTCAAGCCACATCATCTGTTTTTTCCCCCCAGTAGAGATATAAAATTATATTTGTTCTGGTTCTTTTTGTGTGGTTCATCAGATTAGGAAATTTTATTAGACCTCCTACTTCAGGCTTGTAACAATAAGATCCTTCCTATGCCAATGAGTGAAGCTTAGAGAAGTTCTGATGCGCTTATAGGCAAAGTGAAAAATATAGGCTGGAAAGGCATCTTCATTTATTTAAGCACATACTTAGTACAAGATTAAAGTTATTTGCTTACACGCTGTCCTTAATATGGATAGGCTTAAAGGCATTTCCATGTATTTTCCTGAATGGGAAACACATTCTCAGAGGTGCAATGAATTTTCATTATTGTTTATTTGATGCTAAGTGTCTGAACATTAGATGTGCTGATGCACACAAATGGAGGTAGACCCTGGTAAGTAAAGTTCACAGGGTGCAAAGCAGGGGCAAAAGGGCTGAATAACACATGAATAAAAAAATCATACCTTTGGGCTGAAGTTTCCATGTAAGATTTTGCTCACATTTCAAATGTAACGGCACATACTTGTTACTCCAGATTTTAGAACATTTTGCTTTATCCCTGTGTACACTTGGCAAAAGAGATGTTTAGGTAGGGGCACATGTGTTTTTCAGTACCAAAATTTCCCTAAGATTCACTGGATGACACAGAAAGCCATGTGCTCTCACAGGTCTAGACTAATGTTTTCCAAGCCCTATGAGAGGAAGGGATTTTTTTTAAAGGAAATCTGGATAAGAGACTCAACAGCAGTGTAGGGCTTACACTGTGCAAATTGATTGCTCAGCCACAGGTAGGGAGGAGTCAAGTGGAAGTTTTACCACTAGCCAATCAAAATCATTTAACCCTTGGAGTTCTTGTAAATATGGACATCGAGACCGCTTGGACAAATCACAAGGGGAGACTCTAATGGAATATCACATTTGAAATTATCACAGACCTCAGGGAGCTACTTTCTGTCTTGCCAGCTCTGAGAACAGAGAAACCAAACTGTGAAATCGCTATGATAAAACACGGTGAGCTTTCTATTACAGACAGGTGGTTATTATTTTCTGTTTCTGAAAGGCCTGAAATCTTTTCTTTCACAGAAAGAAAAAAAAAACCAAAAGCAAAAAAAAAGTGGTTTTGTGGTTAAGGCACGGAATTCAGACTAGGCAGTGGTGGATTCTTGCTACAGCTTTACGTTGGCATGAGGCTGGGAAAGCCCTTCACTTTTCAAACCTGCAGCAATATTGAGGTGCACGCCTGAAGCTAACCAAACCAAAGATCACAGAATCATAGAGTGGTTTGGTTTGGAAAGAATCTTAAAGATCATCCAGTTACAGTCCCCCTACTGTGGGCAGGGACACCTTCCCCTAGACCAATTTGCTCAGGGCTCCATACAACCTGGCCTTGAAGAGATCCCACAGGTCATCCCAGTTAGTGGGATGCAGGACCAAGACCTTAAATTCTCTGTGACCCTTCCAGATGTGTAACTTTAAGTCTAATATACTTCCTTTGTTTTCTGTTCTGTATATGTAAATGAAACCTGTCAAGTAGCCCTTTGGTTCTGATTGGGTTAATTTAAATGGAGTTTTTTTGAGGAAATTGGTTTGAAAAAGAGGTGAGACAGGCGAGCATTTGGAGAAACAACAACATAAATGGCACAGTGCTGGAGGAAAGACAGCAAAACAGGGGCTTGCTGAAGGTTGAGAAGGGAAGGAATACGATACAGAATCATAGAATCTAGGAATGGTAAGGATGGGAAGGGACATTAAAGATCATTTAGTTCCAACTTCCCTGCCGTGGAGGTTTGGAACTATCATTTATCTTGTAGTGTAAATAAAAAAGGTAGGTGAAAATGTAATCTGTTCTCCTCTGCACTTATCAGCAGGACAGGGAATGATGAGTTGCACCGGATGACCCTCCCAAAGTCCTTCCAGCCTTTTTGTCTGCGTTTTCTAAGACTGCAAATTTTGTCTGGGTGCAGGATGTTATCACAGTTGGTCCTGAGCTTCATGCACACCTCCAGCGCTACCGCAGGATGGAAAAACCGGGCGTAAACAAACATCTTTGTGTCACGGTAGCTTTTGGCCAGATTTTATAAGAAGCCATCCATCAAAGAGCAAGAATGCTTACAAGTTTTGAGTTGAGAAAGTGCAGCGGCAAGCTTTTGGGGGGATTTCACAATACTGATTTCTTGGTTTGAAGCAAAATACATTTACAACAGCATCTGCTGGTGTGAGTCTCTTAAATATGGCATATACTCTGTGTTACTGCTTCATCATCATGTATAATTGGCAATAAACCTATTTAGAATTCAAGATGCATAAAACTGAAAGTCTTTGAAGGGAATAGCTGCTGAGATTATATTTATTGTGCTTTCCCACAATATTTTTCTATGCATAATGTGATAAACCTCCAAGGTGGTTGTAGGCAAAGCTGAAATATTCACAAGTATGCAGTTATTATGAATTTAGACAGGTTGTAAGACATTTTGATATCAAACTCTTAATGAATGGCAGTAAACATATTCTACATTACTTTATTAAAATGCCTATTAAAACATACACATCCACAGAATGATCACTGGATGTGTTTACTTGCGAGCAAAAAGGCCATGAAGAAAACAGCATGGAAATAAATTTTCTTTTCCTGCACCACTATGATAAGAATTAGGGCATGCATTTAAAGTTCATATTATTTCCGTGTGTTCACAGTACATCCAGATAATCAGATATTCAAAGGAGGATTCCCAGTCGGTTCCAAGATGCCACGACTCAGTAAATTGAGTTGTGTAAATGATAGTTCCATATCCAACAATGTTGTTTTGAGATTCCAGAAAAACTGCTACACTCCAAAACAACAAAAAAACCCACAACCAAACAACAAATAGCCAACCAATACATCCTTGTTATCTTGATGCTTTTCAAATGAAATTTGTTGATGTTTTCTTTCTATTTGGCTTAATTTTTATCAGTAAAAATTTAAAACTAAAAAAGTCCTGTTCAGCTAGAATATGGGGAATTTTCTTTTTTCTTTTCAACATTTCTGAGTACACAGTCTGAAGGGAGGAAAAATTCAAATTATGAGTTGAAAACATATGGAAATTTAGTCTTTCTGAGTAAAATTTTTATTTTCTTTGCAAAGTCCTGATCAGCACCCATGACAAACACAAAAACAGAAGTCTCCTGTAACATCCAACAGCAATTCCACTGCTCCATACCATGCTATTAATCTAGAGCAGCTCTTAAGGGGATTGAATATGCCACATTTTCTGTGGCAGTGAATAGGAACCCTCCTCCTCATGGAAATATCTCTGTGGGACCATCCCTGCCCCAGTGTGAAGTAAGCATCAGCTAGAAAAGAGCTATTATGCTATAAATTCACCCAAAACATGGCTTTAAGGTGAAGTGTGTGTTGGATCAGCACACTCCTGGGACTGGAGTGCTGGGAGGGGAGTGGGGAAAGGCACCGTGATGCAGTTAATGCATTCCTCAGTATAGGCTGAGCAAAAGTTAATGCCTGGAGCTTTTTGCCTGCTACCAGGAAAAGAGAAATGGTCTTTAAATGTTGGTGTCTTCCTGATATATGCAGCTTCTGTAGTTATTTGCCCTGAAAATACTGGTGTGACCTGGTTGTAAGAAGCTTTGTACACTCACAGCCAGCTGCTGGATTCCAGGGGTCATAGCATGGGATCTCTGCATAAATGATAAATAAAGTGTGATAAAACCTTGGTACAACAATAACCAGCACTCATTCTTCTCTCCTCTTTGTCAGTGCAGCTATCTTGCACTTGCTAGAACAAGGGGGAATGACTTTAGTCTTAAAAAAGGTTGGGTATAGATTAGATGTTAGGAATAAATCCTTCTCTGTGAGGGTGGTGAGGCCCTGGCACAGGCTACCCAGAGAAGCTGTGGCTGCCCCTGGATCCCTAGAAGTGTCCAAGGCCAGGCTGGATGGGGCCTGGAACAACCTGGGATAGTGGAAAGTGCCTCTGCCCATGGCAGGGGGTTGGCAGGGGGTTGGGTTTGCAACCCAAAAAATTATATTATTCTATGATCCTTACATTTTTCAGTCCTCAAGAGAATCCAGATTGGTTTTACAGGTAAACTGAGTCTCGGCATGCTAAATTAACAGTGGGAGAGGCTTACAAAGTTAGGACCTGTATTGGTCTCCTTGCCTTTGCCCAGAAGCAGAACTCCATGGAAATAAGCAGTACCACTCTGAAATAACATCCTGAGGGAGTTTACTGTTTTTCTGTGCCATGATTATACAATAGCACATTCCCACCTGCCTGCTGGAAGTATTTTCTCATTCAGAAATGAATTTTTTTGAGAATGTAGAACAGTAACATACCCTACAAAACTCCTATTTATACAGCATGGTTGTTGTTATAAGAACTGTTTATAAAAATAAGTAACATAGCCCACAGTGCAATATATTTCACTTGCCTAATGTACTTTTTGACATCTGATGAGAAATTGCAAGCCTTAATCCCCAAGCCCAGGTTAAAATGACAGAGCAGTGCCCCATCCAAATGAAAAGCTGTCATTGTTCTTGCTGGAAACAGACACACTTATTTCCATGTCTGGCAATAATATTTTTTTAAAGCAAACTGTGAAGAAGTTATCCAAGCTGAGCAAAAGCTGGAATATGCATTTAAACCTCCTATTAATAGGCTTGGAAGAGCATGTTTATTAAAAAAAAAAAATTGCTTTATGAGGAACTCTTTTCCCTAAGAAAAATCTACTTGGCATGTCTTTAGGGTTCAAGCCATAATACAATGTTATAGCCCCACTGATATCACTGATAAAGGCATTATGGGATGCCAGATGGACAAAGAACAGAGTAAGAATGGAGAAAGAAAGGGAAAATAAAGAAGCAACGATGTCATGTCACTCTGTCTGACACACTGGGAGGTCAGCAGCCTCCCTGCCATGAGGGGTGTTTTTATTCTCAGTGCATCATGAAAAAGGACATTATCAGGAAGGGTTTGAAAGGAGAATATGTGACAATATGAGTCCAGGTGTTTCCTCCAAGCACAAGCACAGGCAAAGTGGTGCTACAGAAGAAACAAGGAGAGGCTGGAGGAGATGTGTTAGCAGTGAATAGAAGGAGATAAGCAGATACCACTTGCATGGAGCCATGAGAAGCCACTACTCCCTTGTGCTCTCTGTGTCCCCCTTGGCTGCTCCACTTGTATGCAAAGTCCTAAACCTTCCTAAAATTCCCAAATCCCCAAACATCTACACAGTAACAGTACAAACCCAGCAACTACTTTTAAGAATTTCTCAAGGCAGCTCAAATCCCCCCTTTATATTCTTTTAGAGCCACGACAAAGGCTGTCGTATCCTAGCAAATTTACATTAAAGCAGAAAATTTTTTATCCCCCAGGAATGGGGGAAAAAAGCAAACTCTTCCCAGTGTCCACATCAGTTGCATATTTCCCCTCTTCTTTCTGCCCTTCCCCTTCCCCCCCTGTCTCCAGCACTTCTGCTCAGAGGAGAAAGTAACAAAGATATTTGAGATTATAAAGGGTTTTGGATGAGTGAACCTGGAGTGAGTAAAGCTCTTAGAAAAGAATTTAAAGGATCGCAGTGGCATGCAGTCATGTTATATAAACATATTCTGAATGGTACCATCATACGCCCAGCCCTGGCGCCACAATTGCATTAAGTGAAATTTTATACAGAAATTGTGAAAGTGCACCGGGGTTGGCTGATTATCTGCTCTTTCTGTTCCCTTTCAGACATGAAGAAAAAAGCCAAGGTGCTGGAGAAGAATGTGGACAGTGCCAAGAGGTTCCTGACCCAATTTAAGCAAAAAGTTTTCTTTCTTTTCTTTGTTTTTTTGTTGTTTTGGTTTTTTTCATCTTTCCCTCTCTATTTTGGTTGCCTCCACAGGGTTCAAAGCTGTCACTCCTTAGAAATAAACACCTGAAATTGACTGTCACTGGGATTTAAAATTTTCAAACACCTAAGAAAAGAGAGAGTAGAAATTGGAATAAGGTGATGGGGTAAAAGCGACTTCCTGAAGTGTCTAATGAATATTTCCCCTGTATATCTTGACAGTTTTGAAATGTATGTGGAGGGGGGGAATTTACAATACTATTCAGGAATTGTTTATTCTTGTCAAAATAAGTTAATTAAAATGAGGCTTTATTAAAATGAAAGGGTCTGGCTCATTTGAAATATTAATTTAGTCCTCTGTTTCTGCAATCTGCCTGCAAGGGTCTCCGTGCGAGAACAGGGCTGTGTTTGTTGAGCAGTAAAGCATTGTTGCAAGCAAAGCCAACCTTTTCTTTGCTTTTAATATTGTCTGATCTCTTTCCCTGAGTTAGCCTGGCTCTGCTGACCCTCAGGGCAAACTGCAAAGCCTCACTTTTACTTGCACTAAGGATGAGTTTATGCTTTGTGTCTGAAGGGGGAAGGGAGTTGGGATAATTCTGTTGTGTGGGCTGTGGGGTAGATTTGTTTGGAGGTTATCTTTCCTACTGATGCTCTTACTTAGCCCTGGTACTACCACTCATGTAGGATTTCCCCCCATTGATCTGTGTTACCGACAGACACTGCTCTAGCTATGAGACAAGGGACAGCCTCCACCCAGCCACGTAGAAACTGGACTGAAACATTTCAAATAAAGAATGTTGATATAATTCCTAAGACTTCTCCCTCTCTGCCCCCAAAATAATTTAAATTCGTTTTCCAGGTAAAATTTCCAGTCCCTGAGATGTGTACCATTTTGAATTAAATGCTTTTTCTCACTTCTAATGCACATAAATAGAAGAAAAAAAAAAAAAAGAAAATATGCCTCCCCTTTTTTTCTCTATCAGCTCTAAGTATAAATGTTAACCTATGTACCTCTAGACGAGGAATTCAATAGTGTGATAGAACATATCCCAAACAACAGAAGAACCCAAAATGTTCTGCCACAGTTAATGTCACAACCTTCTGTCTGTCTAAGGGCTCCAGGAAACCTGGGAAACTTCTTCACCCAAATCCCACACGAGGCATTATGGATGAACAGCAGAAACTGGTCATCCTATGCAGGAACTTAAAAACTCCACCAGCCAGGTCAAATAATGGCTGTTTTACTATAAAATGAGCAGATACATGGTGCAAAATTCCATACAAATCCTGTTGCTTTGCTGGCTATACTGCCACTAAACCAACTAGAATCAATCTCTTCATTTCCTCTGGACAGCCCTGGGTAATGCTGGTCATGCGGTGTATTTCAGAATTCTGCAGGATGCCCCATTGTTTCTATCCTCACCCAACAGTATTTGCTGCACTGCAGATCCCAATAGGAAGGGGGAATTTCCATTTGCTCTGCTGCAGTCACTGAGACAGAAGGAAGCTCAGGTATCAGACTGTTTAACATTGCTACCATTTCTGTTTGCCTGCTGACCTGAGAAACTCAGATACAGACTTTAAATCAGGCTGCAGGGAGAAGCCCTGGCACAGTAGGGAAACAGGTTTCCAGAAACAGACTGGCACACATTAAAAACTGCTATTGCCAAAACATCCATGGAACGAAAATGTTTTATCCAAACAGCCACTGGGTTAAAGCACACCCACAACAGCAAGGGGTTCCCTAAACTGTCTTCCTCGCTTCTGCCCTGTGTGCCCCATCAGAGCTAGTGTGAGGATGCCACAAAAAGTGTCCTTGCTCCACTGCCACGTCAAAGGTGGGAATCCTGTGGGATGCCACGTGCACAAACTGAGCAGGCAGTAAACCAAGGCACCTTAGCACTGTCTCCCTGCATTTTACACCTTTGCAACTCCTTTGCTACTCAGCTTCTCACTCCTTGCCATCACCATGTTACACTGCCTGCAAGCCGGGGCAGAGGTGCCGGTTGAGTTTGTGCTTCAGGGAATTATATTTTCTACAGATCTGTCTCTAACCAGTAGGTACTTTGTCCTGATTCAAGACATCTGGATGTTTTATTGTTTTGTTTCGTTTTGTTTTGTTTTGTTTTTTGCTTTAGGTTCTCCCCATATACATGTATTGAGTGGAAGATTATCACAAGAAAGTGTGAAGACTATGCTCCTGCTCTTCTGAGAGTGTGCATCCTGAACAGTAGGCTCTTTGCTTCTCTTCTTAGGAGGAGAAAGGCCCCAAAGGGAATGGAGCTCTCAGGTTAGAGCCTTTCAAAGAGACGCAGCCTGTAGAAAAGGTTTCACTTTAAGAGCAAGACATACACAGATAAATTTCCATATGACGTGTGCAGGGAATCTAGTCTGCCATCACAGTCCAGAGATATGTTGGGTTTATCTGCTCCCACACTGA
Source organism: Dicrurus megarhynchus (assembly GCA_013399195.1). NCBI lineage: Eukaryota > Metazoa > Chordata > Aves > Passeriformes > Dicruridae > Dicrurus > Dicrurus megarhynchus. The sequence continues at coordinate 187,727 of VXAD01010121.1, read as the reverse complement.
CATTTGCTGCATTTGAGAAGCCCTAGGATACTGAGACACAAATTAAAGGTCCCAAGCATGCCATATGACCTGCTCAGTATGTCTAAGTCCCTAGACACCAAAATTTTAAGTGAATTCCTCCACAGACTCCGTTCAGTTATCCAGTTATCAATATCTACCACCTCAGTATTTAGTTACCTACATCAAAACACTTACACACTGGTGTGTCCACCCCAGACTGAATCCCAAACCTGTATTTCAATTGAGTTTATTGATGGGTTGGGTCCTAGAAGACTGTATCAAGAGCACAGTGATACCACTATATTGTGAGGACGTCACTGCTTAGGCCTGGGGCCATGTAACATTTTCCTCAACAATTACCAGGCATGGTCTGGGACTCAGCACAGACCAGGGACCAATCCCAGTTATGAATTTAGATGCAATTAGCCTGTTTTGAAGGTTGAGATTTACACAACATGGATGTGAGCCACACCATCTTCATCAGCCTCTGTGCCACAGAAAGATCCTGCAATGCGCTCCTACACTCTGATTTGTGCTTGATGTGGTTGAAGGCCAGCTAAATGGGATTTATTGGGATTAAGGTTCTAGATTTAGGTTCCAAAATCCCACTTTATTTATTTTTAACACTTAGATCCTACTTAGAGTTGGAAAAATAAACCAGTCTTTGATAGTTTAAGAATAAAATTAAATGTCTATCAAAAAATATTTGCCTGATTTATTTCAGGGAATATTACTTAAAAATTCCATTATGTCATTTAATATTTCTGTGGAATTCTTCTATTTAGACTTCTGTTAATAAGAGTGCTGGGAGCAATGGAGACCCCAGGGCTGCCAGGATTGCTTGGGTCAGATAAGATATTATTTATATATAGGTCTATATACAGTTCTGATACCCAAACATCTGGTTGGAAATGAAATTCCCCCTGTGCTTGCAGAGTTGTTCATTCCACCTTCAAGTGAATTTCCAGGGAAAGTTAGGGCTGCATCCTCCTGCTTTTGGCATCCCACATGCAGGAGCTGAGCATGAGACAGGAAAGAGCAAAGTCCCTCTCCTGAGTCTAGCTCAGCTCACCTGCTTGGCCTCCATAAAATATGTATTCCCTTATCTATATTTCCCTTCTGGGAATGTTTATATTTATTTTCCTTACACAAAACATCCCCACTCAGTCCATACTTGCACTCCATCCCCATTGGTGTGGATCTTTCCTTCTATTACAGTACAGGCATTTGGCAAAACAAGATAACAGCAGAGAGCTTTGTTACAACCCAAAGGCTAAAACTGAAAACCTGTAAGTGGGAGTGTTTTTCTGATGGAAAGTGAGGCACCAGCTGCTTCTCAGGGCTAAAACCTTTCCCTGAACCAGTACCTCTGTGCTTGTGTTATGTGGTTCCTCTCCTTATATCTCTTTTAATTTTCATTTACATCAAGATTGTTTTCTTAGAGTTGTCTCACATAGCGAAGAGGAAGCAAAGCATGAATACACTATTCATAGTCTAGCTTCATATATAATGTATATGGCACTCTTATTTGTGGAAAATATTAACTTTATAGCAGAATATATTTAAGAGGTCAGAGTACTTGGTTTGTTTTGACAGGAGAGAGGCCACATCTAGCAGTGCCATGAGATTCAAGGCGCTTGAGTTGTGTTTTCCCCTCTTCCTGTGTTACCTTAAGAAGTCACAGGGCTCTTCTCTGCTTATGTGTGTTAAATATCTGTCTCCAGAGCCGCAGCAGCATGTTACTGCACTCCCTCAGAGCAGCCTGTTTTCCTCCACACAAGCCCATGTGGATGCCTCTCCTCTAGTTTCACAGGAGGAAAGAGAGAGAGAGCATTTACCAGCCTCACAGTGCAGCCATTTTATCTCAAGCTCATAGCTGCTTCTTCCAGGTTTCCCAGCACCGCTTTAACCTCTTACAGGTGCTTTTACCATCACATGGCTGTCTCTGCCCTAGATTTGGGCTTCATTCAGAAGTGAAAGAACAGTGGAGAATGTGTTCTCACCTTGTACAGGGGTTGTTCCTTCTGCTGACAAGAGGAGGTCAGGCAGTCCCACAGTACAAGGTTGTAGGGGCGAGATTGGGATAATCCCTCCATCCCCAGACTTGCCTGCCTCCCAGTACACAGCAATGCTCCTTTGCTTAAATTCTGTCAAATCCTTTGAAATCAGCAGAAGAAAGATAAGGAGACTGCACTGTTCTGTGTGACTACAAAGGAGTAGGATTCTCTTCACAGAAGCTGGGTAGATCTGTTGATTTTTAATTTTTTTTTTTTTCCCCACTGAATGGGAACTTCTGAAATCCATAGCATAGAAACTGTTTTGGTGGTGTGCTGAGAGATGTCGAGCCAAACATCTTGAGAGAAGTTATCCTATCCATATATATGCACACAAAGAGAGGCAGGTAGAGAGGAGAAAAACCTACTCCTTCCCACTTCACATGCATTGTCGTGAGAGCAAGTGAGACAAAAAGGAAGAGAAATTTTCAGAGGTCCAACTGAGACTGGAATCCAATCATGACAAGTAGAAGCAGTTCCTGGATGAAAATGCAACCCCTAACCAGGCTCACAGCCTAAACCAGGAGCACCATCGAGCAGGAAGGGAACCAAGGCAGAGATCTGCAGATTACACACTCCGTGATCTGTTGGAGGTTATGTCAGTCATTTCCAAAATTGAGTATGAGTAACCTGAACCTCTGTTCGAACACAGGACCACAGCTGCTCTTAGTACTGACAGAAAGACTCAGTTTGGCTAAATGAGGAAAATTATCCCTCTTCATCTCTCTTATGTGTTGAAACACAGTCCTTCAGACCAAACCACCATGGTTATTGACACTAAGCTGTTAGACTCCCAGAAGACATGAATTTTCAGTACAGGGTACTGGCATAGCTCCATGCAGATGAAGGATAAATTCACCGTAGCTACTCACCTGATATGCAGGATATGCAATTTAGCAGATTTGTGTACATCTTCAGCAGCTCGATGATCTTCAGCAGGGTGCTCACTTTAAATGCTTGAGCAGTGGTGCACGTCTCCTACACTGTATCCTGCACAACAGGAACTGTGGTACTGGCAAAGGAAGGAGAGGGAAAGCACATGGCGGGAGCTGCTTGAGCTCCCTTCCCAAGAAAGAGATTCACAAGCCCATTTTGCACAACGTGGCGTATTCCAAGGACAAAAGAAAAACAGCTCCTCAGAAATTTCTTCATGAGCTGGAGATAAAAGTAATCCCTGCTAGGGATGGTTTAGCAGTATGCATATATGGGGGAGGAATTTCAGAGGAAGGGAAATACCCCTCCACCCCATCCTGAGTTTTCAGTAATACTTTGTAGTTCTGCCCACTTTTGAAGTAGCTTAAAAGAAATGGAAGTCTTTGGAATGTTTTTACACAAGAAATACTTCCTTTTGTATAATTAAAATTATTGTGGTTGGCTCCTAGAGTGAGAGGCTCATAAATTTGTTTCCAGTAGCAATCAGTATAGTTAATACCCATCCTATCAAACTGAGTTAACTCGTGTTCATTTTGGGCCTCATCCAGAGCTTACTGATGTCAGAGGAAAGAAACTATTGACTTAAACAGGTTTTGGAGTAGACCCTACAAGCTGAAAAGAACAGATAATCTGGTTATTTCTGCCACAAAGAAAAGGGATAGCCAGTGAAAATAAATAGGTGAAAGTGAAAATAAAATAATAATCAAATAAAAAAAAAATTAAAAACCAGACGAAAGAATCCCATGAACAGGGTGTTTTGCGTAACCCAGAGTTGTTATAGGGAGAGGCAGAGAACCTCATGGTGCAGGGGGTGACCACAACAACTCTGAGAAATCAGGAGGAGATATAGGGAAATGAACAAAATTTGCCTGATTTGCCTTTCATATCTGAAAGTATAGAATTAAAACCTGACCAGGGTGAGTATTACACGAGATAACCTTAGACTTTATGTGTTCTGGCCACATAAACCTGTGATATCAGGTTTTGAAGCTGTCCAGTTAAAAATAGAGATCACAAAAATTACACGAGACAAAGATTCTGAAGGACACACAAACTTAGGGAAGGTTTATAAAGAATCCAGTGGTGTTTCTGTCCATGCTGTATGAATTATCAAAAGCTATGAGGATCTCTGAAATGAGTTCAGTACCCAGCAGGTTTCCCATGAGAACAGGCATCTGCAATGCAAATTCCATGCCCAAGCCCTGCAGCATGATTGCCAGATCCAAACATCAGAGTGATGAATAAATCCCCTTTTCACTCCCCTTAAAAATAATGAAAATATGAGGAATAAAAAATTCGAAGTCTTTTCTTATTGGAGTGATGGTTTAAGGAATTTGAGTGCTGCTGGCACTCCAAAAGCTCCTCTTTCCAGCTGTGAGTATGATAAATTGCTTTAGTGTCTAAACCAAGGATGGCATATTCACTTCCCTACAGGTCTTCATTTAGGGTCCCATTTGGCTTGTCTCCTTCCTGTTTCCATATTCTTTCTTTGATTTCTTTCTTCCAGACCATATTTCCCAAAATATCATGGAGGTGAACTTTTTCCCTACAGTGAAACCATTAGTAAAATATCTGTTGAATTCAAGAAGGCCAAGATTGCGTCAGTGACAACCGGCTTCACTTCTTTGTAATTCTCTTTAACTGTAATTAAATCATTCTGTGAAGTTCTCTGCTCTGAAAATTTCCCCATCATTAACAGACATGGGTCTCCTGTGGTCAGGATGCCACAGCTCCCCTGTGCAATTCCCCCACCCAGAGTCAAACAGTATTATTGGTTGATGTCCCTATAATGTCATTCTTATCCCAGTTATAGCTGCAATGATATTGTTTAACATTGTGCACACGGCCTTGGATACTAATTCTGACATGTCACCCTGTGTTTGTTTTGTTGTGTTCTTTTCATAAGGCCAAGATCATGTTTTACATGTTGGCTTTGTGTTCTGCAGATTTTAAATAGATACAGAGAACAGTGCCATTCAAATATGAGTTTTAGTAACCCAAAAGAACAGCTTAAGTCTCCAAGGACAAAGAGCTGACATAAAAGTCTAGTCTTCCCAAATCCACAAATCCATAAAATTCCTGTTAGGCAACCTGATAAGTCACTTGACATTTCCATACTTTGATATCTCCAATTCTGAAGTAAGACTCTTATCTTTTTGAAGGTAACATGAGACTAATTTTTCTATAGACAGATTATTCTGGGGACTTCTGCCAAAGCAAAGCTTTACTAAAACCTTCCAATGAACATCCATCTAGAGGAAAAACAACACTGAGATATGAAAATAAGAGAAGACCATAAAGGGTCTAACCTCAGTTGACCATTGTTATTGTATATTTATGCAATTTCCCTGGTGTGAGATAAAATCCCTAATTTGTGATTACTGATCTGAGTCAAAGGACAAGAGTGTTGAAAGGGATGTTACAGGTTTTGCTTCTGTGTGCTTTTTTAAGGCAATAGTTCCTTAGTTCTACATGCACCCAGCAAAGCAACACCCTTTTCTATTACCAATTTAAAGGGTGATGCATGGCTGTTACAGCTGAAGGAGGTAAATTACAACTACTTGAGAAAGCAAATAGAAAGGTGTTTTAGTCATCACATTAGGGTTAAAAAAAATATATGATTTGGCTATATGGCTGTATAGATGCAAATGGACTAGTCATATTTACATATATTAATCTGAAGGAACTTTTCCTGTTCATTTGCATAGGGAAGAAATCCTTTCATTCTTGCATTCAAAAGGGAGGGATGAGGCCCCATCAACAAGCAAAATTACAGGAAACAAAAAGAGAACTGAGTGCATGTTCAAGTACTTGGAGAAAAGCGTTGGATTTGTTCCAAAAACCCAGCACTGTTAGTGGAGCTGATACGCCTCCCTAAAACAGTGTAAATGATTCCCTTGATCAGAAAAAGGGTCTGGTGATGCAAAAACTCTGCCAGGGTTGTTGAAATATAAGCTTTTGAGTTAAAAAGTATCCTGTAGAGTCAGGAGCAGATACATCCCAGGTAGAGAGATGTCAAAGAGCTTGTACAGTGGTTTCCATATAAGAAAAATGTAGCTTGGAGGAAATATATTTTTGTAGTTAAAAAGTTTTCACACACACATGGAAAATAAAACAATAATAACACCAAAACACAAAAACAAACAAACAAACAAACAAAAAAAAACCACATTGTTTTTTAATTGGAAAAATTGAAGAGAAATTTAAAAAACCAATTCTTGTACCAAGATAATAAGGAATATTTAATTTTGACTGCTGATATTAACTGCAGGTCTTACCAGCTAATCTCACCAGAAAGGAATATTTTCCTGGTTTTACCAGGTAGTCTAGAAGGAAGCTGGATTTATGATTAGAGGGTGCTCTGACAATAAAAATATGTGATATATTTCAGGTACTTGCCTTAAAATTAATTTCTGTGTGGTAATAAGAGACTAATTATATTATTGCCAGTTCAACATTAATTCACAAAAATTCACTTCTATTGTTTTCCCAGAAAGGTTTTGACATAATAAAAATGCAGCCACCCAATTGATCTTATTAACCAAAAGACTGAATAATATTCTTCAGCATGTGCTCAGGCTGTTCTGGCAAATGATCCTTACTTGGGCTGACACTGCATTGTCTTAGTTCTCAGATTAGGTGTATCTTTGTCATCTTTGTTTGCATTTACACAGAAGATCAAGCTGAGTTCTCCTATCTTCAGTTGGAGAAAAGTTAGTAAGTTAAGAATGTCAAAGTCTACATCCAGTACCTCCAGCTGAGCTAGTCGGAAAGAGGTGTCTCAATTAGATGGGATGAATCATGCCAAAAATAATTGTTTTCTCCATGGACTGCAAAGGGAATTGAGAAGTTAGCTCAGCTGCAGCCTTCTCAGTGAGATGATCTAAATCCCCTGGTCCACCAGAGAAAAGAAGTGCGACATCCGCAGGACCATTTATCTTGTTCTAAAACAGGCAGCACCAATTTTCTTCTGAAGCTGCAGACCCACCTCCCTTCATAAAGTGAGCTTTGATGCCTCACCTTTAGGCAACTAAAGTGAGAGAATATAAACCCCAACTACGATATATAAACCAAGAAGTCTGTGACCTCAAGGTGGACTTTTCTACATTTACAGCAATGCAAATAATGAAAGCAATGTAAACTCACTAACACAAGCTATTAAAGCTTTCAGGCCAAATACGTCCTTCCAGCTTCTGTTGATATAAATATGTTTCTACACCAGACCAAAAGATAAAATTTTGGACTGTATTTGCCAGCCAGCATCCAGACAAGCCAGAGGCCAATCAGTTCAAATCCCATCTTGTAATCACTATTTGTGAATTTTCTATTCTGGACATACAAGTCTGTATTTCTTTAATAGAACTGCATCACAGATAGCAGCAAATATAATATCAAAGAAACCTAACCCAAAGCTTGTTCTAAGGTTACTCAAAGACACCCATTTCTTATCAACTAAATCACTAAAAACCAAGATTATTGCCAGTTATAGCAACATTAACATCTGCATCTACCTCAACTCATGTCACAACCCAAATGTGAGAACACCCAAAAAACCTCAGCTCCAGAACCAACTCCCTCCCAGTGCCAGGGCACAACTGACCACAAAAGTCATCAAAATTACATCCCTGATTCCTCTCTGGGGCTGTTCTTTAACTAAATCCTTTTATTTGCAGAAATAGGTAAAAAACACATGCCTGAGAAAACAGAGGAAAAATGAAAACCCACATTGCCATCCTCTCTGCTCAATGGGTTGCATGAGAAAATAGGAAAAGTTGCTTTTTTTTAGGGTGTCGAATGCCTACAGATGGCAATGGGGCCCCTTCAACCCTCCCTAGAGCCCAGCCCAAGTGCACCAAGGGTTATGGGTGGCAGAGGCACCCTGACACTGCAAAGATGTGACTTGAAACATGCAAAGCAAAAGGTGTCTCAGAAACACCCTTGGGAAAAGTCTTGCTTGACTGACAGTGGAAGGAGTCTCAGAAGGGCAGATTTCCTAAAGTACACCAATAATAAAAAAAATACAGTTAAATATAAAGCCCACTACTCCAATAAATCACCTTCTCTTGTTCCTCCCTTGGACATTTCTGTTTGTAGGTACATTCATGCATTCATGTAAGGAATCCAAATCTTTCAGTCTCCACAGGAAAAAAAGAAAAATTTCCACTCCTTTTGTTAAGATTAGCAACCTAGCTACTGAAAAAAAATCAGATTTATCGCCACCCTAAGATGAAGCATGGGAAAATCTTGTGAAAGAAGAACTTTAAGGTTTCAAAAGCTAGTCAGTTTTGAGAAGGCAGTTTTATACCATTTCCACAACGAAATCATCATTAAAAGTATGTTGCAAGATCTAGATGCACAAAAGTACTGAGCCATTGGCTGTGCAGCATTTCAGACTGTAACTGCTAGGGTGAGACACAAACCTTTTGCTTACGTTTATGAAGAGATACCCTCATGTTTTAAAGATTCCCAACTTGGACACTAAAAGGAAAGTAAGAAAAAGTACTGAAAAGAGAACAAGAAGGAAACCCCTCGTTTGCCTCCCACAGAGTAGACTCTTGTCAGACCACTTATCCTGGACATAGGAGACCAGATTCACTGTTCCCACCATGCACACATCACGGAAGAAAGGACTTCACTTGGAAACCTAAGGGCTAATTGCTGGTGGACTGAGTAATGGGGAGTTGCTGATGTATCTTTCTTTAGAATCTCTACCTGCAGACAAAAAACCAAACAAGCAAAACCCCAACAAAAGCTCATAAAATTCATTGGGCAACAACATAAGGATATGATTTAAGAGCCCAGTAATTACACAGGCTGCCTGTGATCAGAAAGCAGCCTAGAAGACAGTGCATATTCCCTGTGGAACAGTCAGTAGACAATATGCAGAAAACAGTCTCCAGCACAGGAACTGAGACGTAGGTCTCCTCTGTCCAGCTGAGCTCCTAATCATTAAAGTGGGAGTTTTCCTTCAGGCTTTCTTCTCAAAAGAATGGCAGATCATTTTTTAGACATGTTTATATGGAGAGTACAGAGCACTCTACAGAGATAAAGGAACGATTTAGATTAGATACTAGGAAGAAAATCTTTATTGTGAGGGTGGTGAGGCACTGGAACCGGTTTTCCAAAGGAAATGTGGCTGCTCCACACCTGGAGCGTCCAAGGCCAGTTTGGATGGGACTTTGAGGTGTCTGGTCTAGTGGAAGGTGTCCCTGCCCACAGCGTGGGGGTAGGAATGAGATGATCTTTAAGGTCCCTTCCAACCCAAACCATTCTGGGCTTCTGTGATTCTATGATTAATACTTTTCTCAGGGAAATGAAAGGTTGGATCGTGCCTCAGCAGGAACCAAGCTCACATTTAGAAGTGGTCTAAGCACTGCACAGCAGTGAGGTTTGACTTGTCTACTTAGTTAATGAAAGGGAACATGCTCACCCCACTGCGACTGTAGGCCAGGCAGTGGGAAGTGAATAAACTCCCTGTTTCCTAAATCCTAGGTAAACCATATTTACCCTTATTCATCTTCCACTGCATCAACACTGGGGATGCTCCCTCTGCTTTGTCAAGCAAGGACTGACTTGGGGTCATGACTGGATGGGACAATAAGAAGTCAATCATCTTCAGGTTTAGAAACAGTAGAATTCACAGAAAAAAAAAAAAAATAGTGTTTCATAATATTTTAGGGAAGACAACAGCCCAGATCTCATTCTGTGGCCCAGATTCATAAAACACATATGGAATTTGTATGTTGCATATAAAAGTCAAACATCTTAATGCAGTCCCAAAAAGTCCTCACATGTTTAAGCAGTAGGGGAATAGAGGCAATATAAAAATATAATAAATAAAACTATACTTGGGCCAGGATCTGTCAGAGACAGTAACAGAAAATAGGCCAGTTTTATTAGAAATCCATTGTGGTTCCCATTTATGTTAGTGCAGAGGCTCTGAACACAAGTGGAAATAAAAATGAGCTGCTGGTGTGAAAACAGAGCAGATTGAAGGTAGTTTGTTAAAAGCTTCTGTGTGGTTGTGAGTTAACACTGTAGAGGACTAAATGTAGATGCAGTTCCAGGACAGATGCAGGGGAAGAAGTTGTTTCCAGACAGTGTAAAGCAACCAAAATTCTGGAAAATTAGCTTCCAAAAATTTTCACTGCTGTTGTGGGCTCAGTTAAACTGATATACAGTAGGAGAGGACATTGCATTTCTCCTGGAAAATAAGAAGCACATGGGAAATAAAACTGTCAGAATTTTTGCTTGGAATTGAAAATTGTCGAAGGTTGAAGTCTTTAATGTAGGGGGTTTATCAACAGAAGCAGAATCTGTGGTTTCTGTCTGAGTAGCAGTGAGGTCTGCAAAAGGTACTTCCTGCAGATGAAATTATATAGCTAGAGATTTTGGTCCAGATTTGGTACTCAGGAAGCCCTTGAAAACTTGTTTGCTGCTGTCGAGCTGCGGGAATTAATCGATTTAAAATTAACTACTGACATATTTTTGAGGCAGTCCAAAACTGTAGCTGCAAAGATCCTAGTGCAAGTGGAATGGAGAAGTGTCCCTCTGTGTCACAGTGGGCAGGAGAATGGGCAGTGCTTCAAGCAGCAGCTGACCAAGCTGTTTTTTCCGTGGGCTGGAAGGCAATTTACATTCCAAGATGGCACAGCACTCCTTGTACCACCATAAACTTACCCCCCAAGAGAATAGGTCACAGACAGCTAGCCACTGTGACCAGGATTTTCCAACATCTCTCTTGATTTTTAGTGTCCACACCAGAGAGGTGTCTCAAAAGCATCCAGTTATCAGATTTGGGGACTAAAACACAGATCATTCCCTTTTGCAGTGGCTTAGCAGCAACATCAAGTAATGGAGGAGCCCCAGATCATACATTCTACAAAGAAATAGCCGAATCTCTACTTTTACGGTTTTCTGAACGGAGATGATGAATGTTATGCTGCTGTTACTTAATGGCCAAAACCTTACAAGTAATTTAAACTGTGCAATTTACATACAGGCAGCAATTGCCTCTTTTTCGTTTCTGTACAAGGAAGGGGAAGATTTGAATACAATAGGAAAGAATGTAAAGGGAACTAATTCAGAAGTGCTAAGAGGAAGGATGACCTTGAAGAAATAGTTTGGGAACAAAAGCAGTAAAAGCATTTAACACTATCAGAATGCCACAGCAACATGAACATCAGCTATGATCCTGCAGTCTGATATGGACAGATATTTCCAGTGCAAATCACCTCTATGGAGAGTGGTACAAATGTTTCACCTTTCCCTATGCATCTAATGAGGGTTTCAGGACCAGCAATGAATATGAGAGGTTGGGAAAGAGGAGATCTGACAGGGGATAAAAGGTCCACAGAGAGCGTGACTCCTGTGAATCAAAAAAGCAGCTCCCCCTGCTTCATGGGTGACATAAAACAGCATGAGAAACATGAAGGAAACATTTTTGAAAATGTAATCCTAATGCTGGGTGGAATTTTTCAGTTCCTAAAATAGCCTGGGTTGTTACAAGTTCAGGTAGGAGTTTCTGCTTCCAGGAAATTGCTTTGCCTTTCTGAATAGCACAAATGTTTCTCCAACAAGTAGGCCTATGAAGAAGTAGAGTGCTCCTTTAGGGCATGTTTCTGTCCTGAGGAAATCAATGAGAGCGTTGCTATTAACTGTTTTGGGAGCAGGATATGGCCCATAATCTGATTAACAAATGCTTTGAGTCTCTGTAGACTGAGTTTTCAAAGACATACACAGATAAAAGACTTTTACTTTCATGTCACACTTATCCTTCTTTGTTGTAGCGTAAAAGTCTGTAAAATGTTACCTTACTCTTAACTCATAATACAGCTGTTTTACTTATGCTCAAAATATTTCATCCTGCCAGGGCCATCATGGTGGATAATCTAATTATATAGTTAATTCCACACATGTATTGTGGCCTTCAGGGAAATGACAATTTGGGACTAGATGTTTCACTTCAAGCATGGCTAAGTGCTGACAGAGAAGTGGAGCAGCAACATCCCTCCTGAGCAGCAACAATATCAGCCTGACACTTTTGCTGTTCTATTGAGATTTAGGCAATCTTCTGAGAAGGGAAGGTCGTTGTTTATCTCTTTGGGCTGAAGAGAATGAAATCCTTCGTGGGGAGATGGACAACCAGTCCTTATTGGGTTTGCCTGGCCATGTTTTGATAGTGGTGGGGCTACAAGGGTGGCTTCTGTGAGAAGCTGCTGGAAGTTTCCTCCATGTCCAGGAGAGGCAATTCCAAACAGATCCAAGACTGGGCTGGCCAAGGCTGAGCCAGTCAGAAATGCAGGTAATGCCACTGTAATAGTATATTTTAAAAGGAATAAAAAAGTTATTGCACTGATGTAATTGAGTCCAGAGGTGAGAACACTTGAGAGGAACAGCTCTGCAGACACCAAGGTCAGTGGAAAAGGAAGGGCAGGAGGTGCTGCAGGTGCTGAAGCTGAGACTCCCTTGCAGCCCCTGGTGCAGCCCACGGTGAGGCAGCTGTGCCCTGCAGCACATGGGGGTCCATGGGGAGCAGAGATCCACCTGCAGCCCATGGAAGAGCCCCACACCACGGCAAGAGGGTGCCCAAAAGAGGCTGTGATCCTGTGGGAAACCTGTGCTGGAGCAGGGTCCTGGCAGGGACCTGAAGAGAGAGGAGCCCACTCTGAAGAAGATTTCCTCAATTACTGCTCTTTAAAATTTCTTTCTCCTCCTGTGAAAGATGCTGAAGCCACGGTATGGAGAGAGTAACAAACTCTGATGTCCCTTGTGTCTAGGTTTAGCCGCCTCTTTCCAGTTGCCAAGCAGGTATGTCAAAGGGCCCAGCAGTGCATCAAAAAGTCCTTTCCAAACCTTAAAAATGTGAGCCTCATTTCTTTAGAGCTGAAGATTTTCTCTCTATTGGATAAAATCGATTTTGCTCAGAAACCATGCTTCTTACCTTTGTATCTAAGCCCGACAAGTCTTAGACCCCAGCTCTCTCCTCGCAGCTGCTGTGAGTTTTTCTTCTCTCTCCTGGCACTCATGGTCTTGTTCACAGTCCATCAGGTTTGGATCTCAGTCACAGAGCCTTACACTACACTTAAAAATATGTGGAAATAAAAAAATCAGGCAACTTAGTGTGTGCCAGAAATAAAACTGAACTTTCAACCTAGAGGTTGACAAATTCCACTTACCCTGAATTTACTCCTTTATGGTACTGTGCTGTTGGAATAAGGATTTCTTCTCTTCATTGGGAAGGTGGGTTGAGATTGTTCCAAGGTGAAGGTGAAATATGTCTTTTTTAAGTAGCCAACATGACCTTAAGTGGTTTTGTTGACAGCTGGCACCCACCCTAACCCCTGCAAAACCCCTCTGCAGATATTTTTTCCCTTTCTTCCTCCCAAAAAATCCACATACACTTCAAAGAGCAGCAGGGCCCACTCCCTACAAGAGGAGTACAAGAGGAAAAAGCCTCAAGTTGCACCAGGTTTAGAGATTGGATATTAGGTAAAATTACTTCACTGAAAGGGTAGTCAGGCATTGGAACAGGCTGCTCAGGACAGTGATGGTCACCATCCCTGGAAGTGTTCAAAATAACTGTACAGATGTGCTTAGAGACATGGTTTAGTGGTGGATTTGTCATTGCTGGGTTAATGGTTGGACTTGATGACCTTAGAGAGCTTTTCCAACCTTAGTGGTTCCATGATTCTAAAAAATGTCATAGGAACAGCTCCAGACTTTGCCCATGAGTAGTTGCAGAGGATGCTGAGGCTTCACAAACATGTATGTTACTCATGTGTGTCTCTAGGTTTTGGATTGAAGTCCATTGGTGTTGTTCCTGTGCAATTCCCTGTCTATTTTCAAAACCAACATGGGGCATCTTGCTGTTTCCTGGTAGATCATCTCATTTATCATTGGTTCTGCTACAAGAGTGGGCAAAAGAACCCTATATTCCTTGGCTGACCACAAGGGCTTGGGTTTTTCAAAATCCCTCGGTATTGAGATAAGTTTGTTCCCAGTGACGTCAGAGAGTGTTCAGTTTTCTACATCAGTGTGGAGACTGGTGTGCATCTCCATTCAGTCATTCAGGCAGACAGAATGAAAGGAATTTGTATTCCCAAATCCCAAACTGTCATCCTGAAATCTCCCTAATATGAGGAGTCACTCAGCCTCACATCACTTATTTTGGTTTGAGTTGTCCAGGCACATAAATCTGCATGTGCACAGAACTTCTTTTCTCCTGGCAAGGCAGGGTGGAACCACCCTGGCTGGTGTCTAGACAACTTCAGAGTCTATGAGGAGTTGCTCCTCTGCCTGGGTCTCATGGAGAGGCCAGACTGTCAGGCATCATGAGAGCATTCCTGACATGAATCAACAGGCTCAAAAGCCCTGGAAGAAGCACTGCTGACTACTGCTTTGCGACTGGCAGTCACCTTGGCATTTATACCACAACCTTTAGGCTACATCACTTGTCTAAGCACTGGAAAACTTAAGTGTTCATTTCCTAATTTGGCTTGTTGCTACTTCCATCTCCTAGAAAACTTGTCTGTAGTATCCAGGCCAGAAGATATTTGGCACAGGACTACTCTGCCCTTCCTCTTGATGTTGGGCAACACCTGCAACAGCGAGGTCAAGCTGAAAGAAAAGTTATGATCTTAGTGCAGGGCTCATGACATTCACCTGGGAGAAACATGCTGGGTCCTGTTCCAAAGTCTCTTTCCAATATCACCTATGACATTTCACACTGATGATCCTTTGCTTGAGGACAAAAACATTCCAGTATATATGAAGCAGCTATTAGGAGTCCCAATTATTTTTCAGAGTGCTGTAATTATGATGCTGGAAATTTAGGTTCTTCCTGGTCTATTCTTTATTTCAGTTCCTTCCTCTAACTCTTCATTTTTTTCCCTCTCCATCTCTCTTCACAGTCTAACCACACTTCTTCCACAAGACAGGAGGTTACTTTCTCACAACAAGTGATGCACATGATAACTTGAATGACTTCAGAAAGAGAGGGGACTGATTCCTTGCATAAGGCGGTACATTTAACTACCTTGGGCATCTTTAATGTAGATTTCTGCATCTGGACCAGTTTCCTCAAACTCCATTGACAAACAATGGAGTTAAGTTGTTTATTTTTGCAGGTACTTTTGGATGTGAAAAGTTATGCCCAAATGCTTCCTTTATTTTCTCAGTTTGACAATAAAGGCAGCTGAGGGAAACTGGCTCGTGTGTGGATGTGAACACTACTGATATTTAAGCCTTGGTGCATCTCACCCTTCACATTTTGCAGGACCTTATTTAATAGAACTATTTGCAATGACCCAAGACAATCAATCCATGTACCTCTGAACTGAGGAAAAATTGGATTCAAGAAGAGATCAAACTTTGTACTCTGATGTAATTTCTAGTCTTTAGACGTATTTTCTCATTTTCTCCTAGGAAGTCTAGTCAAGATACCCCTCTTGCTGTTTCTGCTGGTGAGAGACTAAGGCATGATTGTGATTGATGACTCTCTTCCCCACAGAAGTGGAAGTGCATCTGCAGAACTCCTGCTCAGAGAAGGACAGAGCTCATAACAGCCTGAAAGGCTCTTCAGGAATGCTGACACATGCTACACTGATTCACAAGAATGTGAAAGCAATCTCCAGGACATGACAATTCAGTGACTGGCTGCAGTTAGCAAGTGATTGGGAACATGATCTAAAACTCCAACCTCTCATTTATCTCAGGCTAAATGTTGGCAAAACACTTTTCAGACTCTATGAAATGCAGACATGTTGCACAGGCATTTAGGCAGGAATTTCTTGGCTTTAGCCCTTGGACAACCTTGAAGTTAAATAGTTAAAGAAAGCTGGTCAGAGAAATTCAGAGCATTAATTATTTTTGGCCATGCATGTCTGTGTGCGTGTGTGTAGAGAAAAAGATAAATATGGTTTTTAATTTGGTAATGTTATGTCAATTTAGCTACAGATACCACAGTTTGTAGTTTCTGGTGACTTTGCTTTCACCCGAGCCCACTCTGCTAAGAGTTGGTTGCATGGCCATGATGGCTTCATAGAAAAAGAGAATCATAGAACTGTTTAGGTTGGAAAAAACCTCCATAATCATCAATCTGATCATTAACTCATCATTGCCAAATTCCCGACTAAACCGTGTCCCTAAGCACCATACCCTGATGCTTCATGAACACTCCAAGGGATGGTGATTCCAACACTTCCCTGATCAGCCTATTCCAGTGCTTGACTGTTATAAATGAATGGAGCCAATTTCTGTAATAAAATAAAATCAATTTATTTATAGTGAATTTGGCAGAAATTTTGGATAAAAAGCCACAATGCAGGGAAACAGCTCCGAGCCCGGGTGTCGGCAGCTGGGTGACAGGCAATCTGACAAGGTGTCAGAGTAGCTCTGTTCACACCGAGGTCTCGGAGCGGTGAGCTTATATACAGTTTATTTCGCTGGAGGCAACACTGTATTCAGAGTCCAAAAGTCTAAAGATATTCAATTTGGGTCTTGGGTTGTTCCAGCGAAAAACAATGTCCTTCCGATGAGATGATGAAGTAGTGATGAAATCTTATCCATTTCCAGGAAGAGGTTGATGTTCCTGATATGTTGCATATCTTCCTCAGATATCTTATCGTGGTGAGAATGGCCGGGGTGGCTCCTCTTGAGATGGCCCATCTCCCGTTCAGCCACGGCTACAGTCCTGATAATTTCTTCTCGGAAATCTTTTCAGCTGAGAAAAAGCCCCACATTCTTACGGGAATTTGCCCCTACAGAGAATGTGGTTTCGTCATGTTTGGGTTTGATACAGAAATATCCTATACATGTATCTCAACATTGAATGGGTATAAACTTTATAGGCACGAATTAAACAAATATTTATAACATTGACCACCCCTTCAGTGAAGAAATTGTTCCTCATCTCCAATCTAAATTTTCCCTGGTTGTAAAAGATCCTCTGGAAAAGTTAACACAGGTTTAGTAAAACATCTCATGGTTTTTGTGACTTGATAAGCAAAGATGGAACTGCTGGGACAAGGAAGGAGAAGGTCAAGTGCCTCTCAGCATCCTCCATGAAGGTTTTACTCCAGGTTGTGAATGCTCCTGGCACATCCCTGCTGAGGCTGCACCTGAGCAAGAGGTGAGACCATGGGATCCAGCAGCCAAACCACTTCATTTTCTTGTTCACCAGCCTCTAGACAAGTTACTGCTTGACAAGCTGCATTTTCAGCAGTGCTCAGGGACAAATTTTTAAGGCTCACAGCTTGGGCTGTGTTTATAAGACTGCTCCATATATGCAGTTCATCCAAGATTTAAGAGTTGGTTGCTGCTTTAGTTTACTTCCATGTAAAAAAAGAGTAAAGAATCCATTCATCCAGTGTTAACTAAGGAGGGAAAGATATAATTTTGAAAGGGAAAACGCTGTAGACCAGTAATTTCTAACAAGAAAATATGAGTTCATGTACTATCATACCTTTCACAGAAATCTACCTGGAGTTGTGTTTGGTTTGGGTTTTTTTTGATGGTAATATCAACAATTAAAAAAAAAAAAGAAATAAATATAAAGAATTCAGGAAATAAAACTTATTCTAAATCATAAAACTTTTTCTACACGTACATTTGCACACAGGAAACCTGGCAAAATTATTTTGGTGCATGACCCAATACATGGTCACTTCAATCAAATGGAGAAGGACAATGATGTCATATTAAATATCTCTTTTCACTTTTTTTGGCCCATAGGGCCTCTCTCCATACCATCCCTGGGTTTTCTTTCTCCACATTCTTCCTTCTTTCATCTTCCCATAGGATATTCCTACCATTTTGGTAGGGTAGCCCAAGGGCTGTTCTAACCAGTGCCAGGTTGTTGTTCCTATTTGCACAGGAGAGGAGCTGATCCTGTAGAGCTTCTTGACACAAAATTAAAATGAAAGCTTTGTGCTAATAATTTCCTTCATGAGCAGACCTTAGCCCCACATAGGATATTTTTATTTTTCCATTCAAGGATGTAAAGTAGTTTTGAACCTTTAAAAAAGTTAAAGTTAAAAGTAAAGTAGTTTGGACCTTCAAGAGAATTTGGGCATCTGATCTGATAGACAGAAGAGTTGCAGTCCAAACCCTCCCCTCAAATTCAACTTGAATTTAGCTGCTAGCAATTTATAATTAATTCCCTGGCTTGAACTGGTTGCCTTCTCTGATTAAAAAAAATAAATCTTTCTGAAGCTAGAAGAACATTTTATTTTGAGGTAAATGGTAAATATGCCCTTCAACACTTATTCTGATGCCAATAAAACAAAGTCAAAAGTTTCAAACAAAACTTACTGAAAACTCATTTGCAACACAATTATTTCTACAAAAATCAAGGGTACAAGGTACAATCTACACTGAGTCTTTCACTTAGCAACTTGTTGCCTTTTTTTTTTTTTCATAGGCTCTTATTCCAAATAGCAGCATTTATTGGCATTTAGTTATGCAGGAAATAGCTTATTTTAAATAGAAATGTTGAATGTGGGTGCTTCTTACTGACATTGGCACATACTGCTTGGGTTAAGTTCTTGGGGATGGAAGAGACAAAAATATGGGATGAAAATAAGAGATCAAACCCTAATCTTTGCAAAACACTGCACTGGCAGACTGTCTGTAGTAAAAATTACACAAAACCTGTCAGTCAGTTATAACTTTGGGTGATTCCTGACTCAAAGCAGATTTTCATGAAAAAACGTCAGAAAAATTCCTGGGATATTAAAGTTAAAGCAGTGGGGTTTGCTCGTTGAAGGATGTGGTTCAAATTTTACCTCATTTTTCAGGTGAGGCTCAGGCCATTATCTCAGCCAGTGGCAAAACAAGACAGTCATATATGAATTTTTTAAATGCTTATAGGATAATTCAACTGGCAGTGATCTGGTCCAACATCCTGGTTGAAGTAGGGAGCAGGGCCAGCTATGACCATCCTTTTTCTGTAGTATTTCCAAGTTCTGAAAGTAGAGAAATCACCAAACCTTTTCACTATAAACTTTCCTATTTTTTCTGCTCCGATCTTCAGGCTCATGCCAAATCATGAACTGCACAGGAAAAATATTTGCTTAAGCAAGTGACATAACAACTTGGTGCCAAAACTTGACACATGTTGAGCAATTCCTTTCAAATTCTGCTGATGCTAATTGGTTATGAAGATCCTTTACAAATCCTTAGCCCACTCTTATTTCAGCACCTATTTATTTCTCTGCGATTCTTAATCACACAGAATCACAGAATTGGTAAGGTTTGAAGGGACCACTGGAGGTCATCTACTTCAAATTCCCTTTTCAAGCAGTAGTGCTGCCCTAAAGATGTTACTCAGAATTGTGTCCCGATGACTGTTGAAAATCTCCAGAGAAGGAAATTCCACAACCTCTCTGGGCAAATGCATCCAAAGGTTTCTTTTCCAGACAAATGCAATCGTTCCTCACACTGTGAGGCTCTGAGACCCTCAGGAAAATCTAATAATTAAAGAGTGGAAGAGAAAACAGAATCAAAATATTTTGTCCATTTGCCTTCTCCTAGAACTAGAACCACTGAGTGTACGACACACAGACTACGCTGCAAAATATAAAAGCAATATCAGGTTTTGGGAGTTGGGGTTGGGGCTTGGTTTTTTTGGCAGCTAAGTGTATTGTTTTCTTTTGTTTTCTTTTGTTTTCTAAGTTATGTGCACTGTCATCTGCAATATCCTTTGATGGTTGAATGAGCTTGTAGGCTGAGCAGTTTGTAGCTTGCTTTGCTTTTCAAAAGAAATCTCACGTGTGCACAATACGAGTTGGTTATATTCCTTCCCTTTCCATTTTTTTTTCATCAGCACAGTTGTAATTCAGAGGGGATGATTTGTTATTTTTTTACAGTATTCTGAAACCATTAAGCTGCCTGCATGTTATCAACTGCTCAATAATTCTACCCCGTTTTCCTCCCCCTGCTAACAGGGTGTCATCTTGCCATGCTCTGTGCTTTAGATTCAGTCATTGCTGGCGTGCAAGGAAAGCCTGCAGCAACGAAGCGGGGCATTCCTTCAATCTGTATTTAACAGTTAATTGCAAACCTGTTCCTTGAAGTACTGCCACAATTCCTTGCTTCACTGCAAAGTCTTTGATATCAACCTACTGCTTTTGGAAAGATTACAACCTGTGCACTCGGTTACTCTGGTCAGATGTGCACAAGAACATCAAGTATGAAAGTAAAATTGCTCTCTCTGGTGCATGTGAACCCAACAAACCTCTCAATTGCTGTGTTAGATATGCTTCAAACCAGTGCAACCCTGCAGGGCAGGCACTTGGGGAGAATGGAAATTTCCAACCAGGGAGCTGAATTTCTGGGTGGGAGGGGAGGGATGAAATGGAGACAGGGCGCAGAATGTGGGGTACTTCTCACATATTTTGCCAGAAGTTTGTTTACACCGTACACTGTTGTCCCCCCAGTATCTCAACGTTTTGTATTATTCTGCTTTCCAGCAATGTAAATCCGGAATGGCACCCTAAGAGTGCATCCAACATGAAGAGACATGACACACATTGAACAGGAAGTTAAAATGTCACTTTCCAACTAAGTTGCTCAAACTAATAACCTATCAATAGTGGGTTAAACCCAGAGCACAGAGCACACAGAACAAAAAGCTATCCATCACTTAGGCACAGGAGAGATGTGCTGAAGGAAATACAAGCTTACGTGACTTGTTATCATAAGAATATACTGGGTTGGAAGGGACTTTTAAAAGTCACCTCTTTCCCCCACCCTGCAAAGAGGAGGGACATTTTCCATTAGATCAGGTTGTTCAGAGCCTCATCCAGCCTGGTTTTGAATGTTTGTGTGGATGGGTCACCCACCATCTCTCTGGACAACCTGTGCCAGTGCCTCACCACCCTCATTGTAAAAATACTTCTTCCTTATATCTAATCTAAATTGAACCTCTTTTACTTTAAACCCATTACTCTTTGTCCTATCACTACAGGCTCTGCCAAAAAGTCTGTTCCACTTGCTACATTGTGCTAATATTTGGACCCCACTTAAAATTATTGATCTTTTTTATAATCAGATTTGTGTAATTTGAATGTCCTCAGTACCACTAGCACTTCACTAATATTTTAGTGGAGTCCATGTCAATGTTAATGCGTTGCCACAAGTGTGTCTATTGTCTGACATTAGAGATTTGTGCATAAATGCATAAACTAACTAGGTATTGATTTGCTCTTTCTTTTGTGGAAAGAGGAGTTTGAGCAGAGTGGGATCAGGAATTGCTGACTGTATTGGAGGTTTGGAAATATCTTTGGCTCCAGGCAGTCTTACCTGGGTACGCTCCAAGATTTGCACTGGCTGCAAATAAAAATGTCAGTCCATGGTGATTTACTTTTTTTGCAGACTCATCTATAACTTTGAATTTTGTTTGCTTAGGAGGACCTTCTTATAAGTTTGCACCTTCTCCATGTTCTCCATCTGAGTGCTGCACCACTTTTTGCGCAGACTGGGAAATCATTTGTCCATCCACACAGTTCACGTCCTGCTCAACATATGCTTATATGATAAAGTCCAGCAATTTTTTTTCTAGGCTAGAATGCAAAATCCAACTTCAGCCTGGAAATCAAGGCCCATGGCAGGGGGTTGGAACTAAATGATCCTTCAGGTCCCTTCTAACCCAAACCATACTATGATATGTGATATGATAGATGTATGATATGATGATATGATATGATATGATATGATATGATATGATATGATGATATGATACTCCTCCACTCCCAATAGACTCTTTTCTGACCTGTGCACATAATCATCATCTCTGGGGTATATTGTCAGGGTTAGGCAAAAGCCACAGCCTTGGGAACTGTCAGTGAGTTAAATGGGCTTGTTGAACAACTTTTCTGTCTCCATCTAAGTGAGATCACGAATTACATGAAGACTTTCTGGGCTGAGGTTCAGAACAGAAGGGGAATGAAAAATTTTTGCAGATTGTGGAAGAAGCAGATGGAAAGACTGTCCTCATATATCTGTACTAGAAGAACAACTGTCAGACTAAATGATCAACAGCAGTTGTATATTAAAAAAAATTTAATCACTGAAGAAGCTGCTACAATCATCTTGTAGGAGTGTTTGCAGCAGAAGGTCTAAAGAACTTAACCAGTGAGCAGAAATTTTTGGCTTGGACCCTGAATTCAAATTATTTTGTAGTCAACAACATTTTTCAATTTGTCTACAGCCTGGTTTCATTATGAATACCAGAAAAGCACATATTATTTCAGTATCAGTTTTAGTGATGTCATATATCTGGAGAGCATCCCCTTCTGCAGGGTTGGGTTGTATCCTGCACTTTAGGAACTTTTACAGAAAATGGTCTCATGCAGAAAAAAATCCTCATTTGGGGTTGAAGTTTTTTCTAAACCACTATTTTCCAGAATGCCTACAGACTGTGTTTATTATGCACATATTGGTAAATGCACTGTGCACATACACATCTCTTGAACCTCCTAGCTATGGATGTCAGTTCCAGATATATATTATTTGCTTACCTGTCTGTTAACCATGATCTCTCCTTACACCTAAACATCCTTTTCTGAGAAATCTAAGCAGGAATAAGCACTTGTGTTATCAAAGCCTCGTGAAAAAGCTCTGGGTAATAAACCTGCACGCTCCCAGCAATACTCCCAATAGTAACTTATATCACTTGAAGAAATCACTCAGGTTTTCTTTCCTCATACAAATGAATTATTTATTTAAAGACATAGGATTTCAACAGCTGCTTTAGTAAAACAGAACTGAGCTCTACAACAGTGATTCAAATAGAGCTGAGTAATTTTTGCAGTGTATTTACATGACCAGTGGTACTTGCTGCAGTGCAAGCAAAGGATAATATTTCTTCATTGCTTCTTTTTCTCATGTATGAAACCACAAATTGGAGAAGCACCAAAAAATGTTTTCATAGAGCTGCATGCACATTAATCATTTTAGAGACTTCAAACAATTGCATGTACAACATTATAAAACTGAGAATAGAAGGACCTGAACTAACATCTTGGAACTGAACAAGCTGAAGTGTTGAGAGTGTGTTAAATCTAAAACTGGATCCAGCTCTGAAATTTTCAAATGGCATCAGTCTGGCTCCCCAGCAAGTATAACCTAAAGCCTAGTAACAAGTTAAGCCTGAATTTAGGGAAGTTCACATGCAACTTTTAAATCTGAGGGTTTGGCTCATTTCTGGAATTCACAAGTACCAAGATGGATACTACAGGTTAAAGAATTTTACCTTTGACTTAACAGGAGCAAGTTTATTGTTGTTTGCTGTTGGCAATATTACTACAATGAGTATGGAAACCAGCTTATCGGTTATGGGTTTGAAAGTTCAACTTAAAATCATATAGTCCTGAGCTTTCCTTTTGTCTCAGGATATAAAAAGAAAAAGATCTCTTCCATTACTCCTCACAGAAGAATGGTTTGTTTCTGCAGAACAACTGACTTTCCAATTTTCCACATCAGGACCTTATTCCCTTTACTGCTGAGTTTACCATAAAAGTCACAAACAAATTCATTTCTCTTTTGCTAGCAATTAGCTCTTCAAGACATAGGCAGATGTTACTCTTTAGCTGTAGCCTAAATATATGAGCTCCTATTTGCCATAATATATAATAGATCATGTTCCACATACAATTTTCCAATGATTTCAAGCCTTAATCATAATAAAGACTCAAGAGTTAATGCTCCTTTCATCTACAGATTATTACTGAACATTTCTAATAATCTAGTTAAGTTGTATGAAAAGCACATAGACATGAAACAGATTTCTCTTCTCATTTTCTTCAATACCAAGGTAAAGAAAAAGAAAAATCCAACAACAACACATTTTTTCTTTCCCTTTTGCTTTGACATGGAGTGATTTTCTGTAAAAGAAAATACACTGCAAGCAGCCAGGAAAGCTATTAAATGTTGTTCTTGTTTTCTTTTTCACCTGTGAAATACCACACAGAGATTTTAATCTTTGTTTCAGTGTTTTTTTCCCTGAATTAATTCATTTACATGGAAGCAAAATTCCTTTGATACAAAGCAAGAAAACTACAGCCACAGTTCACTTTATTTAAGGTTCATTTTATGCCTTTAAATAATAACTGTACCTTTAAAAGCTGTGAGTTCATTGACAGGCTGGTGATATGCCTTGGTAATTGCATGATTCCAGCCAATAATTACCATTGCCAATGACACATGCACACCCTAGCCAAGGACAGGTAGGGCAGAGGAAAAGGAAGATGCGAGCCAGGTTTATCGGGAAGGAGGAGAGAGAGAGGAGGAGTGTGATTCCCAGCAGGTAGGAGATTGTGCGAGGGTTTTTCCTAAGCTAAAGCTGCAACAGTGCTTGCCCCTCCTGCTGTTGTCATTTCAGATCAGGTGACACAGGCCAGCAGGTTGGATGTTGGCTCACAGATCAAGAAACTGATCCTGGAGCTGGGACACGTGGGTTCATGAGAAATGTAGTTGTGGCCAAAAACTCCTGAAGAAATCTTGGACAAAAAGCTTCAACTCCTTTGATTTGGATAGCTGGGAGTAACTGAAAGCCAAAGGGACACAAATACCTTTCAACATTTCTGACTAAAGCTTCATGAGATTCTTTTCCTTTCCCCAAAATATGACATTTTTTCTCAAACTGGCTGCAAATATATGTTGACAGAGTGGAAATTTCACTGTGTGGAAATTCCAGCCTTGGTTCTGACAATCTGTATTTGGCCAGAGCCACCAGACTTTTCTCAGCTATTTATTGTTGTTTATATTCAAGATGACCTTTTCAAACAGGCATGAAAACATTTAGTCTCTATTATTTAGGTCTTGCATCACGTTATAGCTTAAATACTTATTTCATTTAAACTGTTCACATAGATAAAAATTATACTGATGCTTAGAAAATTAAAGTGTTTGCCCTCATCTGTGCTTCAATACAAACATCGATGAAGTATTTTATTTTATTTTATTTTATTTTATTTTATTTTATTTTATTTTATTTTATTTTATTTTATTTATTTTATTCAAAGTTTTGGAGGAAGAGAAGAGATAAATTAAGATGGATACCATCCCTGAGAAAGATTTAACTGGGAAATTTTCAGAGTTCTGAAAAAGACCCAAAGGGAAACAAGACTGAAAAAGTGACTGGTAGATCACAAGAGATTAGTCTCTACAACAGTAATTAAAAAAATAGGGAAACAGTTGTCCATTGTCCTTCAAATCAGCTTAATTATGCCATTTGGTCTCCAGGATATCTGACCTGTGGGAATCTGAGTGTTATAAATTAAAAAGTGAAATCTATTTCATTTTGCCTCAGTTTCCCCATTTGCAGTACTAGCAAAATATTGGTGTGCTGTGCAGAGTGTGTAGAAAACCTTTGAGAATAAAAAGCAATTATAATTTTATTCCTCTAAATTTTTTCTCTAAAGAGCTATCATTCATAGATCTTGGTGTGCTTTTCAAGTGACTGACTAAATCCTCTGCCCACTCCACTCTCTGCTCTACAAGGAAAATTTTGCTGCCACCAGCGTGTTTTACAGCCAGCCAAATTTCTCCATCAGTGAGAGCTCTTTAAAAAGTCTCTTTTCTTTTGACCAACCCATTTAAATGAAGATATGGGCTAATAAGCCCTTGGCAGGACTGATGTCTAGAAGCAGATCCTGCCCTTCCTTAGGAAAACTCTTTAGAAATGAGGCGAGCCCTCCCTCATCATCGCCCAGAGCAGGACTTACACTGGACCCCCTCATTTCCCTGCTTGCTCAACAATCCACATTTCTCCATAACTTTGCTCCACGGATTGGAAAACCTGAATCTTAATGGCCTTTCTTTGCAAACTTCCTTTCAGCACACAGCCCAGCAATTAGTCCCCAGCCATGCTTCACGACCTCTGGCTGCCTCGCTGCGAGCTTTGATCACAACTTTGCTCACTGACACACATCTAATAACCCACCATGGCACCAACCAAGCTATCAGGTCCTAATTTATGCCTCACCCCTCATCCTAGGCCAAATAGGGGGTGTAATTAGCTATTATACCAGCCAGAAGTTTGACCTGACCTCCTGTTCTGAAGTCAAGCAGGGAAAAGAAAAGAGGAAAGCTACTGGAAATGAGCTTCGTGGGTCTCTGCAAAAAAAAAAATAAAAAGGGTAATATCCATCCCTTCACAGAGGAGCCTGCAATCACCATCAGATGAAGAAATTACATAATGTTTATCCATCACCTGGAGATATCCCTCTCATTTTAGTAGAAGATAGCTCCTGTAAGATCATTCACTTTTCTACAAACAGGAGTACAGTCAGATGAACAAGAAATTCTAAGAAGCCTAATGTTTTTCTACATAAATAAATAAGATGTGGAAAGATATGTCAAACCCAGAAAGGCTATTTTGGGTACCACCATTTCTGGATATCACAGTTAATGTTTTTTATAGCATTTCTGAATTTTAAATTTGTTTTTTAAGTGACATAAAAATGATAGGTGACAGCAAGCAGAACAGAAGCAAAGGCAGTTTTATTACGAGTCTATTTTTTTCAGGCTGAAATGAAATATTGCAGTTCTGAATCCTTGGAAAGGATATTTATTCTACTCTAAATAAAACTGAAGTATATTTTTAAATGAAACATCACCTCAAATTACTTTGAAAGCATCCAAATAAAAAACATTTACATTTTTCCAAGACTCCCTTCCTGTTTTCCTACTGCTTTTTTTTTACTTTTTCCCTTCTGAGTTGAAACAAACCTCTTTGATCAGCATGAATTCACAAAACATTCCAGTCAAACCACTTGTATAATTCCAGTGGGAAAAATTCTTATTTGGATCAACCCTTCTGTCCAGTGCAGCCACTGCTCCAGAGACAGAGAGAGAACAGAGCCTGGCAGAGCTGAGTGGATTTTCCTGCTGCCAAGGATGCAGGATGTGAGAGTGGAGCACACTCTCATCTGGCACACACCCCAATACACAGATATCCACTGGACAGAGCAGGCAGAAGAAGGTTCAGGATGTCTCTTATCCCACTTGGAGCAGGACAAATGTTCTGTGAGCACCCAGCCTCATCATGCCTTTGCTTCTAGTTGGGACAACCTCTGCATCTCCATTGTAGAAGGGCAAAGTGACCTTCTGCATGCAAAGTTCAATACACAAAGTCCTTTTGGCACCAAATGTGGGATCCCTGGCATGGACAGATAAAGGTAGGAAAAGCTGGATGGGTTTTTCCTATCTCTAAGAATGGAGAAGAAGCAAGAAATAAGGAGCACCATTGGCAGGTCAGTAATTTTCAGTTAACCAGCAGGTGCTGAGGTTTAGTGTTGTTTTATTCCAGCTACGTTGCAGATCACAGAGATTTTAAAAAAGGTTTAGTCAAATTGATTTTTCTAAAGAGTTTACTTGACCACTTCTCTGTCACATGATGAAGGAATGAAAGCAGCAGTTTTCATAAAACTCTGGTCATAACTGTTATCTTTCAGATTGTGTTGCCAGCTCAGAGAAACCACCATTGGGTTTTGCCCTAAAATAGTCTAAAATAATCTAAGTTACACATCAATGATGCACAGAGGTTTCTAATGTGGCATTCCTTCTTTTAAAGGACTAATTCATACTTTTTTGAGGATTTTAAACATGTATCTTACAAGTTTATCTGAATTTCCTTATAATATAGGTCAAAAAGTAAAAAAGCTAGCAAAAAATAATTAAAAAGGAAACCATGGGCACGAAAGTGAAAAGTGTTTTATCTTTGCACAACTGCTCTTTGTCTTTGGTGCTATATTCTACATTTTATTTCACTTGAAAAACTCTAATGGTCAGATGTAAACTTTTATACACTGGGAGGACATCAGGTTTCGGAGTTCCTTCCTGTCCCTATCCACAACGAGCCATCAAGGACATGGTCTCATAATCCCAGCTGAGCTAAAACTGGTCCCATCTACTCCCTGCAAACTCTTCAGAGAGCAACCTGGAACCACTTCCCGGACCTCTCTGACAGTGGTGTCCCACGTCTTGGGCTTTGAAACACCATGGACATACTGCTCCTGACATACTGCTCCTGACATACTGAGGAATGCACTGACAGTTTTTGTTGGAAGAGCTCTGACCACATTAAATCCAAATTATGTCCTCAGAACACTGCAGTTCAGATAAATGTCCCCTTTATTTCCCTTTCTTGCATTAACCAGTACTTCCTTAGGTCTGTTCTCTGGTGGAATGGACATTCCCTAGATGGAACAGGAAATCATTCAAGATCCAGTTCACACAGAAGGTCAATGTTTCCAGACAAAAGGTATTCTTCTGGCTTGATTAAGATGAATTTGGTCATGCAATACCCCCAGAAGGAGCAGACAGCTGATCTTCAGGAAATACCTCTGCCAGCACTAACGGACTCGCTGTCTCCAGACAGCAGCAGCATTTCTCTTTCAGGGGAGATTCAACAGTCCAAACAAGAGGGCAAGGTTCATCAGAGATTAACAGAACACTGTTAAGGATTGTAAATTTTAGAAATCTGGGCTAGACCAGTGTTATTTGTCCAGGACTAATTTGGTTGGGGAAGAGATGTGGTATCTATCTCCATGTCTTGGCTTTGGAGAGGAGAAGTGTAGTAAGGGACAGGGCAGAAGCCCTCGGCCTGCTGTGCAGAGGTGACTGGAGCAGTTTAATCACTAAAAAGTATCATTTATAAGCACTGTGGGCCTGAGATGATTATTTGACATCACACTTCCAAGAAACCTTTAAGTCAGTGCCGATAACAATAAAGTGATGGTACAAAGAGCACAAGAGAAGTGAAAAATTAAAAAGAACAAATTATGATCTGAATCATCTATCAGGGACCTGAGCAAGCTGGATGTTACACTTCACACAAAACCAAATGATGGACAAGAAGGGGATTAGTTATTCTACCAAAAATGGGTATAACGAGGTCTGAAAAGTAGAAGTGGAAGCTAAACAAACATTGACTGGAACAAATGAGAGTAATTAAGTATTGGAACAACACATTTTGCCACCAGCCACTTTCAAATCTAGACTGATCTGTGCTGCAGTCAGGATCTAGTGAAGATTAAAGCAAGAATAACTTCAGAGAAGTCCCTTGGCCTTTAGCAGCTGATAGGTCAAACAAGATGACAAAATAAGCCCTTTTGGGTTTAAAAATTGCTGAGCTGATAATCTTACCAAGACATTAACTGTTCTAGACATTTGATGAGCAACACAGCCACCGTGAAACGGATTAAATGCCTTTTTATTTTTTTTAAGAAAGCATATAATTAACTTATGGAATGTGTTGCCATGGGATGTAAGGGGAACAAGTGTCTTGGATTCATGTTAAGTACTACACATCTATTTGTATAACCACGTAGTTAAATGGAGATCCAGACAAATTTCCCTGTATCAGAGCATTTGATTAGGTGAACTTAATTTGGTTCTCTTTTTAAGCATTAATTATTTTCCTCATGATGGCCTGAGAATATCTGGTTCCCATTGCTCTGCTGGGAGATGATAATTGCTAATTTTTGTTTCACCATGCCAGATGTTACCGTAATTTTCACAGCTCCATTTAGATGCTATTTCTTTGTTCCAAATGGTTTAGTCTCCAAGGAGGATGCCTTAGGCCAAAGGTACAGAGCAAAAATGTTTGAAGGAATCATTTCCTTAAAGATGTTTCTGTTCCATTATACAGAACAAATGTTGACCTGGTACGTGGAAAGTATCTAGATTCAAGGCAAGATCAAACTTGCAAATGCTAAAGCTGTTCAGAAATATCATCATTTCAATTTTTCCAAAAAAATATTGCCAGAAATTAAACAGGCTTGCATGTTTACCTTTGCTCTGGGTCCTAATTGCTTTTTAGCTATTGAAGGACAACTTACTAAAGTAGTAGTTATTACAGCTCTTGGAACAATCTGCTTTGAAAAGAATCACCATATAATATTAATTACAGGCTTCTTTCTGCCACCTCATAATCAAAGCCCTGGGAGAATCCATATTGTGAAGTGTGCATCTTATATTTAATAGGTATTTAATTTGAATATTATTATGGTTGTGTTTCAGGGAAGGCCTTTGCTTAAGACTTCTTAGTAACATCTTACACAATCTGATTTCAAAACCTCTCCCTCCTTTTTGGTGTTATTTGCCCTCAGTTATCTTCTATCAGACTCATTCATGGTCTGAACACCTATTTCACACTGTACCCCCTACTAAAATTAAAACTAAATTTAAAAAATACATTTAAAAGGGCATTTATCTACCTAAAAAATATTAATCTTTTTTTTATCAGGAAAGGTATGAGCCTGACTCTTTTTTTTCATTGAAAAGTTGTTTTGTAAAGAATTGCTTAACTTTTAATAAGATACTTCTAAATGAAACATTTCTCTTTGAACTGTTGTTTCAGAGCAGTCAAATTAGGTTGCGGGGTTTTGTTGGAGTTTTGGGGGTTTTTTCCACATTTGGGGAAAACTGAGGTTTATAAAGCAGAATTACCTGGAGGAGAGATGCTGTTTCCTAGAGCATAGAAAAGATTTTCTAAGATGGAAGGACAGAAAGACACTATCTTGGAGTGAACAGATTCTTTTCTAGTGAGACTACACAGTAAATTTTTAAAGTATTTGTTAATAATTAGAAATTCCAATTTTTAATTTTTTTTTGTTCTTACACACAGTATTGAACTCCTGATATTGTGTTTCTCAGTGAAACTCTGCATGACAGCACTGAAAGGTTGTCACATTTATTTTGGACACAAATATCTGGGATGTATATAGGGGCAGTTTGACAGAGTCTATATATCTACCTGCTTTGATTTCTCTCTCAGTGAATATCCTACAGGAAAGATCTTCCTCTTCAACCCACCTGGAGCAGTCTGAAATTTCATTTCAGATTTGGTGAAGTGTCATTCCAAGCATCCCCCCATTTTTTCCTTCCTCTGAAACAAAAACTTTACAGGGAAGGAAAGTGTCACCTTATTCTGGTCCCCTATTGCCTACACACTAATGCAGCTCTATCATCTTCATCACAGGGATTTTTAGTGTGCATTTATCATAGAATCATAGAATGGTTTGGGTTGGACGAGACCTTAAAGCTCATTTAGTTCCAGCATTCCTGTCATGGGCAGAGACACCTTCCACTAGATCAGGCACGAACGTTTTTAGGGATGAGGCATCCACAGCTTCTCTGGGCAGCCTGTGCCAGTGTCAAGTGATGTTAATTAATTATACAAGTATTGACTAAAATGTGCTGGGGTGTGAACTTCCACACATCAGCTGCACCCTGAGCACTGCCTGAGATGCAAACAGAAAAAATGTGGAGCAACTAAAAGTTTAGGAGGAATGAGATTCCTTGTCTGTGCAGAAAGGCACGGACATGTCAGAGGAGTGATACACACTGGATTTATCTCTGCTTCTCTGTGAGCTTGGACTCTGAGTCTGCCCCAATGAAGCACTGGGTATTCCTGGATAAAGCAGAATATTCGTGAGTTCATAACAAATTAAATATTTAAATAGACCAATAAAAAAATCTGATAGTATTTTCTAAATCATCACAATGGGGGAAATCTAGTGATTCGAACATTGATTTTTGAAGAATTAATTACGAGGATAACAGACTCCAAAATCTTTTCTCTGGTCTAATTTCAGCTTGCCCTGAGAGCAGAAGCAATCTTGCTGCTGGTATCAAAATCCTGCTGCAGCAGGAAGGTGCCTGATGCAGACGAAGATGTGATTATCCGTAGGAAGGAGAGATCCTATAGCTGTGGCCGTGCTGGGGCAGTGTGCTGACTCAACATAACATCCCCTGTGAATGTGACAGCTGCATGGTTTGCAGTTTTGGAAATCCAAGCATCTTTCTGGGTATTAGTCTGGAGGCTGTGGACGAGAAAGAAGCTGCAGAGCAGTGGATGAGGGATTAGCAAGTGCACAGAGGTCACAGCATTAAACAACATGTGAACTTCACAGTTTAGGTCCTGCTCTGGTAAACAGGGTTAGGAGTTGACCAGAGTTTTTTTCCTCAGCCTATGGCTGTCCTGGAGTCAGTGTAGCAAACAGAATTTGTTAGCTGACAGCAGGATCCTGTGATCAGAAATTTGTTTAGTAAATACTTCTGTGTCAGAGGCAGGTTACAAAAGAGCTCATAAGCTAAAAGCAGGCAAAGGTGGTGAGCACAGGCAGACATGACTCAGGTCACTTGTTCGACTGGACTGAGTTCTGGGGAGAGGAAAACAGGTCTAATACTCTCTCTTTCTATACTCATTCCTCACCTTGAGTCAGTGCTTGATGAATTCAAGATGTAGGCAGGCCAGCTTTGCATATTTAGCTGAAGTTGTTTAAGGAGTTACTGCTCGCTAAAGGTTTTTGGTGCAGGCTTCTGTGACTGCTGCTGAAAGACAGAGTACTCCTAAGTGCACTTCAGGGCAAAAGAGTGGTGGTTTAAGCAAATCCATCTGGGAGCTTAAATTCCAGCTATTTCTGTGATGATGCTGCTCTTACTGTCACAGAGAGAGGACCTGAGGCACAGAGGGCTCAGACTTGTCATCATGTCATTACTGTTTAGTACAGGAACAGGTAAAATGAATCAGTTTTACACTTTGCCATTGCTGAAGGTTGCCAGGTGTGGGGAGCTCTGAGTCACAATTCAAGTGAAATTTATTTGCATCCAAATAGACCAGCACACTCTACACAAGCTGGTCCCCCTCAGTTCCTTTCCAAGTGAACTTTGAAGTAGCTGATCTCTTTAGGGCCTTTACTTCTGGGTAAGATAAAACTCATCACCGATGTTTCAACATCTGGCCAGTGATTATGAAGGCAATCCAGCCAGCCACGTCCTAGCTGGATTGCAGGCATCTCCATGCATCCCTTCTCTCACTTTCTCCCCAGTGTGCTGCTGAGTAGTTTGGTGAGTGTGAGTGCAGAAATGAGGCAACACAGAAGGGCAAATCCAAAATCTTCTGAAAGCTTTTCCTTCTCCAACCAATTTATTGCAACCTGCATCTCCTCGCTGACCGAGCTGGATTAAGTCTCCATGATGGGAAGTCAGGAATGTAGATTTATTCAGACTTGTTGAAATGGTGGCACAAGTCCCAGGGAAGACAAATAGCCTTTTGTGAGATAATTTGCTAACACTGATCCACCCTAACATGCATCTGTCCTGTTATCGCATGACTAATATGGACATAACCCTGCACACTTTTATCTGACATGCATGAATATGTCATCCTGATTTGTGTCTCACTTGGTTGGGTGAAGAAGCCAATGGACTTGTGCCCAAGCAAAACTTGCTGAACAGAGATCAAAATCTGGTGTGTGTTTTTAATTCACTGCTCGTGCCTGTTTGCGAGGAGTGGCTTCAGTTCATAGGAACATTTGCAGAAAGGCTGTTTTTCTTCTGGTCGTGTCTTTAACCATATGTAGAAGGATTCACAGAATAAAAGTATTTGTCATTCACTGTCAACATTGCAGTGATTTCTGTTAGTCATATTATTCTTTTGGTTAAAAGGGTGGTGGGCATCTGATCAGGAAGAAACCTGCCCTGTGAGTAATTCTACTCAATGAGTAATGGATAGTTGATTAATCCTGTTCTTTTACAGCATTTTAATGAATGCTGTAAAATTCTGCAGCATTAAATGACTAACTTGATGTAAACAATAATCTGATGTAAAAAGCATTATTACTCATCCTGCAGATAAGGAAATTGAGGTAAGGGGCAAGTCAGTGTTTCTGACTGAGGAGTCCTGGATCCCAATACAGCAAAACTTCTGCTAAGCTTAAACAGAAGGCAAAGAGCCCATCCCATGCCTGTACCAAGAGGTCATTCAGAAGATTTAATTCCACCTGTGCCTCCTCAGCAGGTTTTCTGTGTGAACTCATCTTCTTCCAGTGAACAGAAGGCAGTGATGTTGCCTTTACAAACCACCTGCTGTGTTTGTGAGAGCTTCAGGGATTGGAATGATCCTTTCTCGGGCACTTAGAATCGTAAAATATCCAGAGTTGGAAGGCAACCACCAGGATCATCAAAATCCAGCCCCTGGACTTGAATGCCTCTTACTACAAGCAGGACCTTCTCCTGACTCTTCCACCAATGCCACTGGTTAGGAAGAATGATTCAAAATAAGTTTTGGTTTGGAGAATACATTTTTTATTTCCTTCAGAATATCTGACTTTCAAAAAATCAGCCCCATTGAAAGCTGAATGCTTTCTCTTTCCAGCTCAGACCTGAAAACTTTTGACTGTGAATTTTTTTTAATTTTACTCTGTAACAACAGCACATATTATGACCTCACTACAGTGAAATCCAGCCCCAAAAAGCATTAATTAAAATCCCAATTGATGGGTAAACAACCTGCTCCAGCTACATCCTGGACACAATTTCCAAAAATGGCTCATTTCTTCAAAGCAAGACAAACCAAGAGATCCAACTAATATTTGACAGTGTTTGTGTCTTACTGAGAGGTATTTGGGCTGTTTGGTGTTGCTTTGCTGTTTATCCACATGATGAGGACAGGCAGATTCGTGCCAATGTTGCAATGCCACCCTTCAGAGGATGTTGGTTTTCCTTTTACACCAGGATGACCCAACTCTTACAGGACAGTTTCTCTGCATTTACCTTGTTGGAATTGGTGGCAAAATTCTGTGCAGGAATAGGCTCTGTCCTTTGGTCTGTACAGCTGAAACTGTACAAAAAACTCTTGCTTTTCCCAATCAATAAATAAAAGCTATAAAACCATTAAAGTGCCACAAAATAAAGTGGGAAATACATTGTTAGAAAGTATATCCTTGACAAAAGCAGTGAAGCAACTACTCAAAAGCAGTGACTTCTGAATATTTTAAAAAAGGTAAAGTCATTGGGTCTTTTTATGAAGTTTCATAGAGAATAAATCCAGATTAAACACATGTCTTAGGAACTACTCTCCTGTAGAGAGTCTCTGCTTTTCCCAGGCAAAGATGAAGTCAGCTTAAAAATCTTCCACTCTGCCATCTCCTTCCCCATCATAAAATGCTGTAATCAAAATAGAAGCTTTGAATACATCTATATGAAGTTGTAACTATTTCCACAATAAAAAAAAAAATCAGTTGTATTGTACTGTAATATTTTCAATTGGTTTCAAAATAACTTTGAAATGAATTTGACATAATAATTGTTTTGAAGGAAAAAAATGTATTTATTAAACTGAAATTCAATTGTTTGATTGACCCAGGTCTTTTATAGTTATTTCATTTCAGTTCCTGGAAAAATCTGAGAGAAAAACTGCTTCGTTTTGATTCAGAACAAGGACTAATTTCTGAATACTGGAATTCCTCAGAGAGTGGAAACTGCAAGCACAGGACAGCTTTAATCACAGCTTTCCACTTAAGGCCTCTGCAAGTACAATTGCAGTGGAAGTTGTAGAAACCATGTGGAGATTCAAAACAGAATCATTCTCGTCCTGTTACACAGATTCCACTCCCATGGCAATCCCTGAATTTTCCAACCTCTTATTCCAAGGTTCTTTCAATTTTCTTTGCCAAGTGACTCCACAGTCAGCAATATTCACATTCTCTAAACATCTCTAGTGAGTAAGTAGTCTCTCTACTTTTTAACAATGACACTGCAAATATTTTAATTATAATAATAATAATATTTAATATGGTGGCTTACAAAATACATGTTTTTAAAGCCACAGGTGATTTTTAATTGTTGACTCCATAAAGCATTTTCTTATCATTGCAGTTGTTTTCTTCCTATGAGAACACCTTTCAACATTAAAATCAATATTTTTAAACCCTTTTATACCTGCTTGTATTCCAGTTGAAGGAAAGAGGAAATCACTGTTTGTCATTTTAATATCCAGTATATTTTAAGATCTAGTATAGCTCAGGTGGGTTTTCCCTGGAAGAGGAAGCTTGATGCTCACTCAGCAGTACAAACCCAAAACAACCTTTCTGGTGGTCTTAAGACCTTGTTTACCCTGAGATAAAAATCAAGAGTAAGAATAAAATAAAAAAAAATAAAATAAAATAAAATAAAATAAAATAAAATAAAATAAAATAAAATAAAATAAAATCAGTGGCATTATGGATTGAAGAAGACCTAGCTCTGCTGAGTCTGCATTACTGTACAATTTGGCAGCAGTGACTGCTTTTCATGCTGATGAAGAAATTTGTTAACAAGGCTGAGCCTGAGTAGAAGTGCTTATTTTTGGCATAACAAAAATCAGACGAGGAATCCTTCCAAACACCATTCACACTTCCAGCTACTCTGCAGTACAAGGTGACACGGGAATTCTCACCATTCATGATAAATCATTCTAGAAAGACAGTAAGAGGTCTGGGATGGGGGAACAGGGGAGAAAAATGCCAATTAATAGCTGGATTACTGTGAAATAAGTACTTTTAGTGGGATGGCTTTAATGTGGTGAATAGATTCAAGTGCAGAGAAGGGGATTTAATTGAAATGTATGGATCAAGGTAGACATGGAGAACAGATTTGTTCTATGTAGGGTAACTTCTGTTAGTTCATTTTTGCTATATTTTCATTTTAGCTTATTTTTTGGCTCTTCCACACGTACATACATACACATGCACCTAGCTACATATATATATATAAAAATATACATATACACACACATTACATAGATATTTTTCCTTGATGTTTCTGGAAACCAACTGCAAAATGTGGCTTGGAGAATGTCAAAGCACCTGGAACACAAATTTACAGTCTAACCCAGCTGAATTATTGTAAATAAATATATTATATAAATTAACACAGCTGATGATCGTGTTCTGGTCATCAACTCTACTGCTGTGACCAAGAAACCACCCCAATATTCCAACTTCTTGTGGGAGTAAGTTCACTTTCCTTATTTTCAGATGTCAAAATCCTACCTCATCTTCCTAATATGTCTTGATAATCAAGAGATATGATTTATACAGCCTTTAGTTGTGTTTATTTTACAATAAGGTGAACTTTGTCCTAAAAGTGGCTTTTTTCGTCCACCAGTCACAAAGGAAATGTAGCTCAGACAGAGATTATGGCTACTGATGGGTATGGAGATCACAGATACGTTCTCAGTACGTATCTCAGAATCCCATCTGATTCCCATTTAGCCACCACAGCTGAAGCCACCCCGTGCCTAGTTGTCCACCAGGCTCCACAGCTGATGATTTGCTCTCTGAGACAGGAGCAAGAGAAGATTAGCTCTTCGGGTGCCTGGTAGCCATATCTGGGAATTCAAATCCCTCTCACTTCAGGCTATGAAAGAGCAGAACAAACAGGCAACTTGGTTGCCTCTGTGAAAGAAAACATCTGGCAGACAGGTGAGGCAGAGAAGAGGGAATGATGACAGAGGCAATGTCATCAGTCTTATCAAAATCCAAAAAGACTGTGAGTCATAACCTCATTTAGGAAGTAAAAGTGCTCTTGATGGGATCTAGAGTAGCTTTTGAGTTGCTGCAAGCTATGCTGGGAAGCCACTATCATTCCCAGCCTGCTGAAGAATCAGGCAGGTGGAAAATCCTCTTGGACCATTTCTCTGATCAGGTGTCATGTTCTTGGCCCAGTGTGATGCAACCACTAAAGCCCAAGAAAATCAGCAGTGAAAAGCGCTGAGTGCGACTCTGGGTCAGGTACTTGCACATGATCTGGAAAAGCAGGATGAGAACTCCAGCT
This sequence comes from Dicrurus megarhynchus, assembly GCA_013399195.1. Lineage (NCBI taxonomy): Eukaryota > Metazoa > Chordata > Aves > Passeriformes > Dicruridae > Dicrurus > Dicrurus megarhynchus. The sequence continues at coordinate 150,132 of VXAD01010121.1, read as the reverse complement.
CAGGGAAGAATGGGTGGAGGGCAGAAGCCTGTAGTTACATTTAGTTATGATATTTTGCAAAAGGCACATGCCTCAGAAGTGCTGGCAGTGTTCATTCGGCTTTGATAAGTACTTAGGGGTGCAGTACACAGGGTACTTCAGCTCTGACAGCATTTTTTTTTGTGGGAAACTCCCCTGGTTTTGTGTTTTTAATGTAAAACAAAGGATGAATTAATCTTGGGGAAGGTTCTTTTCTTTTTACAGAATTTATGAAGCCCTCTGAAGAAAAGGTCTTTCCCTGCAGGCCTTTCCACATCTAACCGTGGAGTGAGTGGGAGTGAGTTATAGCCATGAACTGTAGGAAGTAGATGAAAAGATGTCAAGAGAAGAGGCAGCAACTTTTAGCTGCACTAAACCCATAAACATGATACAGTAATCTGGGAAATCTGATTAAGGACTGCAGCACTCCATCACACATCTCAAAGTCTGCTCATCTGTCTATTGTCTCTCAGAACCATTTACCTGATTCATTCAGTCTGCCACTGTGTGACTGTAACCACCCTTATTTCATATCAAAACCATGGATGAATTCCGTCAGGTAACCACAGGGTCTCACTGGAGCCTCTTTTTCCAAGACAAAGATTTAAATGGAAATTAAAATATGTCAAACTCTACCTAAACTTAAGTTTTAATCTATTTTTTTGCATGTGCACATAATAAATGCATACTCATATAAATGTGTGTAGTATATATGCATTACTATCATTGTATATTATATATTATATATTATATATTATATATTATATATTATATATTATATATTATATATTATGTATTATGTATTACGTATTACGTATTATATATTATATATATTTTATATATTTTATATATTTTATTTTATATGTTATATAATATATATTATAGTATGTATTGCATATCTCTTCCCAGAGAAGTTGTGGTTGCCCCATCCCTGGAATTGTTCAAAGCCAGGTTGGATGGGCCTTTGAGCAACCTGGTCTAGTGGAAGGTGTCCCTGCCCATGGCAGGGTATTGGAATGAGATGATCACAGATCACTGGAAAATCTTTAAAGTCCCTTCCAACCCAAACCATTCTGGGATTCTATGATCCCATAATATCACACATGATATTCTATATAGAGAACATGTATTTTTGTATCTTAAAATGATAGGTGTTACAATAATGTATTTATATTACATATTATGTACTATATGAATTGATAACATAATATGCTGTAATAATATATTGTTTATGCAACATTGGCCAACTCACAAACACAGGAGCACCGGAAAATCTTGATCTGTTAAAGGGTGAGTGAAATACAAACACACATAAACAAACCCACATAGACAGATGGACATTTTACAGTGCATGATGGTGCTTAAACATTTACACACACACACACATGTCCACATATATTTTAGAAGCAAAATATTAATGACATTTACATATTTGCTCTCATCATTTTTGTTTGCCAGAAAGCCTCCTCTGGAAAGTAAGATTGTTAATTTGGTGCTGGGGATGATTTTAGTGACAAAGCAGCAACAAAAGCTGTGAGATTTTAGCAAACATAAAAAAGTGTCATCTAATAGTCCATCAAACAGCTCTTGTCACACAGATAAACCTTTTATCTCTCTCTCCCAGATTCTAATCAAGGGTACAGTTTGCATGTTTCTTATATCACTGCAGCAACCAATTCAGCTGGGATTCCCTATGCCCTGGGAAATAAACTCATTTTGACCCAAATGAGCATTTCAGAGCCTTGTTTTATCTTTTCCCATTAACATGTTGGTTATTATTTGTTAGTCAAAGCAACAAGAGTGCATTTTCTCACCAAAGGGATGTGCTGCAGAACAGACTGTATCTGTTTGTTTGGAGAGTTCTGTATGCAGAAGACAACCAAAATTCTTTATGGTAAATGTGGTTGTAAGATAAAGTTTTCATTGTGGTTAAAAAACCATTTGAAATACACTGGAATCTTAGGCCTAAAGAGTAAAACTCCACCATTTTTTTTATTTAATAATTCAGTTTATGGTTTCCAGACTATTTTCTACTTTACAAATATAACATTGACAGTCTAAAATAATTTTTTTTTTAATTTTCTTTTGCTATCATACTGTTATTTGTATGGTGTAACAAATTGTGTATTTCAGTTTGGCTGTGTACAATCAGTCTGTCCTGGGTTTGCACTCATAACTAATAACTCACTTTGAAGATAGAAACCAAGTGACAAATGTATCATTTTCTCAAGGCTTAACCTTGAAAATACAGAAATAAAACATTTATGTCCTATTTTTATAGTATGTCTTATGGTTCTTGATAATTGGTTCAATAGCCTTGGAGTTTGCAATTGTTTACTTTGGTTTTCATTTAGCTGATTCTAGTTTCTAGCTTAGATGTTGGCAAATAGTTCAAAATCAGAATATTTTGGGTTATGTTTATACTCATAAACTGAGTAAGGCTTGTGTTCAAGGCTTGAGCTGGATGATTTTTGCCCAGACAACTACCTCTGCTTTGGGCCATTTCACTTGCTAATTATTCCCCATTTATAATTTTCAGCAGTTCTTATTTTCTCTGGAGTTAAGAGAAAATTAATTAAGCAAAAGGAGCAGAAATTGGTGGAAAAGGATGAGTTACCTGCCACAGGTCCTATTTTCTAGAAAACAACTTTTTGGAAACAATGTAGTCTATTTCAGTTTGGTGATGTCTAACTTGATAGAATTCCATCAGCACCTTTTATAGTGCCTCATCACCAGTACCCTCATCCAGATGCATTTTTAACTTGGAGTAAAATACCTTCTTCTTTGCTCATCTTTAAAAGAAGAGATTGTTAAACTGAAAGCTATTGCAAAATTGCAGAAAGAGCACAAAACAATAAATACTGAAAATGGATCATTTAATTCCACACTGAAATGAAACTTTAAGTCTTGTTAGTGCAATATCCATGAAATATATTATTGCAGCTAGAATATGAAAATACTATTTAACAGTTGGATATTATTCTGCCCTCATTCCACCTTCTGAGCGACGTCCCCAGAACAGGCATCGAGCACTCACCTCTGCTTGTCCACAAGGGACAAACAGGAACTTTTTGGCAAGTTTGTGAGGTGATGTGTGAAGTTTGTGATGTATTCTCACGTTTACTTCCAGATGAGAGGATCCCTAATGACACATCCCCCATCCAACACAGGAAGGTTAAGGCAGCCCAAGCTGGATGTGTCATGGAGCTCTTTTACCTTTCCTCTCCAGAGGGGAATTCCCTTCTGTCCTCTCCAACTGATTGAAGAGGCTTTTTAGGAATTTTTTTCCTTAAGCATTGTTCTTATTAAAAATAGTTTACCACCTTAGGCCATAGATGAAATTCTCTTCTAATCAGGCCTCCTGCCTCAAGCAACTAAATAAATAGCATCCGTTTGATGTAGCAAATGTGAAAGCTGCATGTTTACTTCTTCACTTCGAAAAAAAAATATAATAGCAGCTACTTTTTTCTTCCCCAAGGTTCATGTTGTTGTAAAATAAACAGATGTTTGGGGGAGGGGGGAGAAATGTATACATTATAAGCGTTTAAAATACTCCCAGTCACCCTGATTAACAAGCATAACAAAGGGTGATAAGGAAACAGAAGATATCAAAAGTCATTGGCTTTGGTTTTGTTTTACATTTTCTACTGTAAAATAGCTGGCATTGCCAAAAAAAGTAAAAACTGCTTTGAAAACCAGGCATCTGTTTTCAGAGCTTTTGAGACTGCAGGCATGAAATGTAGGAAATATATAAGAAAAGACCCCAGCAAAGATTCCCATCCCCCCTTATGAGAACATGAAAAGCTAAAAGAAAATCAAATCAAAATAAATATTGGAAACCATTTTATGAACCAAAGTTCCTCTTTAAAGCCAATAGTTAATGTGGAATATTAGTGGCCCTCAGTTTTCAAACCTGGGCTCATTTACAGCACTTCACAAAGCCCTTCTTGAGGGAATCCCTGCTCAGCACCTCCTTCTAGAGCTGCACAAAACTTAAGTCAGCGGTGGTGTAATGATGTTTCTGTGCCACTGACCTATCTAAGCATCACATAGTGGGGCATTATGTGGAGTGATTAAGATTGCTCACCTTAAATGCCCTCTCCTTCTCTCCTACTCTGAGGAAGTAGAAATGGAGAAGGAGGACTGAGCATCCTAGTGCAGATTCTTATTGTTTCCGATCTCATCCAACATAACAAATTAGAAATTCATATTTGGGACCCAGATGGATCTGGGGCTGGTGTGATTGACACAGCCTCATGGATGATCATAGACAGTGGTCATCTGTTAAACAGAAAATCAGCCACAGCCATGCTGCCCATTCAATTAATTTGGGCAGAGAGGGTTGGGATTACTCTGAGGGGGCTTTGAGGACCTGCTGAAAAATCCCACTGGAGTCCACAGGTCGCCACCAACTTTGAAACAAGAGCCAAGGCAGTTTCACACTCCTGTGACTAGTTATTGGCATTTTTGTCACACATGCATTCATTCAGTCTTTTCCTAAGTTGCTGCTTTAATACACACAGGCTTGAATTGTTGCATTCCTTACATTGGAATTAATTTTTTGCTTGATTTTCCTCCCTTGAGTAGATCCAACTTATGCATGGCTTTGCTAACATGAAACTTTGCAGACATTAAATGTATGGACACTAGCTTTTTATTCTACAGAACAAACATACAGGTCAGGAGAGCTGAACATTTTTCAGGACTGGGCCACAATTCAATTTTTTTCTTTTAGCCTTACTGTTTTTTTGAACTGTTACACTGTTTAACTGTATAATAAACATTTTACCAGCTTCTATGTTTTACGGGGCATTTCAGTTCTGTGGTATGGCCAGTTTCAGTTTTCATACTTAATATCTAATACTCTAGTTATTACTATTAAGCAGTTTTGCTTCTCTGGAGGAGTCAGCCTTGACAAAACAAAAGTGAAACATTATTTATTAGCAAAGTGTGGGCAAGTTGCTGCAGCTGTAAGTATTTCCCTTGCAAACTATGATTTTTTTAGAAATTTTTAACATATTCTGTGAAAATCTCAAAAAGAACTTTGAAACCCTTTGAAAACTCTCTCCTGCTGCCTGTTTTCACCATTTATCAACAACCACGGATTTTGAATGCCCTGCGCTGACAGGAGGACAGGAACACGCACACATAGAATTTATAGCACAGAACCAGAACAATTAAAGGAGAAATAGAAATTGCTGGAGAGGAGGTGAGTGAGGATGTTGGGACAGAAAATCCTTAAGGTTAGGCCTATCCTGCTTCCTTATACAAACAGAAGAAACGTGAATCTGGCACCTGTCTCCCGGAGGGGTTTGGAGGAAGCACGGTACAGGCTGCAGGTCAGTCAGGAGCAGAGATGGTACCTCTGCTCAATGTAGAGGTTTTGATGATATTAAAATGCAGAGGTCCTGGAAAAGTTACTGCTTCACCCTTAGAGAAAGCAGGGAGACCTGGAGTTAAGATTCTTAATTTATATAAATTGCACGCATAGTTTTATGATGATTTGTGCTCTTCAAATTCTGACACAATCTGCTGGTAGCTAGTAAAGGATTATATGTTGTATTAAAAGGTTTCTTCTTGGGATTTCCCTCCTTTACCTTAATTGATAGAAAATTTATATTACCTATTTATATAAAAAGATAAGCTATATTAATTTAAAAAAATGGGATTTTTTTACTTTAAAATACCTACCTTTGCAAATTGGAAAGGCACACATACATGTGCAATACCCCATATTTAAAATTTGCTAAAAACATGATATCCACATACATGATTAATTGTTTTCAAGTGGAAATCTACCTCCAGTAAGTAGTTTAGGGTTAGAAAACCAGGCTTCAAAGGAATTTGGTATGCCTTCTTCACCTTTGAGATTCAAACACTGGAGCCAGGATTGAAAACCAAGGTATTTCAGGTGTCTGCATTTAAAAGACTTTGTTTATGTTAAGGCTTAGGTCACCTCAGCAGGTATGTTTTAATGAAAACATTACCTCTCTGTGACCTTTGGGATTTGAAGGTTAAAATGCAGTCACTGGAAAAAGGAATCCTCATTGTCATGGATGAAATCTTTGGCATTAAAGACATCGTTTCTCATCCTTGTGAGTGACTTAGTGCAAAAATAAAGTTTGCACTCCACAGAAGTAGTAACATGGAGGCTTCTGATTTGTCTTCTTCCCCAGAAGACAATCTGAAACATTAACAAAATTAAGGAATGGCTTAAAAATATTTGAAGACAAACTCCTAAAATGGTCATGCTAAATTTTTCTCTCATTAACTGAGCCTCTTTAAGCCTTGCACTGCTCAAATATGAAGAGAATCTATGCTGATATCTGTGTTTTACAGGACTTTACCTAGTTATTGGTGACTTATTTTCTTCCTTGTTGCTCAAGAAATATTATCCATTCATTAAAGCAAAATAAGGCATAGCAATAACACATTTTCTATAAGCGTAGTAATTTAAAAACTATGTCAGACATCTGGGACAGAGGTTCTTTATGTCAAATATTAAATCTGTTTAGCAGTTTATTTGTAACATATTTGCAACTTCAAAAAGAAAGGAAGAAAGAAAACAGAGCGGGTTTTTTCCCACTTTTTTGCATTAATGAAGCTAACAGCCCTTGTGCATTTGCAATAAGTCAATTGAAGTTAATGACTTTTTACGACTGTTATTAACTTCAGTTGTCACTGGAATGTCATCAACAAGTTATTCAGTGCATTTCCAACTGGATTTTTAAGTACAATAACATCAGAATTGCTGAAATCCTAACCTTCATTTTTTCTTGTGGGGAACAGGAAGGGTGGAAAGGATCTGTCGGTTCCCTAAATTCAGGTCAAGGCAAAGCGGTAGGAAAAAAAAGCTAATGTTTCAAAATCATCATTTTACACTAGTTTAAAAGCCTGAGTGATGAGCGAAATACATCATATTTCCACTTAAGTCTTGTGCAGACTGAAGAGAAAGATGGGTTTGTGAGCCTTTCTCATGTTACTTATCTACAACAAAATCCAAAACAAAACAGGACTCAGCAACACCTATCTTGTGGCATGTGAGGGAGCCCTGATGTGGGAGGAGAGCAAACAGAGACTGCATTTCTCTCTGAACCCAGGCTCACGCTGTCCGGGCATTTTCCAACTTGGAGAGCAGCCAGCCCTAGGCTGGAAGTGACACAAACCCATTAGTGCTGTTGAAAGGCAAAATGTAGACACCAGGAATATGTGTCTGTGTCATCAAACTCACAGGTCCCCTGGGAAAAGCTTCAAGAGAACTCACTCCAAGGGCTGCTGTCTATAAACAGCATGGGTAAGATCATTCCAGGTTTGGATGCCTCCTTTCAAACACAATTCCAGTGTATCCAGCCTGCTGGCATCACCATAGAATCAGAGAATTATTAAGGTTTGAAAAGACCTCTGTGATCATCGACTCCAACCATTAACCCAGGACTTCCACATGCACCACTAAAACATGTTCCCAAACACCATGTCTACGTGTTTTTCGAATGCTTCCAGGGATGGTGATTCCATCTCTGCCCTGGGCAGCCTGTTCCAATACCTGGACACATTTAGAAGGAAGAAATATTTCATAATATCTAATCCAAACCTCCCCTGGCACAGCTTGAGGCCATTTGTTCTCATCCTGTCACTTGTTACCTGAGAAAGAAGACTGTCTCCCACCTGGCTGCGCTGTCCTGTCAGGGAGTTGTAGAGAATGATGAGGTCACCCTGAGCCTCCTTTTCTTCAGGCTGAACCTCCCCATCTCCCTCAGCTGCTCCTCATCAGACCTGTGCTCCAGACTCTTCCCCAGCTCTGTTGCCCTTCTCTGGACACACTCCAGCCCCTTGATGTCTTTCTTGTATGAGGGACCAGGAACTGTGGGAATTTCACTTTTCTACACTAAATGTAGGGTTAATAGAAGAGCTCTCATCGGTGGAGTTCTTCACTGATGCAAACTTGAAGCCATTGGTATCTCCTCAGCAGGATGTGGAGTGTCTGCTACAAGATTTCTGGTGTGGGTATGGACTTCATTTGAAGCAGGAATACTTTCCAGTCTCTCTTTCTTCCCTGTTTCCAGCAGGCACCATTGTAACTCCACTGGAAGAGACAAATGGTAGGAAGCAGTTGCTGCAGTGCTTATTTGAAGGAAATAACTGGGATAGGAAGAGGTATAGAGTCAGGCAGTGAGGCCTGGTCCTGGTGGATACAGCAGGTGAAAGGACAAGGCCAGGCCAGAAAAGCAAAGAATACCCCAATACAGGGGATACAGCAGGCTGGGCTGCAAATAGTGGTGCATTTGCCAGAGCTTAGCCCCATTCCCAAATCCCCATGCATGGAAATGTCATTTACAAACCTGCAGTCCCTCTACACAGCTCCTGTCCTCTGACCCCTGAGACCAGCTTTTGGGTAAGAATGTCTGTGTGGTAATTTTCTAAATTATTTGGGGTCTTGAATGAGTTCCTGCTTCTGCTGTTCCAGCATTGACACCAGGAATAGACAAGGTTCTCAGGAAAAGCAAGAATCAGGGACTACAGCTAGAAGGTGAGCTGAACAAAGGTGAAAAGGTAAGAGAAGAGCTCAGACAAGGTTAAGATGTGTCTGTAATAAGTTTAGCTTTAAAGCAGCTTCCTCAGGCATTGCTGGCAGCAGGGAGTTGAGCAGAGTTGCAACCATGCTCCTCTGTCAGGCTTTGCAGTTTGGGCTTTTTTCTGCACTCTCCTGCATGCACTACCCAAACAAGTCAGTGGGAATTAGCTCAGAGGTATCCACACGTGGTGCAGTCACACCTTGTCCTGCCCTAAGTCACAAGAATGGAAAATATCTACAGCTTCTTCCTGGAATGAGAAAAATAGCCTTTCCCAGTACATTGAGGTCAGGACACCGCTGGAAGCTTGAAGAGGCAGGAAGTTTTAGCTTTGAAACTTCTTTATACAAGGGAAAAGAGTTCTTTGTGTTTGGCAGGAGAACAACAAAAGTCTTTGCTTTAATAACATTCTAATAATACGTAATATTATATACATTTGGCTAGTAAAATGCACCGCAAATTGCTTTTGTTGAGCACTTGAGACAAACATTATAAGAAAGGAAGTCCAGTACTTGGCCAAATATGCAATTAGCTGCCACCCTGAAGCAGGATTTGAGATCAGTGTATTATCTTTTCAGGATTAAAGAGGTGGCAGTTAAAAATAGGAAGCCATAATTAAAAAGAAAAAGACCAAAAGATTTAAGAGTACTTGTGGTGAAACTCCTCACACATTACACAAATTAGTGTTCTGACAGATAGAAAGAAGCAGAGAGGTGAAAAGAGCAGAGAATCTGGTCTTGTCTTAAATCCAGCTGGATCCTACAGGCAAAATTGCCTGACCACATGCCTCATAGGGTGGTATCCCAGGCAGAACTGCCTCCTTCAAGTCATTTCCATGACAGTGAATTCATAAGAGCACCCATTCTCTTGGTTGCCTTTCAAGTCAGGTGTAGTAGTCCTGGAGGCTTCAGTGGCATTCGACTTCGGTTTTCATTTGAATCCACCAGCAATTTTGCCATCAACCCTTTTGTAAACAAGATCAGGATCTAAATCACTGGGGTAGGTTTCCAGCCAGTATAAATTGCCTTCATTACAAGATAGGGTTGTAGCAATTCCATTTTCAAGCTGCAACAATTTGCACCATGGAGTTATGACAACTCTGCCTTAGGGGCAGGATAAATTGCCCCATATAGCAATGGCATTTTTTTAATCTGTAAAAGATCTGCCCCTTGTTTTAGAAACACAGGTGGTGCTTGCAATCATGTGCATCAAACGTGTCTTCCCATTCGATTTGAGCCAGCAGGGCTTTTGCCACTCACAATTTAAAGGATAACATTCAGCTCTTAATCAAATAATGGGAGAAACCACGTTTCAAAAGAGAAAAATAATATTAAGACAGTAACATCTGCTTTACAAAATAATCTGGCTTTTGTTTACTGATGATGTGGTTACAGACAGCAAGAGGGCAAGCTTTAAAGCTAATATAAACATTAAATTCTTTTCTCTGGCATGAGAACCCTTTTATTACCTTTATTAAAAAGTCAATAAAATTATAATAATTTAAAAAATAGATTCTGAGAGAAACACAAAAACCCGAACACTTATCTGCCAAAGAAGACTTATGCTTGCATGAGCTGAAGGTTGATGTCAGACAAATTTCACTGAAGAGGAGATTTATAAACATGATGTAACTCTGACAAGCTGGGCTTTGTATCTTGGCAAAGGAAAGTTTAAGAAAATACCCATGTACGCAGACACACACACACAAACACACATCTACATTGCACATTGGGTTTAAAGGTTTATTGCTCCAGAAAACTTATTGAAAGAGATTATGTGTCTCATCTTGTCTCCTTTTAAAAATAGAGCACTTATATGTGTTTTTTATTAGCTTGTTTTAGGATTACCTTAATCCTGCCCAAAATTTTTCACCACTTCCCCCTAGTGCAATTTGCAATAGTAATCTGTTTGTGAAGACTAATGTTAGAATAACTGTAAGTATCTTCCCAACAGAACCCAAACAATCAAAACAAAAGCTGCAGCTTAGGGGAGCTTTGGTGTGCCAAAACCCAAGCTCACTTAAGCAAACCCTGTGATGGATAACAATCCAAATCATGTCACTGAACCATGGGAAGTTGCAAAGTGTGGGATAAACCTGAAGAAACTTCTGTTTGCTGGGAAAATCCTGCCCTTATTTCATTTTCATGTGGTCTCATGGGTAAAACTGAGGATGATTTGGATCCTTATGTGGTTTTCTACACAAACTCAGACACTTATCTAAAAGATGAAAATAACCAGCTTTTTCATTATTTCTTTTGAAGAAGATTTTGCAGATTTTTTTTTTAATTTATATTAATATGGTTTTTATTTCATGAGCCTCTGTGTAGAGCAGGCAATGGATACAGATATGGATATAGATACTCTGTGTTGTACCAAGGGGTCCAAGTCCCTTCCTGTCCGGGTCAGAGACAGATAGGAGTGTGTTGCACCTCCCTATTTAATCCATATACACAGTCTTCTTCACATGGAAACTTTGGGCATGAAGGGTTCTGTGTTTACTTGGGGCTCATGTCTTCAGCATCGCATCACACCTAAAGCATCCTCAGGCCTACTTGATTTGAAAAAGTTTAAAGAGCCATATTTCCACTTAAGACATGGTTAAAATCAACATGTATAATAAATAAATTAAATAATAACTTCACCTATTTGGAGTTGAAAACCTGATAATGAGAAGTGAGTTAACTCTAAACTGTCTGGTCCAAGAGCAAGGAAATTACATTTACCTGGCTGCGAGCTGAATTCAAGGAAATTTGTTTTGCCAGTGAACCCAATCGCTGTTCAATCCCAACCTCTTGAGAGAAAACATTAAGCCAGGAACAAATAAAAGCATGGGCATGCTCGTGTGCGTGACTAATTTTGTGTGATGGGTTGCTTTGTTGTGCCTACTGCTACCTGGTAAAACACTGGGGAAGATAATGGTGGGCTGGGGAGAACAGAGGAAAATGTATCTTTCCTTATGCATCCTTCTGTTTGATTCCAATTTCATTCGGGATCAATATTTAACTTCTAATTTAGATTTTCGTCATCAGGATCATCTCTGGATCATCATCAGGATCATCTCTGGATCTCAGTTTCTCCAGCTGCAAAGCAGAGAACACAAATACACACACGATGGCTTCAGGGGGCACAAGGGATGCTTACAAAGTGGTCAGGGTGTCTCAGAGTGAAAAGCAACCTCCACAGAAGAGAGATAAACTCCAAACCCCCCCATCTGAGGGCAAACTGAAGGTTGTGCATCTTGATAAAAGTCCAGAAGCTGGTCCTCAGTTCTGGGGGCACTATCACAGTTAGGATGGAAGTTTCCATGGTAACTAAACGTAGGAGTGAGGATTTGTCAAAAACTACCTCCATTCCCCTTGCAGGTTAGACTCAAGGAGGAGAGTGGCCTGAAGCACGGACACCCCTCCCATCAAGGGCAGTAGAAAGCTGCCTTTGAGTAGACATTGCTGGGCAGAGGGCTGAGACTTCAGACAAAGGTCTTTCAAAGGGAAAAGGATTTTCCTGTTTAATGTTTTAGATCTTTGAGACAACAGATCTGCATTAGAAAAATACACATCTCCCTCTCTCTGTCCCTTTTTCACATATCCCTTCTTCACCTATGCTTTATAATCAGTTGTTACTGTTTTACTACAGACCTGAGTCTTCACGAATACTCAGTACACAGGAAAAATGGTTTGACCTTCCAGGTGCTGCCATACAGCTAACACAAAATTCTCTATCAGAATTTTCTCAACAGTGGAATAAAACCTTCCTGAAATGGAAGAATTAAAAATACACTTGGTCAGGGAAGAGGATGAGAGATGAAGGGGGGAGGAGAGAAAGGTGGGCTCATTAATCTGCTCTAATAATAAATCCTTATCACTTATGCATTTCAGTTACTCCTTCAGCCTCCACGTTCTATATTTAAATACATCTGCTTTGCACATGCTTTGCCAATTAGCTGGTGATATTAACTGTTCAGCACTATCTATTAACACATGGCACTGCTGAACGGCGGGAGAGACAAGCTTGACCAGGAGAGATAGTCATTCATGAGGCACACATTTCTCTCTATAACTCCAAAGTAGGGAGATAGGAAAGCGGCACAGCAATTGACCTCGGTTGTACATCAAGGCTAAATAGACACAGAGTAAATTACAGACAAGTGAGACAAGCTACTAACTGTTCCTTTAGCAGCCCATAATGTCAGTAATTTTATTACAATGATTGCTGGTTATGCAATGCAGTTGAGATGTAATTTTTTCTTTTTTTTTCCTGTCTCTGTCTCTCTGTCTGTCCGCATTGTAAAATTTTTAGCCCAGTGATGGAACAGATACATTTATCTATTGCAGCAGGGGAGGATTTTAGATTGGATATTGGGAAAAATTTCTGCATGGAAAGGGTTGTCAAGCATTGGAACAGGCTGCCCAGGGAAGTGGTTGATTCACCAAACCTGGAGGGGTTTAAAATTTGTGTAGACGTGGTGCTTAGTGTCATGGTTCAGTGGTGGACTTGACTGTGCTGGGATAATGGTTGGGATCGATGATCTTAGAGGTCTTTCCCAACCTAAATGATTCTGTGGTTCTCTATATGGGCAAGAAAGGGTTGTTGTGATCAGCTTACAAGAGACACTTACAAACCATGTAGGCACAGATCTTCCCTGAACAGATTCCTGCTTTAACTAGAGAGCAACATCAAAACACTTTTTTCTGGTCTATCACACCACAGAAAAAGATATCTCAGTATTGAAATGGCTTTAACATCTTGCAACATGATAATGTAAAGGTTTTCCAAACTGAGGTGTATAACATGGAATTAATGCCAGAATAGCAGTTATTCTTAGATATCTCAATTAAGCCCTAGATCTGTATTATTTATGAGGAGATCTTGGACACCTAAATAATCTAAGTCACCTAAATTAAGGTGTCTTAAACTGCAACAACAGCACACTTTTTCTGTTGCCTAATAATATCTATACCCAACCAAAATTAATTTGGATGACCTGCCTGTCTTTCATTGTTTCTCAAGAAAAATGTGAGTCTCCCCTGGATTTTGTACCAGGTCTTGTGTAGATGTTTCAGATGCCCTATGACATATCAGCAACAAAACTGAATACCCACACTCACACTGGGGGAAAACTATCAGTGGTGTTTCCAACTTAAAAATAAGCTGAGCTCTGGAGAAACAAGTTGTTTCAATGCATAGAAGCAGAGAACAAGCAGGAGAAATTAATTACCACCCCATAACTTAGTCCTTGCATGCCAATGATTAGGTGGATTCACTATCCACCTCAGTTTACTCATCTAACAATTCTGACATCATCTGAAGGACAGTGGTGATAAAATGGATGTGGAATTTAGTTTTTGTGATGCTCTGGTTAAGGAGTGCTTGCTGTCTCTGCTTGGCAGGTCATGAAGGGCAGGATTCAGCTTTCTTGTTTTATAGCCATCTGTAAGTGGCCTTGTTAGCCATTCAGGTCACTGAGTAAGTGCCCGAGGCAAAAGGACAGAATCAGTCTCTGGAAGTGCCTCTATCTTGAGGATCTCAAGAAGCCTGAATTAGCATAGATGAGATTGAATGACTATTTAGACAATTAAAGTAAATAAAGTAACGATATGCCCTTTCCCCTTTCTTAATCTTTCATTTGTTTGCATGTCTCGTGATACATCAGGAAGTAAAGACATATCAGATAAAGATATATCAGGAGGCAAAGTGAGAGCTGAAGGGCATTCCCATCATAGCCAGTCCACAACATGGCCATTCTCTGTTCAGTCTGGCCTGTTTTCCCCTGTTTCTAAGGCCATAGCTGACAACTGAAAAAATGCTGGACTACAGCTAGACAGGGCAGTAATTGCTATAGGAAGAGTATTTACCCAAAATGGGGAAATTCTGGGGCTGTTTTAGCTTTCTTTCAGGAAGAAAAATTGAGATACCCATAGAAGACTTTCTTCCACACTGATCAGTGCTAATTTTCTGTTAACTCTCTTCAAATCATTAAACATTTTGCTCAATAGAGTTACAATGTAAACACAAACCTATGCTCTCCTTTAGTTATTTTTTAGGCCCCAAAAAGGTCAAAGCCCATAAGAAGGAAAAAGAAATGACAAAAATATTATTCAAATTATTAAATGGAAACAAAATTGGGTTCAATTCCGTGGTGAATTTAAAAGCAGGGACAAATTTCTATTATTTTGTGAATTTTCACAGTGTAGTTACTGACAGACCGTGAAGCTACATGAAGTTGCTTGGCGGATTTGGCAAATGAGAACCAGGCTGATTCTCATTGTTTGAGTTACTGGCACGTGGAAAAGTGAAGAAATAAAAATATCCATCTTCCAAGAAGAGTTGATGCCCTTGGATGACATCAAAGGCTCTGTTTACAAATAGCTAAATCAAGGCTGCCTAAACACAGGTGCCTGGACTCCTTGAGCACCCTGGGGAAGTTCAGACAGCTCCATGACATGATGAAGGATTTGGGGTAGACCTGTACCACCCTGCGTTTGCAGCAGCTGGTGACAGCGCAATACCTCACATGTATATGTCTGAAATGTCTGTGCTTAGGCAAATGAATCCTACTCAGTATGTCAAAACCAAAACCCAGCAATTATTTGGAATTAAAACCTATTCTACGTACGCAGCTGAGCGTGAGCGTTGTGCAACGGGTGAAGGCAAATGGTTGCATTTAGTCATGCAGCATTAGTGAGGGGTATTTGTACTACCTGTGTTTACACAGCTACACTAGAAAGCTCAACACTGCAAACTGTCTGTTCAGACAAGAGGAAGACAAGGGGATGATTCAAACAAGGGGTCTGTTGCACGTTTAAATAATGCTCT
This sequence comes from Dicrurus megarhynchus, assembly GCA_013399195.1. NCBI lineage: Eukaryota > Metazoa > Chordata > Aves > Passeriformes > Dicruridae > Dicrurus > Dicrurus megarhynchus. Next base: position 134,731 of record VXAD01010121.1, on the reverse strand, counting down.
GAAGAATCCTTTCACTCTTCTCTGCCTACGGAGGGGCACAAGCACATTCTTCACATCCAACAGGCTCTGAGCTAGAGGGCTATGGTCAGGCTGGTTCTTCTCTGGTCTGGAGCATCAAATCCTTCATGGATGTTTATAGAGCTACACAAAAAAGAAGGTCCTAGATGTTTTGAAATCCTAATCCTAAATTTGATGCTGCCCCTTCTGTGCTGTGGGAAACTCACATAAGCACCTCTTGCTGATTTGTAAGAAGGGATGACTGTGCACAGCTACCTTCCCTGTCAGGTTCTGGGAAGGATTATGGATACAGTAACTTAAAAGCCATTTGAAGTATAACAAAAAAAAAAATGTCATAGAAGTACTAAAACATATTGTTAAAGAAAGTGGTCATGGAACATGTAAGAAGAGCTACAGAGTCCTAAGTCACACGAATACACTTTGTAGAGCACATTTTTTGAGCTGTGCAGCCTTGAGTGAAGCAAGTCCCCACATGTGATCTCTATTTATATGTGTACACAGAAAGGGTTGCAGGAAGCTAAAATGTACAGAAACATCAGCCCACAATGTCCTGCAGGAACTAAACCACACTGTGTGAGGGGAAACTCATGGCACATCTGCCCAGCTGACACAGCAGACAACTGAATTACATCTCTGAGCGCAGACAAGGATGGCTCTAGTGGAAAGTATCCCTACCCATGGCAGGAGGGTTGGAATTTGATGATCTTTAAAGTCCATTCTATGATTCTGTGTTTCTATGGTTGCAACTCCAAAACAGTAATAGGAGCCTTCTGTATCTAAATCTTTTTTGCATGCAATTGCAATTGAAAAAAGAAAAAGGAAAAGGAAGGTCAGCTGGGAACAGGATGAAAGGTGCTTTTACCTGATTCCCAGACATTCTGGATAATAGGTGTATACCCAGAGAGATCTGTGGCTATGTCTGTTTGGGGAAAACACTCATAGGCCTCAGATGAGGTTTGTGATGGAGATCCAGTAAAGAAAAATCACTGCTGTTTGGTACCTTCAGAGACAGCAGAAGCTATAAAAGTCACAAGTGCTTGAGATAAAGTGAGAAAATTATGGCAAAAATTGAGATCCAAACCATGGTTCCCTAAAAGAGAGAAAAACGTCTCCACTTTTAAACAGGCACATGATCAAGTTTTGATATGGCTCTCCTTTTTGTTTTAAATAAGAGCTATCTACACTGTATTTTCAGGCACTTTGATTTCCTGTGCTCTCTAGGAAAGGACTCAATACCATGCCTACTCTGAAGCCCATGGAAATGGAAGAATCACATATTAAATATTAAATATATATTACATATTAGACTCACAGTAGTCTCTCACTGCCCACTTCACCTTTCTCAGCTCCTCCAGGTTGTGCTTAGGGATGAATAAAGGAGCTGATTGACTGGATCCATCATGCATCTCCTGGGTCTGAAGACCTGTGGGAGCCCATGCTGCTGTGTTGGAGATGAGGGTGAGTAATCCAATGAAAACTAGACCAGCTGGGACATGTCATGACCTGCCATGTGTTATGTGACCTGATAAACTGAGTGACCCTACAACTCCACCTAAAACATGGAGTGTCATGTTCCGGAGGAGAAGAAAGGAAAAGGTCTCCAGTAAGCTCTGGAACAATTCTACATGGATCTGAGAGGTGCCCTGCTCTTCTTGTTCATTGGGGGAACCTTGAAGACAAATTTAAGCATTGTGAAGGAAAGAGTCCAAGACTGCAATCATCTTTTTCTGCTCTGTTTTGAAATTCTGCCTGGTTTAAAATCTATTAAGTCTTAACTCCTTCTTTAATGCATATCATTTAAAAAATACTCTTAAAAATGTTTCTTTGAACTCAGTTCTTCATAAAAGAGTAATTCATTATTACTGAGGATAACACCAATGTATAATCCCTTTGTGATCCTTCGAACAGGGACTGTGGGAATGATAATTAAGTCACTTTGCAGCAAGCACACCTGTGAAGCAGGTAAACATTTATTAGGTCATTTAAAAAAATTAATTAAAAAATGTTTGTTGTGTTCTGTGCAGCTTTTCTTTTCCTTGAAGGCACAGAGAAATGAAGCAACCATGACCTGTATTATGAAATTAGAATGCAATTATTGCTTTAAGTAAAACAAAGCCCAGCCTCACACAAAAGGTGTGGAAACTCAAATTGCTAAATGATCTGATCGTAGTCACACTTGGTAATCAGCTCCAGTGTTTTCTTGGCAGAGTCCTGCTATGAATTATGATGGGAAAATGAAAAGACATGTCTTGTTCCATGCCGTTGCCATGTAAATGTATGGATCATGTGGAGATATAAACACTGGAAAGGTCTTGAGTTACGCTGCCTGTGAGTAATTGCCATCTCTGTAAGCAGGCTGTTTGCAGTTGTAAGAAATAGGAAAATTACGCCTTTTGTTCAAGATTTGACAATGTGGAAGAGCCCTGCCAGACCTGTCTTGTTTAATCACGTTAGCTCAGCAGCAAAACGAACAGCTTCTTTTAAAGGGAACTCGGAGTTCCTGGAGGAGGAGGCTGCAACCCAGTGTGTGCTCTCCTAAGCCATTCACACTGTTCTGCTGTTAATGTGAAGAGCCTTGCAGGGATTCCAGGCTGCATCATTTTGAGGAGAAAGCAGTCTTAAAGTCATCTCGCTCCTGAGACATCCACGAGTGTCTTTTCAGAAAGCAGAACCTTAAGCCTGTTATCGTTATCTTCTGTGCTGGGGGTTGTACATGCTCACATGGAAGATCATCCATAAGGAAATGCAAGGAAATATTGAGATCCCCATGGGACACTTGGGGATGTGAGGCACAGAGACATTAATGTCTTTATGCCTGTTCAGCAGATCCAGGCCAGAGACCCAAGGTAAACCAGGCAGGCTGCAGGGGGTGGCTCAGCGGGTATTTACCCTGACCCCTGCCAGGCTGTGGGCAGTTCTGCTCCTGCCACCTCCAGCCTTCTGCATATCCCTCCCAGGAGAGGCAGAAGGTGTGCCAGCAAACACCTGCATGGCAGCACATCCAGGTGAAGGGGTTGGTCTGACGTGTGCAATGAGAATAAAAACGGGAACAAAGAGATCCAATCTGGATCTGACAAGCACCAGGCAATTAAAATTTAATTTATAAAGATGTATTTCTACACATATAAATTTAAAAAGAAGCCCTGTCTTCTCTAACATAACCTTAGACAATTTTGTTCAGTCACCTCCATCTGCATAGTCTGGTTTTCAGACCAACCCAGATACTGGTCAAGATTGTGGTTTTCAGGAATAATTGTTTCTGAAGGAGAAGGAACACTGCCTGAAGTTTACTCAAACTTTTCTCCCTGATCCCACAACTTCATTATAGCCCTTGGCAAAAGGCATAACTGCGGAAGGTGAAGGACAGGATTCAGGCATTCTTGGTAATATTCACTATGTCTGCTTGCTATAGAAACAGGGAAAGAAGAATGAAAACTACAAATTTTTTTACCTCTTGTATCACCCAGGTCTCGACATTGAGACATCCCCTCAGAGCAGAAAGTTGCTAAAGGTTTTTTGAGTAGCTAAAGAAGGATGCCTAACTTACCACATAGTCCAGGCCACAGCTATTCTAAAGTCCACTTTGAAGGTAAACATGTCTTTTAGGGGAAAAATATTCAATTTTTAATTTTAAATGCCCAACAATAGGGAAAAAGATTTTTTGAAAGCATCAGTTTGCTATTTCAGTTGTTTGCTGGGTTCATGGTTCAACCATACTTCTTTTCCATCTGAATTTTTCTGTCTCCTATTTTCCTTTATTGGATGTTCTTAGACTTCTGGCCAAAGAAAAATATCTTTGTCATGTAGGTGTATACAAGCTGAAATTGCTGCTCAGCCTTCTGTTCAATAAAAATACCGATTGAGTTCATGGCGTCTTTCGTGCCAGTGCAAGTCCACACTTCAATATTTCATCATTCTGATGACTGACCAAGGTGTGAACATGACCAAGATGTGAACAAAGGGCTCATACCTGAAGGGAAAAATCATACCCATAAAGGATATACACCCACAGATTAAAAACCTCACAGCCCGTGAGGCGCCCTGGACACTCAAATGCTACACAGGAGTTATGGCTCCTTTCTCCCCAGCTGTGTTCCCCATTAGCACTCCCTATTACACTGTGGGCTCCATATTTTATTGTGAAAATTGTTTACTTTCTTCTCATCAGAGCAACCTCCAGCCTTACGATTTATGCAGATTAAACATGGGTCAATTTATATTTTTTCACAGTGGTTAACTGCTCTGTAGCACACTCCAAGAGATACCTGGAGGACAGGACAAGGTGTAGGCAGCCTTGGCCACTCATGGTTGTACCATCTGTGGGCAAAAACCTCAGAACTCTGAAAGGAAAAGCCAAAAGACATCTGGGAGAGTGATAATTTCAGTGCTCCCAGTTACAAATACACCATAATTTTCATTATGTTGTTGTTGCTGGTCCTTCACTCATTTGTTGCTTCTTTAATATCATGTCTACATATGTTTTTTACTTCAGGATTGAAATAGAGCAGTTCAGGCAAAAATTTTCCAAGCCTTTGAGTCCTGGCCCAAGCCCTGGCCCAAGTTGTGTTATGCTTCCTAGAATCTGGAAGTCAAAAATTTTTTAAAATCCAAATTTCAACAGTTCTTCTCCAAAACTGAGAAGTAAGGGAGCACCCCAAAAGCCTTCTTGTATTACCTGAATAATCCTGTCAGGTTTGCCTATGGACCTTCCCATGCCATCAGTCTCATTTCATCCACTCAGAATTAAATTGGATACACAAAAACATCTATGAAATGAAGGCTGCTTGTCCTGGTGGGAGAGACCCGCCCAAAACTAATGAGATGCAGAGCCTCAAGTGAGTTATAAACTACATGTGCAGCAAAATCAAACACACCCACAGTGCTCCCACTGGGTGTTCTCTGTTCATGCTCTATCCACCAGATATGGCTGACAGAGTCTTTCTTCTCCACTGTAATTTCATTCAGCAAATTGAAAACATGGGGCACCTCCACCTAGTCCCTGACCCATGAAACCACAGGGGACTAAAGGAGAACGTGTCAGAATAAAACCAGTGGTGTGTGTAAAATGAAGGCTCCAGTCTGCTGGCAGCTGCACACTTATCAAGTGAGATAACCCACGTCCCAAAGCATTTTCTTCCCATTACTAGTTTTTACAGAGGAAGCAGAAGTTGCTGAGGAACTAAAGCATTCCTGACAGTGGAATTCTGAGTCTTGAGGAACTATTTGCAAAAAGCACACAAGACCTGGCCATGACAAACACATGGGCCTCATGTATTGCCCATCCAAGAAAAATGGGTACATTTACTACTTTTAACAAGAAATGAAGGAACCAGAGAAACTCCAGTTCTGTGGATTTTGCACATCCAAACTGACTAAACTATGTTTTTGATGGATTTGGTCTGATCACAAAGCTTATTCTTTTTAAAGGAAGGACTCTACTCACTATGGTCTTTACTTAGGTACCCATTCTTTCCTGCAGTCTACAAGGTACCTTCGCAATCATTGTACAGCAACATAATTTATCTGCCGTGGGTAGAGCTCCAACACATTTCTCAACATGGAGGGCTGGAGCACCTCTGCTATGAAGACAGACTGAGACAGTTGAAGCTGCTCAGCTTGGAGGGGAAAAGGCTCCAGGAAAACCTCAGACTCCCTTTCAGTGCCTAAAGGGGGCTACGAGAGGGCTGGGGAGGGACGTTTGACAAGGACATGGAGGGATAGGACATGGGGGAATGGCTTTAAGCTGAAGGACAGCAGGATTAGATCGGATATTAGGAAGAAATTCTTTACTGTGAGAGTGGTGAGGCCCTGACACAGGTTACCCAAAGAAGCTGTGGAAGTGTTCATCCCTGGAAGTGTTCAGGGTCAGGCTGGACGGGACTTGGGGGAACCTGTTCTAGTGGAAGGTGTCCCTGGCCACAGCAGGGGAGGCTGGAACTAGATGACTTGAAAGGTCTTTTCCAACCCAAACTATTCTATAATTCTACAGCTTTCTGTCTTGATTTCCACTTTTGTAATAGTCTGCTTTCATAGCTATTAGCACTCATGTGACTTTCCCCTGAGTCCATCATTTACAGCTTAAAATGTGGATTTTATAAAGCTGAAAGGTTCTTATATGGTTTTATGGACAATTTGCTTACTTATTTACCTAATACCTGTTATGCTGAGTGTCTAATCTTCTGTGGGACATTTTTTTCTCTATGGCAGCTGTCATTTGCAGTATAGGTGGATGTGCTAATGAAACCTGTTATTAATACTGTCCAGCACTTCCTGTTATAAGACTCCTTTTGTGCTGTTTGTAATTATCTGCAATTTTCAAATTTCAACTGAGTAGGCCAGGAGGACTTACTAAGGCATTATTAAGCTGTTACATGCTTTAGGTTGGTGGAGACTGTTTATTTTAATCCAGTACACTCAAACGAGCAAGAGTCATTACTGTGGCTCAGCCTGAGCTGAACTGACATGTCAGGGAGTTTGGTGGCTTTAGGAGGAGCCTGTAGGCTCCCTATTATCCTGCCATGTCCCCAGTGAGACCAGAAAGAGCAAGGAGAAGGTATCTACATGTTCTATCACCCTGGTCGTGCAGTTTGGATCCCCAGTGCTCAGATACTCAGCTTTCCTGGAGACACCTGCATGCCAAAACCTAAAAATAGATGTCTCAGTCTGTGAACTGAATCCTACCCTCTCAAAAGTAGATGAGAAGAATCCCATCTAAACCCTCCAAATGTTGAAAAATCAAAAGATTCTTAGGAAAAAAAGATAATATTTTGTTGGAGTATTTCCAGTAACGTTTATCAAAGAGAAGCATGGAAATGCCCAGGAGAAAACCAATCATTCTGTCATTAACAGGTAAAAAATAATGGTGGAGAGGACCACCCATTGAAAAATGAAGATTAACCACAATTTTGAGTAGCTGTTCAGGGAGTAAGACTCAGCCAATCTTAAATCTGAATAAGGGAAAAAGACTTTCTGGGTAGGATACATGTGCAAAGTAGGGTGTGGAAACTGAGTTTAATGTGAATACATGTAGGTGAGCAAATCTCCACTGGTATCACTCCAGGGTAACCAGAACTGGTGCACAGAGTTAGATGAGGATGACTAACATGTGGTCAAGAGCATGTTGATGTAGGTTATACAAATCCAGAGCCAGATTTAAATTGTTCTTTAATTGAATTTTTAGGTGGAGTCATAAGTGAGAACAGAATTTTTAAGTCCTGAAGCCTGAACTACTTCTACCTGCAGTGCAATTATTGAGGGATTTAAAAGATTCACCAGTCATAACAGAATTAACCTCCTGTGAAAGATTGAGAGAGGGTTGGGTTTTTATGGTAGGTACAGTACATTTAACCTATCTCCTGTTGAGATACACTAATTTTTCTGAGAACAGTGTAAATGCTGAGCTGAAGTATTCAGTCATGCAGTTTTGGCTATTATAACCACTTTGCTCAAGTTTCTATTTTTAGGTTTCCCCAAAGAATAAATAATGTCACCCCATGCAAATTATGCAAGTTTAGATTGAATGAGTGGTGGGTACAAAGTGAGATTGCTCCTGTTGTGTTATTATAAGGACAATAAATATGATTGTCTAATGTCTCTTGAATAGCTCCTTCAGATGTCTTCCACTACAAAAACTGAGGAAAAGCAGTTTAGATGTCACTCCATCAAAATAATTCCTTCTTGTCCATTAGTGGTTTTAATAGACCAGATTTTGTTGTTTTGGACAAATCTGAACATAAGACCAAGTGAGAGATCATGGCCATTTCTTATTGTTGTATATAAACTGGCAGTCAAGTGTATCACAACAGTAATATTAACTTGTGCATGAACTAAATTCCATGTGGGATTCAACTACACTGTTCTTACAGCAACTGCAAAAGCTTTGACCAAAGTATGGGGGACCCTTTGTCTCAGGCAAAGAAAAAGCACGTTAACAGAAGATCTCTTTGTCTGAAAACTTCTAAGCTAATGAGAAAAGTTCACAAAAAGTGGAAGAAAACATTCTGATATCCAGTGGGAAAAGTGAGATGCAGAGAAAACAAAAAGTTAAAACTGGACCCAGTGCCTAGCTTCCAGTGCCCATGATTTGACTGCCCAGAAACTGCAGTTTGCTGGAAGAGTGTTCATTACCGTGGCTACTTTGGGATACAGTCTGCATGTTCCTAAGGAGTGAAAACCAATCCATTTCAATGTCCACATGGTTTGGCTTCAATACCTATTTCTAAATCTGTATTAGGTTTCTTCTGCATTTTTTGGTTTCTGTTAATTCCTTTTTTGGTTTTCCAATTTTGTGATACTTTTGGCTAAACATTAAGTTATCCACTGCTATTATTTCGCTTTTTTTCTTCCCCCTGCTTGGGGTTTTAATTAACAAGTTGACATAGATATAGAAAAGCTTTTACTATTGAATTTTTGCAAATATTTTTCATCACTAAAGTGTGGGTTTCAGGACATTTTTGAAACCCCTCTGAATGTTTTGATGCAAAACCTTATGTGTAAATTCACTTCATTTCCAGATAACATTAATAAAAGAACTTGGTGTGAGGTTTCTGTGAGTGCTCAGTTTCACAGACCAGTTTGTATATCTCAATCTAAGATCTACCTGATTGCACCAGTGTCAGGGTTTAACCCCAGCTGGCAAGTTATGATTAAAAAGTCAGAAAATCCATGCCTAAAAAATGAGAAAACTCATGGGCTGAAATAAAGGCAGTTCGATGGGTAAAGCAAGAACCATGCACGCAAGCAAAACAAAACAAGGAATTCATTCCCCACTCCCCATGGGTTGGCAGGTGTTCAGCAATCCCCAGGAAAACAAGGCTGCATCAAATGTAAGAGAGATTTGGGATGACAAGTATCATCACTCAGAATGTTTCCCCTCTTACTTCTTTCTCCCCCAGATTTATATGTCAACCATGACTTCATGTGGTCTGGAATATCACCTGGGTCAGTCATGGTCAGCTGTCCCAGCCGTGACCCTACTTGTGCACCCCCAGAATTCCTGCTGGTGGGGTGAGGTGAGGGCAGAAAAGATCTTGACTCTATGTAAGCCCTGCTCAGAAATAAGGAGCACATCCCTATATTATCAACACCATTTCCAGCACAAATCTAAAACATCTCATATCAGCTACTGTGAAGAAAATTGACTCTATCCCAGCCAAAACCAGTACAGTGCTGCAAATATATTTTTGAGGTTCAGAAAACTTGATTTGACTAATTTGTTGTATCAGAGAGAATAAATCAAATATGTTACGTCAAAATATGATTGAACTCCAAATAAAGTCTTTACCCCAAAAGAAAATAATGCTTTAGGAGGGAAAAAAAGAGCATCTGAGTGGAATTTCTTTAAGTAGAACCTGCAAAAAATGAAAACAAAATATAGGAAGAGATTGAATCTCCAAAAGTATGTTCTTTTCCAACTCCGAGGTGTGTTTGATAGGGCAAAGAGACTGTATTCAGTGTGTTTAATGCACGAAAGGGGTGCTGACATCTGACTAGTGTGTGAGGTGTACTAGTGGACAAGTGCTTGGTTTCTGAACTGAGCTCAGCATGGGCCTCAACATGCACATGGGACCCTGATGCAGCCTATTAACACAGGTTATTTGTGCAGGAGACACACGCCTGCTTTTTAAAACTTCTGATTCACAAGAGGAAAAAAAGGCATCAGCAATAGCCATAAATCCATCATTTTGGTAGCCAGCATTGTCCCTAAATTCCTTGGCATTGAGGCATAAGGAGGAAAAATACAGCAAGATGGCATTTATTTTTTATTATTGTTATTATCACGCACTCCCTTCAGCAGAGGGGTGGTGGCTACAGGGTCTATGGAGCCATGACAAGCCCTCAGAGGAAGCCTGTCCAGTTCCCCCCGTCGATGTCTCTCATGGTGGCCTCCCTGGCAGGCAGGTCACCAGTTACAGGGCATTGTCACCACTGGCACTAAAGCCACAGAGAGTCCATGTGGTTGCTCAGCTCACATGGTTCTGAAATGGGAGCTCACACTCGGTATCATTGCAATTTGCCATCCTGCTGGAAATGCAATGTGCAAGAAGGAGTGTGAGACCCCAATATTTACAGGGGTGTGAGACACCAACATCTTGGGGGTTGTGGACTCCATGTGGAATGCAGTGGCAAAGGGTATGAAATAAGTAGTATGGGTTCTCATGCCCTGTTCCTTCAAGCAAGTTCTCATCTGCCCCAGCAAAGACATTTAGCTTTAGGCTCATTCATAACTGAGCATTAAAAAAGTCAATCTTGGTTTTGATCACGCCACAGACTCCGAGTTTGAACACATACAAGTCACAGACAGGTTTGTGCCAACCTATCTTACTCCTTCAACATTCAGCATCTGCAACTGAGCTGGTCACCCTAGAGTCCCCTGATAGGATGGGGAATAGGAGCTTCCTCCAGGAGGAATTAATCTTAATTCATTTTATTCCTAGCCAGCTCCCTGAAGACTGAATCACTTGCCTGCTGCTGTCACTTACTTCTCTCTAGTGACTAAAGGGAACAGCTGGGGTAAGCACCTCCACCTTCTTTTGGCAACTCCAGTCACAACCTACTGGTGTCTCTGTTCTCATTTCTCACATGTACAAGGGCTCTTCAATTCATAAAAAAATATATGTAAGGAGATTCTGGGCTCACTACCTTGTATACAGACACCATATTTTAGATGTTTAAATAAGGTGAGTGTAGATAATTAGTTATATCTTTGTAAAAAGGTGACAGAATTTAGTCTAGCATTAATTACAAAGAATACTAACAATTACTATTATTGTTATCACTATTCAAATGTATGTTTTCTGCTAGCCCTGAAGTCAAAGTGATGATAAGCCTTTATCAACCCTGTCAATGCCCTTTCCAAACCTGGAGGTTCTGCCAGCAATAAACAAGAATTTTCAAGCTTTGGAGCTGCCATTTCTAACTCCAGCTTCAGTATTTATTATTACCATTATTTCTATTATCCTGAATTACCACACAGATAGAAAAGGGAGGAGGGATTAATTGTTTTTGAAAGCCTGTCTCTTATGTCTGGGCAAGATACTGACAAGTAGTCCCAGACAGGAAATGTTGTGGAATTCAAAGGAAGGATGAAAGTCAATCTCTTCCCTGCTGCTATTTGAACTTGCATTTTCTGCAAGTTTGGATATTCCTAAAGACACGTTCAGAGCCTAACACATTACTTGCAGCTGCCACTTAATTGATTAAAGACTATGTTTAATTAAAAACTCTCACAAGAAGAGAGCGATGGAAGGATGAGTTAAAATTACATTTCAGCCCACCTGAAATAGTGAAGCTCAAAATATACATGCTGAATCACACTACTAATTGGGAATGCATCTTCAAGGGCACATCCAGAACCTTCCTGGAAAGTTCCAATAAAACATGACCACACATCTGTCAACATTGCCTAAGGATCCATACCTATGGGTCCATACGTATGGGCTGCACGTGCATTTGGGGATTTTGGCAGGGAATGGGTTGAGAGGACAGAGTTTAAAAAGCTCATGGAAAGGCCTGTTTTATTCACTTTGCAAAAACAGACAGAGATGGCAACATGGTTCTATCTAACTGAGAGAAATGTCCACATTTAATGGCCACATGGCTGGGTGCCCTTTAAAATTTGTCTAACTTCACGTCTTCAGAAACACACGAGTTCTTTGTGGAGCTTTTTTTTTTTTGTCTTTGGAGGTTTTTTGGCATCAAGTCTTTTCACTGCAGCTGGCCATTTCCCTCATCTCAGGACAGACACTGCTGTCACTAGATCAATTACCAGCATTCATTTTGTCTTGTGCTCTGGCCCAATGGACTCCTTGTTCTCCCTCTGTTGACAGCCTGAGAAGGCTCCAGCCAAACTGGCCGCTAGCAACTGACCCCTCCACAGACAACTTCATTAGGGTAATTGCAAGGCTAGAAGCAGCCGAGACTGGGGCCCAATTACAACTGTCCTTGTCCAATTCAACCAGGGCTTAAATTACCTGGATGGGTCAAGGATGGTAGTGTGCTCAGGTGAACAAAAGCTTTCCCTCTATTCTTGTGCCTTTCACAGGCAGACATTCTTAATTATGCTTGTCATTGGGACATAATAAGGCTGATTTCTTTAAACGGCATCTTTCCTCAGCAGGGAAACTGATGCGTGGTCTGACTGAGCACCAACACCCAGCAGACCAGGGACTCAGAGCAGTGTGGAGGTAGAAGCAGCTTTTGGGGTTTTCCTCCTCAGGTGGTCATGGAACAGAGAGAAGTCTGTGCCTAGTGTGCTTTATGTGCTCTTACACAAGGCAATAGTTAATGACAGGGGTGATAAAAGTGTGGAAAAGGGGTTTTTTTTTTTATTGTTTTCCCATGACAATAGTCAGGTTCTGAGCCCATTAGTTTAATTTTGGTTGAAGGAGATGGTCATTCAAAGTGTTGACATGAGCTGTAACACTGATTTACAGACAAAAAATGAGACCAAAACTTGGCCCTACATACTTTAATTGTCTTAATAAGGGACTTGGTTTCCCAAAGTTACAAGCGAGCACAATCATACCTGGGAAATGTAATATTCTCAACACTGTTGAAAAGAACTCCTGTGTTTAAATATTTAAATACAAATTTATTCATCTACATCTTAAGTTCTCACACTTAGAAATCTTGGGAAATTACTGAACTGCATAGGGATGTATAAATGTGTTATTATATTTACCCTTCTAACAAAAATTCAGTATTTAATGTGACGACAAATGGCAGGTTTGTACACACAGTATGAGCACACATGCTTGTTCTACTTTTTATGCAATGTTGAGAGATGATTTGTTTCATTCCATCATATTTTACAGGCCAGGTTAAATAAGTTGCAAAAATAAAACCATGAAATGTGAAGCAAAGTATAATTTTTAGAGAACATAGTATATATATCCTTCTGCAGAAATAAGAGAAGTTGTAGCTCCAGTTCTTACATTTCATTTGGATATTTTATTCAATGTTATATAGGATCTATAATAAAAACTGATTATAAAATATTAATTGATAATTTACTAAGAGAAAATAAGTTTTTTGTGTCATACAAGGTCAAATATCAAGAAAACAAGTACAAAACAATAATTAAAACTAAAGCTGTTTACAACTGTTAAAAAATCATGCAAAAATATGAAATTAAAAATTATGAGTGCTAACAATTTTTAGAAATACCTTTCCAGATTTTATAAATTCATTTATCAATGAAATAAAATTGCCCAAATTTTTTCCACCTCTTTTTTTTTTCCCCCACAAATCTGCCCTTGCCTGGTCACACGATTTCCAATATCACATTTGACATTACTTGAAAATTTTTAGCAAGAAAAGTTATTGCGAAGGGTTAATTTTGATAACTTCTAATTTTCACTGTGTCATTTCTTTGCAAAATCAGACTAAGAAGTTTCAGTTATCTGCTAGACATGAAGAACGGACTAGTAACAAAATTTCAGGAGTTCCCTATTGCATGGGAATTAGGAACGGATAGACTAGACTAGGCTAGGCTAGGATAAGATAGGATAGAATAGGACAGGATGAAACAGAACACAACAGGACAGAACCCAGCAATCCTAACGTGGATTTGGGATAATTAATGTAACTAAAATGACTATCTGTGGACAGCTACATTTATAAGTGAATCTACAAGTCTCAGTGTGTGATTCTGTGCTGATGCTACTTCTGTCAGGACTAAATAGTGCAGACATAAATCTGTGGAATATTGTTTCACCTCGCAACCTCCTCTGGATAAAGTGAGAGATTAGTGAGGAGGAAAAGTCCCACATTTGCTGTCCTGGAGCAGACCTGTGCTAGTAACCCTTTCTTCATATTGAAATCACTTTGTAAAGAGTCTGTCCAAAACAGTAGTGAAAGAGCTATATTTTAGCACATATAAAGAAGTCAAAACATCATTTCCCAAGGAAAAACCCGAGCAGTCTCAAGGAGGCAGCGTGAACCAGTGAGTTTCATCCCATTTCTAGCAATCCAATTCTGCCCTAGGTTGCGTCACCAAGCGTTGGGATCGCTTCCAGTTTAGTCACAGCATTCCCCTGCCTTCTGTTTGATCAGATCTGGCCCTTAGTGTTAATAAATGCTATTTTCCATGACACTGTGTGTTTTGCCTTGTGGAAACCAGTTATGAAACCATTTTGCATCACTAATCCAAATAATAACCTCTTTGTAAAACTGTTAGGTTCTAATCTATCTGCTTTAAAAAAGATACTTTGAGAGGAAAGGATTCCTCCTAATCTAATATATGGCTTCAAATTAGGTGAAAACAATTTCCAGTTGCTATCAGGACATGTGTATTTCATCAATTTTGATGGACAGAATAAGGTGAAATTAATCCAACACAATGGAATTGAAGCAATAAATATAATAAACCAAGCATATATTGCTGGAAGTAAGGTGTTAGTTCTTATTTCCTTCCTGAGATCAAGAATTCACATTCTTGGAGTCATGCTATGTCCCTGGCAGTGTCAGCACCAAGTTGCAACAACGACAGCTGGAGGCTGTTTAGACAAAGTGTCAGTTCCACAGGTGGGGGAAAAAACCAAAAAGGATTATTCCTGGAAAAACTATTATAAACCACTTCTATTCAAGATTAAAAAAACATAACCTCATAAGAAGCCACAGGATATTAATACATTAGTGATAATGTCTTTTCACTTCACCTGAGGACTTAAATACACTTTATAAAAACTATATAAATGTCATCACCGATTTGGTGAAGCCATTATGAACCACAGCAGACATTTCCTGATTCTCCCTGGGGACTCTCTAGTTTTCTCTGCCTTCCCGTGGTACCCAACACACACAGTGAGCAACACGAGCCCTTTACATAAATGGAAAAAGAACAGGGAGTAGGAGGGAAATCCACTCTATGAATCCACACATATGCCAAAGTGGTGAGATGAAGCACAAAGATTTTGTTTATTTCTGAGACAAAGAGAGTGAGATTTTTAGTGTCTTCTTTTCACCTTTAATTTTCAAAAATTGTATTGGCTTTTTTCCTGTACAACCCTGACATGTGATCAAAGTCTTTTTCATGAACAGATGATGTTCTCAATTGCACAATCCCCTCGCTCGAGATGCACGGCAAAGAGTTTGGAACCACCACTTTGCACAGCTTGTAAAAGAGTAATGGTTTTTGATCTCTACATCACTGCTGTGGAGCAAAATGAAATTTTTCATAGCCTTTATATAATATAGAATATTGATTAGGAAAAAAAATTTAGAAAATATCCACCTGAGCAGGGTTTACAAATTAAGACATGCCTAAAATCTAAGGAATTGTTCCAAAGCAAGCAGACATGACCAAAGAATCACAGAATGGCTTGGTTGGAAGGGATCTTCAAGATTATCTAGTTCCAACTCCCCTGCCACAGGCAGGGACACCTTCCACTATCTCAGGTTGCTCTAAACCCCATCCAACCTGGCCTTGAACACTTCCAGGGATGGGGCAGCCACAGCTTCTCTGGCCAGCCTGTGCCAGGGCCTCACCACCCTCACAATAAAGAATTTATTTCTAATATCTTATCTATACCTACTCTCTTTCAACTTAAAACCATTCTACTATGAGCCTGTACATGAGTCTGTAATATTGCAGGTAGATGGCCACACCTCTCTCTGGTTTTGGGGGAAAAGAAAAAAAAAGAAAAAAGAAAAAAAAAAGTTTTTTGAAATTATAACTCCCAATTCAGTTCATGCTTCTGCCAATAATGGGATACAGATTGTCTCTTGTGCCTTTGATGCATCTATCAGGGCAGCATGAAGCCACCTTATGCACAGATGGGAATTACAGTATCTGGGCCAGATCGAGAGCAAATTTTGCCGTGTTAGAGTGTGTGTTTCAATTTGTGCTGGCAGAACTGAGATCAGAATCAGTCATGTGAGCATGGAAGTGAACACAACTCTGCTTCCCATTTAAAACAGCTTTCTCAAGTGGGATTAAGGGATTAGGTTTTGCGGTTGTCTTCCAGAAGCAATGTCACGGGGTGGTTTTACTACGGAGAGACCTGGTGTTTCGCCAGTGCAAAATAAAGTCTGCTGGCAACATGAATGCAAAACCATTGAGACAGAGGCTCAGCTCAGCTGCAACAGCCTGGCCTCAAAGTTACACAAGCTCTGACTCTCCTGTAGCGTAGATTAAAATTAGCTGGTGAATTTCTGAAATTCCACTCTCTCTGTACTGCCCCGCTTCCAAGATTGCTGCTCCTCATCAGGAGAGTCTGAAGCAGAGTATGAGCGACTGCAGCTTGCATGCCAACATTGAAATGCACAATTTCAGTGTATTTTATTATACCAGGCTGATTAACGAATGTTTTTATGGTTCCCATTGGGCCTAATAGTGTACTAATTCAGGAGCTGCTTCACAAACTATTTAGACATCTTGCTGGTAAATCCATAAAATGGGGGAGGGTGGGGGGTATGAAAACAATACTGACCTCAGCTATACAGTTTCAAGCAGCTGCCATGTGTGGGTGAGAGGCATATCTCTGATATTTCCATGGAGCCTGACCTCAGTGCAAGTGAGAATACCAGACAGAGCAGAGGTGTTTGAGCATCCTTCTATTTACCAGACTGACTTCTCCAAAAGCTGGAAGCAGCAAAAGTTTATTTAGCATTAGCTGGAGTTTCTGGGTATATTTTTAATGTACAAACTCCATCCAGATTTTCCAGGAAATTTCTTATTGCATGGACAGCAATATGATTTAATTTGGTCTAACATGAGATCCTTTGGCCTGGAAAAGTCCTTCTGCCTCTTTGCATGCCACCAGTTGTTGATGCAGCAATTGCGCTTTCCTATTTTGATTTGGAGGGTTGTAGGCTAAAAATCATCAAAATTTTAGTAGCAAGCTGATAAAGTCTCATCTTTATCTGAGGATATTAATGCACTCCAAGGAGCACTTCTGCCTTGAAAACTACTTCAAAAGCCTTAAAATAATGTCAGGGATTTGGTCACCAAGATTAACATTAATCACAAATGATATCAACCTTACTCAGCTTTGTTCTTAGGTCCACACATAACAATTTTCTCAGTTTGCGAAAAAATTGCCAGTATTCTCTTGGAAAGAGACAAATAACCTGTGAACCTTTCCCTAGAAGTCTGAAACCCAGGAAACTTCACATTACTATCTGGAACTCTGGTTCTCACCAAAAAAAGCCCAGGAATCCAGAAGCCGAGATGTGAAGCCAAATGTCAGATAGAAAACAGAGCTGGCTGCAATGTGGAGATCTCTCTGTTCCCCTCTTGTGTCTAAATCCCCTTCAAAACTCTTTAATGCTCACATGAATGTCAAATCTGGTAACTACAGATCTTTGAGTCCTGGTAATCAGCCAGTTCTGTTTCTTAGAAGTCCTGGAGACATCCTAGTATGGTGTTCAGGACTCTGTGCTCGTGCAAGGTGAGTTAGTCAATGGCATTTCTTTGCTGCTGCTTCACACGCCATAGGAAGATGCACCCTCACAGTGCCTCTCTCCCTCTTAGCCCTATGAGTGGCATTTGCAAGCCTGTGCCACTGAAATTGAGAATCACTGAGGTGTTCCCACCTCATTCCCAGGGTTTACCAGTCACTCATTTGCATCCTCAGATTGCATCTCCTCTCCTGCCCTAGAGCTCTGCGTGTTGAGACAGTCAGTGGCCACCCCAGCTGCACATGCCCAGGGGCTTGCAAGGACACCAGAATGCTAACCCACACTTGGAAGACAACTGGGATCCCAAACTGAGCCCTGTTGGAAGGCAGACTGCTGAATTGCACATCCCTCCTCTCTTTCCTGGCCTGGCAGTCTCTATGATCACATTCAGAGCTCAAGAGATCTGGGCTAAATGCACCAGGTGATTTTCCACAGATACCTTTCTGAGTACTGTTAAATTCATGACTCTTCATAGGTCTCATTACAGCAAAATGTTTAAATATCTTGTAGAGGCATAGAATCATTTAGGTTGGAAAAAACCTCTAAGATCATCAAATCCATCTGTTGTCCCAGCACTGCCAAGCCCACCAGTAAACCATGTCCTCAAGTGCCACATCTTCATGCCTTTTGAATGCCTCCAGGGATGGTGACTCAGCCGCTTCCCTTGTTCTAGCACACATTGGATAGGAAAACTGGAGAGCTGTTGCTTGAAGATGATTTGTAATATGCTTGGAAAATTAAAAAAAAAATACACAACAAACCCAAAACCTTATCTAATGTGGATGCTGAGAAAGTGATGTGACACTACAGCTACCTGGTTCCATTTTCAAGAAAGAAAGAATGACTGTACAACAAAAAGCTTCCAAGAGTCTTTTGAGGAAAAAAATAAAATAGCATAAGTGATATTAAACACATATAAATCAGAGTTATAATTACTGCCTGGAAATCTGTCAGATAAATTTTATAGTGAAGTTTTATGAGACTTCCCCTTCAGGCAATGGTGAGACTGTGGTACTCTTTCTATGAGCATTCCCTGGGCTGCTCCATAGTCTTGCTTGTGACAGTCATATGGGGTTGATATAATTCTCACTGCCTCCTAATTAGCACAGTTCCATTATCCAACACACTGCACAGATCAGTTTCGTTTGTAGTAGCATGTAGTATGTGACAGTTACTAGTCATTTAAAATTATGATAACTCACCAACAACATATTCTTCTTTGCAGTGTTATCACCCCCACAATGGTGGAATAGAGGGAGAAGAAAAAAAAAAACTCTCCATGTAAAACCACCATGCAAAGAGAGGTTATACAACCATGGCAACCCCCCAAAATTTAGGCTCTTTAAGGACCACCCAATCAATTAATCCACTGGGTGCTGCTCAGTAAATCTTTTTAATAACACAGCATGATTAAGTTATTCCCTGATATTTCATCTCCAAAGATTTACGAAAAGTTACTCAGAGACACCTGTGTGGAAAAAAACATAACCTAATCCATCATGGTTTGATGTTTGCCCACAGGCAATTCTCTTCAGCTGAACTAATGGCACTGTGTCAGGTGAGAGTCGTATCTTCACACCACAGAACTATTTTGCCTTTGGGAACACAAGGATTTTTTTAAAAAAAATTATTCCTAGGTGTTACCTTTGTAGCAATGTATTTATGCAACAGGTGATACTCTGAAGATGAGAAGCAATTCCACTGGAAAACCACATTATGTTTAAGGGATGTCTCTCTGTTCTTGCAGTGGTGTTCTCTTCCAGATAGACAATTTTTAGTGTTTGCAGACAGGACCTTTCTCCCAATGACCTACAAAGACAGTGTCAGCTCTCACAAATTAAACTTCAGAATATTTCATAATAAATCAAAGAACCATGCAGAAACTGCCATCACATATTTGTCTTGAACGTGAAGTGGGTGTCCACCTTTTTCAGGATGCTGAGGTTAAAGAGAAAGCTGCTGCAGAAATATCTTGAACTCTTCTCTAGATGTTTCTCCTAATCCTCCTCCACAGCATTTTGCCATTGGACTTTGATAGCATAGTCACTTTTTCCCATCTGTCTTGGGTATGTATTAAACCATGACAAGCCAAGCTACATCACTTGCAAGAGCCAAGTCCTGTGTCTTCCTATAATTCCCAAAGATTCAGACAAATTTTCACAGAATGGTAGAGTAGACCAAGCAGCTGTAGAACAGCTCTCCGTTTGCATTTTTTAACTTTGTCTCAGTAGTTTTGGCCACTACTAAAGACCTAAAACTCTTAATTGACTTGGACTTTACTACAGCTGCAAGTCTTTAGCCTTTCATTCAGGTAACAGCTGATTCCTACTTTATGCACCAAAACATTTAATGGCTAAAGTTGTTTTGTTGTTTTTTTTCCCAGCTTATTCTTTCATTTCAGCTGTATTACCCAACCTTTGTCAAGCACCGGATTAAAGAAAAAGGTGAGGCGGGAAAAAAGCATACATGCAGAAGAAAAGCTTCAGCATCAAATCTGGCCTAAATATTTTGAGGAACAAAACCAAGTCATGCCAAATTCCAGGGGATGGATGGATGGTGTCAGGCTGTCATGGCCTCCACAAGGAGTAGAGACCAATGCAAAGGTCCAGCTGCATATGGGTGAGAAACCATTGTGTTTCCTTGCTTACTGGACGAAATGTCCAGCAAAACAACACCTAATAAATGCTGGAAATTCAGCAGCACTCAAACACACAAATGAAACCAGCTAATGGCAAAGCTACAACTGGAGAAAAAAAAAAAACCAACCCAACAACAAAAAAATGCTGTCTGCAACTGTGGTTACAGTTTAATTGCAAGCATCTACATGCATGCATTTTCACACCTGGATTGTTTCCCCACCCTTTCTGGAGACCAGCCCTAAATTTCTCACTGACGCACATGCAAGAAGAAAACAAGTTGCTTTGCAGTCTATCCTAACAGAGAGAGTCTTTAGGCAAAGCACTGGGATCTGGCAAGTCTACAAGAGGCAAACACACAAGCAGGGATTAGCTACATTGGGTTTGGCTTCCACAACTTTCTTTCTTTTATTGAAAGAAATGCCTAAATCATTAAAACTGGTGAAGTAGGAGTGGAAAAAAATGTGTGTCTCTTTGGATCTAACACTAAGCAAGAACCAGAAGGTTATACAAGGAATGAAGAGAGATTGTTTGATGGTTTGGGTTTTTTAATCAAAACTTAAATTGTTGCTTTTTCCTTTTTCTTTCTTTTTTTTTTTTCCTTTTTTTCCTTGCCATATAAGTTTTGGAAGTTTATGCTGGGTTTATTAGAGGATGTTTGCCCTAGTCCTATCCTGTAATTCTACACATCTTGACAAAAGGGCAACTATGAGAACTATGTTTCATTAAACCCCAGAGAAAAGGATGTCGCAGTGAGACCTAGATCCAAAATCTGCAGATAAGAAAGCAAATTTGCCATTTCATACCCAGCAGACACCTCTGTGAATATGTAGCCTGTCATTCAAGAGCCTGAAGAACACCAGCCCTTGCTTCCTACTTGCATCCAAAGGACTGAATGCTCCAAAAGTGAAATGTCTGTATTTCACCTCTCACACATCTATAACTTGTTCTATATTTCCTGTCACCAACTACACAAGTGCCACCACCAGTTCCCATTGCATGTCTACATTGGCTCTAATCTGTGATATCAGTGAGACCAGTCCTTGAGACTGCAAATCTCCAAGAGAGAGACAGAAATTTTTGGGAATGGCCTACAAAAGCAAGTTAGAGTGATAAGGGCAAGACTGCAGCATACCCTGTCCTGAAGCCACTGGTGGTTTTGGGTCCAGACCTGTGACCTCTCGAAAGCACCTGTGGTTTAGAGGGAAATCTCTAAAGCTCACCTCTCTGCACAAGAGATGCAGATGGAGATGAAATTATTGCTTTTCTGTGTCACCCCTGCAACTGCCTAGAAAAGAATAATAGAGAAAATTAACCAAACTGGAAGAGGAGCGGTTTTGTTACGTAGGATTTTCTTAGAATACAGCACTGCCTACCCAGTGTGGCAGCACCCTGTACAGGCTCTTTTCTGGTCTTGAACATCTGCTCCTCTGCCTGAAAAAAGCCACAGGGAGGGAGGGGGGGAAGGAGTGGGAAGGGAAGGGGAAAAAAATACTGCAAACTCAAAATGTTTTGAGAGCAGCTACCCTATTCTCCTAGGAACCAAATGTCAGTGGGCTGAATAGGTCTCCTAATGGGTATGAGCACATGCCAGTGATCACAGACAATCACACTAAATTTCCCTTAGCAATATCCAACAGACCAAACTGTGATCAGTGATAACTGAGCCCTTAGGGACTCACTTGTAGCCCATTCAAAAATGCATATGCCCTCAAGGGAAGATTTGCCTTGTTTTCCTGAGGAAATTAAATAGACTCTTTATAGAATTAGCAAAAATCAGCGGGGGTTCAGATTTCCCATAGTCTTTCACAACTTGTGGTTTAATAGCAGACTTTAAGTTAATGTATATCAGATACATGCAGTTTGATTTTCCTTTCACTTACACTGAAAAAAAGTACATAGATTTTAATGACCTATTCCTGATTTCCACTTTAAGACAGAGAACAATAAGGATCACAGCGTCCAAAAGTCTTTCCGAAGAGGAATTTTTTAAATTTTATATTTCTTGTCTGCGATAGACATATAGGTCACAGCACCAGGAATATGCTGCTTCACATTTTCAAAGCATTTGCAAGAAGTGTCAGCATCAGAGGTAATTATTTAAAATTTTTGAGGTTTTCGCCAAAAAGGTGTTTTGTCTGCTTTCTGGCAATTTTTAAATATTCTAAGATAGGAGAAGACTCTTTTTCCTTAAAAAATTAAAAATTAATTCAAAGTACCTAGAGAGGCATTATTTTTAAGTAGTGCAAAAAAATTAAAGTCTTCTGAAACTGAGAATTCAATTTGTTACCGCTAAACATTTTTTGACAGAAATATCTCCACTGGCTCAGGATTTCTCTTTCCAGAGTCCAGATGTAGCCTGGGAAAACTGAGCCTCCCAGCGTTTTGTTCCATAGACTGTATTGTGGCAGATTGGAAGGACCAGGGAGATCACGAGTCTTATCTCTTCTTCTTCCTTCTACCCATCAAATCACACTAAAATACACGTCTGTGGTTCTGGTAAAGCTTGTTCTCTATTGTAAAACTCTCCAGGAGGATTTGATGTGCCTCTTGCAGTTTGGACACCCTTGGATTGATGCCTCCCATTCTAAATACCGTGAGTTTGCCGTTTGCAGCTCTGCCACTGAGAACCAAAACCCTCCCACTCAGTCGCTCAGTTCAGTTCAGCTGTTTAGTGTCACCTCAAGAAGATGAAGCCAAGATTTCCCAGAACACCAACCTTTGACAGGTCCTTGTTCAGCGGACATGAAATCAGCAATCAATAGCAGTCGCAGGAAGGAGTCTCTAAGAGTTTCAGTTGCTTTAAACTGACAAAGGTCAGATTTAGAGCAGATATTGGAAAGAAATTCTTCACTGTCAGGGTGGTGAGGCCCTGGCACAGGTTGCCCAGAGAAGCTGTGGATGCTTCATCCCTGGCAGTGTTCAAGGCCAGGTTGGAGAGGTCTTTGAGCAACCTGGGATAGTAGAAGGTGTCCCTGTTCATGGCAGGGGGCTGGAATGGGATGATCCTTAAGGTCTCTTCCAACTCAAACCATTCTGTGATTTAAAGAATCACTCTATTTTGTAAGGCATAAGTTATGTACATAGGTTAAAAGAAAAGAGCAAGACATTAGATGCACTTTCTTGACTCAGTTTCCCCAAATATTCTCATGCAAACCCTGTTGTTGTCCAAGGAAAACATCCAGCTCCACCTTGCTCTCTCGAGTCTCTTCCCATGGAGCCCTTAGAGGTTTGGTACACTTTGCAATGGACAGATAAGAAATGCTCCTCTTTTTTCCAACACTTCACTAACCAATTCATATCCCTGGATAGATGGTTTTGGGGGCTTTCTGAAAATAAGACCTTTTTTATCTAAAAACTTCTGGAATTAGGACCCAAGAAATCTTGTCACTTGAGAGACTTTTGGTCTTATTTGTCCAACAAGGGTTCACCTGTGCCTCAAGCTCACCCCACTCGGGAGGGTGCCACCTCTCAAACATCCCAGATTTTTACTAGTGATAATTTTCCTGCCAGCTCTTTTCCTGCTTTCCACATCACTGGGAGGATAATTTGCCCTTTTCCTTTCAGTCCCTCTCTCAGGAATACACCGCACTGTGGAGCAAATCACGTTCACCTGTAATATAAAGGAGACGGGATGTAGCTAATAAAGAACAAGGCAATTCAAACTTTTTTCCTCAGCCCTCAGGAGGAATACCCAGGTGTGCTGAGGAAGATATGCTTGGAAAAAAAGAAAAGAGCCATTCTGCAGTCAATCTAAAAGCACTAGGCCTCCTTTCATGAATTGATTTACCCACTGGGTGACATATTGGCAATTTTCTGTTACCTACCCAGTGATATGACTAAGTAGATGAAGCTTAAAGGCAGGTCAGATAAAAAGACTTTAATCTAACAAAGGCAGCCTGAATTTCACATGTCAAGGAAGATGATTTAACAGGGAATAGCAGCCTAAACACGATACTGAATCAAGGTGGAGAATCCATAATTAATGTTACGCTCAGAAATGTTTACTCAAAAACAGAATGACAAAAAAGGTTCAATTCATCTGTCCTATAAAAGGTCCCAATTCAGCAAAATGCATCGCTACTGTTTTTTTGTTGAACATGTGCTTCAATCTGGACCTGCATGAGAAGGAATGCCTTTGAATCCATCTGTTTACAACCAGTGCAAAAAGAGTAAAAATCCATCATGACAAGTTTTATAAGACACAGGTTGAGTGCTGCTGGAATTTGATGAATACATTCGACCAGTTAGACTTGGCAGAAATGTTATTCAGAGAATTAATTGAAAATTGTTTTCTCTGAGGAAGGAAAAGTGTTTTGGGAAAAGCAGTAATATCATATGCAAGTGACATGAGACTTTTTCAAGTGTTTTCAGTCCCAAGGGGTAAAATGCCTAAAGGAGTGGTTGGTCCTTGAATAATTTATTTATCTTGCAGCTACGCTTCACCGTTTTTCCTACCAGGGTTAGTTGAATTTCCTGAACAGCAGCCCAAAAGATAACCTCAAGTTACTAAACAACACCAGGGGAAGAGGAAGGCTGTATTCTGCTTCTCAAAGTGTTTTATTTGTCCTTGTCATTTTGATGATTTCTCCCTTCTCTAGAGAAGGTGTCCCTGCCACAGCAGGGAGGTTGGAGCCAGATGATTTTTTCAGTCCCTTCCAAACCAAATCGTTCTGTGATTCTCCTTTAAAATTAGAAGTCAGCAGCTGCTGTGTGCTTGGTCCTTGCATGCCAAGGAAACAGTCACTGTCTGCAGCCCCTCAAATGTACAAGGAGGGCTCAGCATCTTGCAGCAGGTACAGGATGAAGTCACTGGTGAGGACTGACTCAGGATGAGCTGGATAGCTATAGGATGGTTTGTTGCTGGACAGCCACAAAAATATTTTTTGTCCTTTCTTGTAGGAAGACTTGAGTTTGCTCCAGGTGGAGACTCAGAGGTGTTGAGGACTAAAAAGCTGTATAACCTTTACTTCTCATCTCCTGCTACTCATCCTCTTACTCTACACACCCCTTCAGACAGGGACCATCTCCCATGCCTTATTGGCAATAACCTCAGCACAAGGCAACCTTCAGATTGCCTCCCAATTAATAACCTTCTCAATTTGAAGCAATCCAACCTGAAGAGACAGCAGTCTTGAGGTCAAGTACTCTGACCTGAAAACCTGTGAGCACCCACGTTGCCACGAGAGGCCCACTGGAGGCTGCTCATTGCCCCAAGACCAAAAAAAGAAAAGCCAAAACAAAACCCCAACACCAAATAGAAATTCTGAAGAAGACCCTTGATTAATTATCCTCATTACTCAATATTTTAACCCACCTTGTCAGCCCTTCCCACTCTGCCTTGCAGGAAGAATACAATTTCCAAAATGCCTGGAGCTAATGGCAATGGGGAAACGACACACAGACCAGAGTGCTGGCAAGGGCAGAAACTGATTCTCCATTCAGGACCTCTGACTTCAGAAATGCTCACATGCTCTGGCCAACCTCCACGATGTGGGTTAAAATCAGATCCTTTGCATTTAGCTCCTGATTAAGGATTTCCTCTGCTCTTTACCCGGATGGATTGGTAAGGTTCGTGATTGCCACTTGAACAGAGAGGATTTGTTCTTAGCTTTTCCCCCCTGCTATTGCACAACTGGCTTCCAGTGTGATCCACACATTTGTGTGAATTCTGCTGTGAGACTCTGAGTCACAGCTGGGATTTAGCTTGAAACAACTCTCTGGGCTCTGAGGCGTCTTGGATGGAGCTCATGTTTAGAATCATGGAATAATAGAATAATTAAGGTTGGAAAAGTCCTCTCAGATCTTTGAGTCCAACCATTGACCTAACACTAGATTGTGAATAAGATAGATATTGTGATAGGCAGGAGTAGTGGGGGTATATGAAGGGGAAACGCTCTCTTTTTTAGGTCTAGACAGCCAAATTCCAAATGTCACTCTGGTACTCAGGGACATGTGGTATTGAAGCTGACATCCCCACTTCGCTGCTCCCAGGATAACGTGCTTGAGCTGAAATCCTGGGTGGTTTTGGTAACTCTCATAGTTGATCAGCAATTCCCAGCAGTTTCCAGCCTCTTTTCCCCTTCTTCAAAACTTTGCCAATGTGAAAATCAGCCTGAGTTTGCCTTCCAGCATGATGCAGTGCTGGGGCAGTGGCTTCATGAGGAGGTGAATGATCCTTGCAACAGGACTGGGAACATCCAAAAACCCATGGGATTTAAGAACTAATATACTTGCTCCAAAGTAAGCCATGGAGACTCATCCTCAAGAATTTCATGGATAAAATGAATTTGTATTCATTGTCTGTCTTTACACTTTATATACGTATATTTTATATATATATAAATACACCATACATATTTTATATATTTTTTGTTAATATATACAGTCTTATACCACAGAGCAAGCATTAAAGGATGTGGAGTGATAGATTGAAGAGGGTCTTTCTGCCTTATTCTTGTCTACAGACAGGTTTTAGCCCCTGATTTTTGGATGACAGTTCTACCCTTAAGGATAAAAACACAAAAGGGAAAAAAAAAAAACCCTCTCACAGTTTTAATTGCCACCAAGTTTGCCCTAAACCAGAGGAAATTGAGGCTTTTGGAGCTATTCTAATGACATTAAACTCCAACTCACTGAAGAATTTGATACAGCTGGTTGATTGTTGACTGTTCTTGCTAAGCTTATTAGCCAATAAAGCAATCAAAATCTTATGCTGAAACAAGCATGAGCAAACTTATCTCTTCCCCATATCCTGGGATGGGATAGATTCACATCCTCACATGTAAATGTGTCTTAATAAATAAAAGACCAAATCTTTTAAAATCAAATTTTTGTGGGAAATCTTATTTTTCTGTTGCACTTCAGTTTTTTGTGACTACCTCCATCTAAAAATTAAAACTCACAAAACCCTGAAGGCCTAAGATGTCTTACTGTTGTTCAAAAAAAACCAAACCAAAACAAAACAAATAAATATGAAGTGGAATTAAATGAAAGATGAAATAAATTAGTAAAAAGTTATAAAGTAAAAAATTAAATTGAATAGAAATGAAATGAAAGAAATAAAATTAAAGAAAAATAAAATAAAATTTAAAAAAAATAAAATAAATAATAAATTGCTGGGTAAGTAGGAAGTGAGAGGGAGAGATTTGGCTTTGCAGCAAAGCTGCTTGCCTGAAGATGTAAGAACATTTTCCCAGTGAGCTCAGTATTCAAAGCCAGGCAGCCAGAACACACTTCACAAGAGAGAACCTCCTGTGAACTCCTCACCTTTGTAAGGTAAGTCAGTGTTCACAAGGAAATACCCCACCACACCATTCCCTTTGATGTTTTCACTCTGCAGAAGGGAAGGGTGGTCTTTTTAAAGAATTCACAATAGAGAGAGAAGGGGAAGAGGAAGCCCTTTGAAGAGAGCAGAGAGCCTCCTCTCGTTTTGCTGCAGACTACAAGCCACCCCTTTTCCTTTGTGCCTTGCACAAAAGAGGGTTTGCAAGCCCACTTCCCCCTCAACCAGACACGTTTTCTGCGAGTACCATACCGAGGGGAGGTGGCTTTCCAACACACAGAGCACAGAGAGGGGAAGGAACTGTATGGCTTCACACGTCAACCATAAAACAAACCTCTTGAAAAACTTCTGTGTCAAATTGTAAGACCTGGTGGGTCTTCCTGCATCTTCAGGATGAGCTGCAAGAGCTCTCACTCCAGTCCACAAGCAAAGGTCTTGAGAAGACCTATCTTTCCTATGTTCTTTCTTGTGTCAGGATGGAGTTAATACTTCAGTCTGGGAAATGTCATGAGGGCTGAAGCTCAGCTGGGCCTAAAATCACTTAAAGGCATGAAAGCAATTCCATGAGAAGGCGAATAAAGGGAAGACCAGGGAACTATATACTGGTCAGTCTCACCTCAGGCCCTGGAAGGGTCTGGGAGCACATCCTCTTGGTGTCCACTTCCAGTCTACTGAAAGACAAGAAGCAATCACAAACAGTCTACAAGGATTTGTCTGGAACTAATCATTGTTAACACACCTGATTGCCTTCTGTAATTAATTGACTGGCTGTAAGGATAAGGGAAGAGCAGCAGAGACTACATATATTTAATATATAAGGATTTTGTCATCCACAGCATTATCATTAGGAAGCTGGAGAAGGAATAAACTACCAGACAAGTGGAAAATTGGCCTGATACTGAGTAAAAATGGTTGTCAAATGCAGCTCCACGTCCGTTTAGTGGATGGTATGAGCAGCTGATAACCCGAACAGCAGATCATCAAGCCAGGCAGGTTTTTAAAGACTTGAAGACTGGGGCAACAGAGACGTCATGAAGTACAGCAAATGTAGTATAATTTCTGCACCTGGGGTCGAATAACCCTGTGAACCAGTAGGCAGGAGGCAGACTAAATAACAGCTCAGCTTCAAAGAGGGCACCAAACTGAATGTGAGACAACAGCAAATATAATAAACTTTTTGCTAGGCTACATTAGGAGGAGTGTGACCAGCAGGCTACAGCCCAGCAAGGCTGTGAAATCTCCACCCTTGGGGATTTTCAAGACTCATCTAGATAAATCCATGGCTGGCCTACTTTGGTGTTGGAAAGGGGCCATCTGCAGGATGGAGGTTGGACTGGTGACCTCCACAAATCCCTTCCAAACAGCTCTTCCATGGTTCCTGAATAGACACCACAAAGATCCACTAGCAATGAGGAATTCGGATCACTTTCTGTTGAAAGACAAGAAAACTCAGCAACCTCTGCACAGGCCAGCTTGCTTAAACCCTTTGCAAATTCTCCCTTAGACACTTCTGGGTTTTGCCACAGTCAAGATCTTTTCTTGTTTTTGCTAATCAGTTCAAACATTGACATTTGAAAGCACATTCAACTGACTAGACATGGCTTTTGTGGCTGGAGCCTTGGCCAAGGAAGTGGGAGATAAGCCTGCCAACAGCCTTTTGTGCATGGCAAGTCCCATGCTCTCAGAGATGCTCTAGATGTCTAGACAGCACCTCCACTGTACTTGCAGCACCCATGGTAGCTTGTCTCAGCACGAGGAAGGGAAAGGGGGTGGGGGAATGAAATTTTCTGCAGATGAAAGTGCTTCCAAGTCAACACTGATTAATTCTGAAAGCAGGCAGGTACTCGTGGGCGATTTGCTGCAGAGAGCCTGATGAATGGCGTGTGCCTCTGCATGCAAAGGGAGCAAGAAACGTCCCAAACACCCTGTCAGACTGTTCCCTTGTTCTATGAGACAATGGGCAATGCATCCATTAGGCACCAAGTGCTCTGCCTGGCCAACGTTTGTCATGCTGATAATTCACCTCTGGTTCCCATGAGTTGCATTTTATACCTGTGGCCAGAAGCATGAGCAGTTAAAAATCCAGCAGCCAGAAAACATCTGCTCCAGAGAAACAGGAGAGTCAACAGGAGATATCCTCATCTCCCACCTGCCATCCAAAGCAGACTGGGTTTATAGACCTCCAGAAATGATGGAAGGGAGAAGCTTTGACCAAGCATTAAGGCCGAAGTGGAGGAAAGATAAAGTGATTGTAGCTGTGTTGATTAATGGACATCAGGCCAATTAGGAGCTGTCTGCTTTATAACAGCCTTCTAAAAACATGTCTAGAGCAAGAGAGGAGGTTTTTCTTCTTTTGTCTTTCACATTTTTTTTAATACTGCAACACATATCAGGCTACATCTGTCTTTGTTCTAGAGTAAATATGCAGCTAGAAGGCACCTCAGCTGTAATACTGCTCACTAGGAAATAAATATTGGAGGCAGATGACAAACCTGGTTCTCTCTTCTTTCCCAGACATCTATGGCATTTTACTTTCCATCAGAAAATAAGTAAACAGTATTTAGACTTAGAAAATATTCTCCCTTTCTTGTTTTCTTGGGTTTTTTCATCATCAGCTGGGATTTCTTTTTAAATTTTTCATTGACAATTGAAAAGAAAAACTGAATAAAAAAGCAGCTTTTGGTTCCAAACACCTGACCTTCAGAAATGTAACTATGTCCCCTTTCATCAACACCAAAAAAAAATTAAAGAAGGAAAAAAATCTGTTCCTAGTGGTATTACAGTATTTCACTCATAAAGTCATTGAAAAGGTTGTCTTCAGAGAATATAATACCAAGTTATGAGATATTTTTGGCACGAGGACAAGGTAAGATATTGCCAGACAAAGAAAACACTTACTTATAACTCAGTAAATGGCTGGCAAAGTTATACCCTTCTGCTACTAATTAATTTTCCATATTTCCAGCCAAACAAATGCAAAGAATGCATAATCACCTGGGACAGCAGCCTGCAAAGTGTTAAATCATCGTTAGCTTAACCACCCGTCTCACCCTGGCTGCTGCATTTGTCATCAGCAACCGAGGCTGGGTTTGGATCTGGGTAGCAGGAAGGAAAAGGATTGCCAGAGATGGAAGCTGCAAGACCCAGCTCTGGTTTTTGGGACATGGGAGTGTTTGTTGGAGCACAGCTGGGACCCAGGCAGTTCCAAAGGGACCAGAACGTGTCAGCGGGTGGGTGATGTGGCTTACACGAGCACGCAGCCACCTGCACATGCTGTCACTCTGCACACACGCTGAGGAGAAGGGACGTGACCGTGCTGGAAGGAAACCACCTGCATCAGGGAAAGGTCTGCTGCTCCTTACTTGGCCTCCCCAGAGCAGCAGGGAGAACAAAGCAAGAGATTTAAGTTCTTTGGGCCACGATGTATTTCTTGGTGTTTTCCTCACTCAGGCGGGAGTTCAGCACTAAATGGAGGGTTAATGTGTCAATAAAACTAAATCTTCCGGGAGTTCAGTCCAGATTCTGGGATTATTTGTAAGTCAAGAGTCATTCCATTGCAGAAAATTACTGATCCAGTTCATCGACATTTTGCATCAATCCTGATATTCCAAGGCTGGCACAGACTGCATGCACCACCAAAAAAGAAGAGGAAGTATGGCTGAGGATAGTTGACTTGCCTTATGTCAACCCCAAAATATTTCCTATGAGGTTTTAGGTGAAATTAGAACTAAAAATTATCTCACTCTAAAACAAAGATGGTATTTCTGGTCCTTTTCAAAGTTTTTCCGGAAAATCACAGTCGCACAAATTTCAAAACAGATATTTTGCAACCAATTTTTGTTTTCAACTACCTTTTTTTACGTCTGGATGTGTGGGAGGCTAATTTTTGTTGCTTGTTTTTTTGGTGTCTGTTGATGTGCATCTCTGCTTTCTGCAAGATAGATGGTTGCTTTCAGTACACAAAAGCTTTTGCTTTCAGAAATAAAAAATGTGTGTTGGACAACTTAGTCAGAAATACCTTCACCTCTGTGTGCTTAATAATATACAGAGCAAATTTTTCCCCCTCATATCCAAGAAGTAATTTTACATTTCCCTGAGAAGGATTAACCCTTTTTTAATTAAACAATTAATGCACATTAATGGCCATGGATTGTTATGAGCCCTAGTATTTCATATAGCAAAATCATTCTCTGTAGACCAGGTTTCAGTATTTTAATGCTGAATTTCTTTTTCATTCAGAATAAACCCCCTATATTTACTTTATCCTGACAAAGCAATTGATCCTGATTTTTAGACAGCTAGATGGACAGACATGGAAGCTCAGGGAAGAATTGAGTAATGCTGTTCTGGCCTCCATCTGTCTCCTTTTCCATCAAGCAGAAAACATCACAACTTTTAAACATGAATTGTTTAAACATTTTCAGGTTTCTCATTCCCTGGTGGCCACAATCCTGATGTGTTGACGTGTTCCAGAGGAGATCGTTCCCACCAGGCCACAGCACCTTGCAACTCTAATTCCCGGCAGGAATCTACTCATTAGAGGTTAATTGTGCCCTGCTTGAAGTTTGTCACACCTGAACCAAAACTGAACCATCTCAGCAAAATGTTTGAATTACTGTGAATCAGCTTTTTCATCTGGGAAAATAAACAAACATTCCACTGTGAAGTTTTCAGCCAGCTTTAGTGAAAACCAGACTTAAAATAGATTGTTGAGTCTTTCTACCTGGAAATTTGGCAGATTTCAGTGGAATATGTGACAGATATTAGTTTTTATTTCCAAAAGCAGTCGGTATTCTTGGTCTAGATAAAACTTGAACTTGATGAAAACATTACAAAAACTGGCTGAAAACAGGAAAAGGACTAGGAAATAAAAAGCAGAACAAAATTTCTGAAAACCAAGAGTTAGTTGTTAAGAGAGATATTTCTTCTGCATGCAACCTTGACTCTACTCTCTCCAAATGAAAAGCCAGTCAAACAATAACAGAAATTTAGTTCTGATCTTTTATCTGGAGACTGGTTCACATGAATACAGAGCCTGTGATCCTTAGACCCACAGAATCTTTCAAGTAGTTATTTTTGGATATTCAACTGCATGTACCCTGAAGGGACTTGATTTCCTGAGAAGTTGCTCAGCATTTAAATAATTTCAATGCCTTTGAGATGTTGAAGGCTCGGCTTTACCCTTGCCACCCTGAACTGCAGCTTTCAAGACTCAGATAAACATTGAAAGCAGGTGGAGTAAGATGGTGGGTAACTAGACATGGCTGAAATGTTGGAAAGGGTACCTAACGCTGAATCAAACTTGCTAAATCCCTTTCTTTCCAAGTTCAAACTCTGACAGGCTGAATCACATGCAAAGAGTGTTAACCCTCACTGAGGCAGTGTCTGATTTGTGGGTTTGCACAGTCAAGGCATGAGACCTCAATTCTGCTTGGCACAGGAGTTCTTTTCTTTCTGAATTGTGGACCAGAAGTTCAGCCTCTCTGCCAGCATCTCTGGGTTTATTAAACAAAATCCTTCAACAAGTCAGTGTATTACAGTCCTGGACACTCACCATTCCTGCAAAGGAATGTCAGAAATGCTGTTGGGAGCAAATTGACACTTGTAACAATACAGGTATTCACTGAGGTATCGCACAGCAGCAGAGCCCTGGCACGGGGATGATCACTCCTGCCGATGCAAACCAATCCAGGCCATGCTGCTTTAAAAACTCTGCCTCATTCCACATCTCTTACCAAGATTTATGACAATTAGCTGCCGAATCCATAATTAGCAAGTGGTAACAGATCAGCAGATATATCCAGTTCTGGTGACACCTCTGACAGATCAGTGTCTACTCCCCAAATCCCTGCAAGGCTTCTTGTTTTCCTTGTGACCACTCTCAGGCAGGGTTTTGGCAAGGCTGTCTCAGTGGGGAGGAGACGGAGGGCTGGGGAAGAACAAGTTCTCACAAGCATGACAGGACCCATGCATAACCATTTGACTTTGCAATTAAAAACATGTTCTGTCTTCCTCTGCGTCACTGAGGGGAGCGTGTAAGTAACAGTTGCACTGCAAAGTGCCTTGAATTCAAACAAACCCAAAGGTCTGGGTTTCTGCACGTGGAGTTTTGTGTGCTCAGATAAAGGGGGGCTTTCTTCCCTTCTCTAAGAAACATTCCAGGAACCTTTCTAAGGAGTAGAGAGGAGAAGCTGGGAGGAGGAGGAGCTGTAGTTGTATTTGTTAAGACACTTTGTTAAAGACACTCTGTAGTGAATACAGGGGTCAAGGTGAGAACAGGGAGCCCCATCCCACCTACCCAAAATCAAATCATTTATGATTCCTTTACTGCTGCTCTAAAGAGGATCCCAGTCCCTTTCTGCATCAGCTTCACCTGTCCACCTTTGAGATATGTCACCTCTGCAAGTGTGTTCCAGGAGTCTAATATTTTTCAAACACTCAGTGATATCTTCACCCTTTCTAGCCAAAGTCTCTCAGGTTCCTGATCCAATTCTTTTTCCAACCTCAACTTTTAATTACAGGTTTATATACGCCTTGCACCTCAATGCACCCCTTATTAGCAGTTCTCAACTGTGTACATGTTTCTCATTTGTAACCATAGCTTCAGCTAAGCACTTTCATTTTCAAGCCCTGCTGGGTATAAAATTTAAGACCATCAAAGCACTGTATTTACGAAGTGCATTCCTGGAGAAAAAATAAGATGTGGAGGTTGGGGTTAGATTAGGTCTGGTGTACAAGGTGACTCGGGGAGTGTGTGGCTGAGCCCGTATCACCTGGATTTCAGCCTAGCTGGCTGTCATGCCTGACTGACAGGAACCACATTCAGGTCATCTGTGAATTTGTAACACAAACAGCACAGCTGCTTATTGCATTGATTGTATTGGAAGCCTGATTTGCCTGTAATTGCTCCAACTCAATATGCCATTCTATTCCAGATGACAGGATGAATGATGTACAACCTGAATTCAGCCCTGTGTCGCTGCCTTTAATGACACTTTTTTTGGTTTTTTCGTTCATTTTTCATTTAAAAACATCCCTATCGCAGGATGACAGCTCTGTTCCACGAATGGCAGCTGTACTTCTGAAATCTTTTTGCAGTGGTAAAGTGGTTCTTTGAGCCTATAGCTGGAAAAATGTATCCATAGAGAGCCTGAGAATGCANAAGAAGAAGAAGAAGAAGAAGACACAGAGTAAAAAAATATAAGGAAAAGCCTACCCTTTCATCAAGTGGAAAGAAGAATCTTTTTCTATTTGTTTTTGTTGCATTTTCTTCTCTCTGGTTCCAGTGGTGTTGTAAGCCACACAAAGTCTGGATAAGCTTTCATTATGTCTATACCTTCCATCTCAGGTGCAACAGAGCCAGGGCTGATTCTTAGTCCCAATACAAATGGCACAGGACAACTCTCTTACCCTTCTCTGTAGAAGATTGTTCTTGAAAATTACAGTCCAAAACCAAGTCGGGCAGTTGAGTGACCATTGTCAAGCAGTGCTTAATCTGAGTGTGTGACCTTCATTCATTTAGAAGCACAAAGGTAACCCACATGTCTGCCCCAAAAAACTATTCACACACTTTTTGATCTCTACTTTGCACTTCCAGGATGCCATGAAAATGCACACTGAGCACTATCTTTTCTCATGGCCATTCTGAGTCTAGAAGAAGATCTGCAGAGCTATTCAGGGTGCATTTGTTTTAAAAGTAAGCTGGTCTCTTCCTCTCAGTGGTTTTGGACTCTTTGCCCCATTGCCCTTATGTGCAATTTGAAATTTCTGCATCACCATCACCACACTTTCTGTAAGGACAAAAAAAGCTGCCTAAGTATCTTTGCAGATGTGGGGCTAAAGAGCTCAGCTCCAGCTGTTCCATTTGACAACCTTGGCCTTGCTTCTGGTTAGAGAATAATCTAGAAAAAGGAAACTTGTAGAAGAATTTCATGGCTCTTTATAAAAAACAAGGAAAAAAATTCACAATTTTGTAGCAGNTATAAAATTTTGTTGATTTTTTTAGTTGGAGGATGTATGAAATATGTTAACCTAGCTGCTGTAAATAAATATGTAGGACAGAGAGAAAAATATGAAAAAAATANAAAGGTAACCCACATGTCTGCCCCAAAAAACTATTCACACACTTTTTGATCTCTACTTTGCACTTCCAGGATGCCATGAAAATGCACACTGAGCACTATCTTTTCTCATGGCCATTCTGAGTCTAGAAGAAGATCTGCAGAGCTATTCAGGGTGCATTTGTTTTAAAAGTAAGCTGGTCTCTTCCTCTCAGTGGTTTTGGACTCTTTGCCCCATTGCCCTTATGTGCAATTTGAAATTTCTGCATCACCATCACCACACTTTCTGTAAGGACAAAAAAAGCTGCCTAAGTATCTTTGCAGATGTGGGGCTAAAGAGCTCAGCTCCAGCTGTTCCATTTGACAACCTTGGCCTTGCTTCTGGTTAGAGAATAATCTAGAAAAAGGAAACTTGTAGAAGAATTTCATGGCTCTTTATAAAAAACAAGGAAAAAAATTCACAATTTTGTAGCAGGAATTCTCTGTATCAAAACTAAGACAGCACAGAATTCAGGAATAAGCTGACCAGGAGACATCGTCATGGTCTGTAAATGCAACATGTTATAAGCTCTACATTACATAGTGATGGAGCTTTTCTCATCTATCTTCTTCCTGCTTTGCTTTAATACATATTTATTACCTTATCATAGCCAAACCTGAACAAAATAACCCCCCCAAAGTATGATTCTTCTTT
This sequence comes from Dicrurus megarhynchus, assembly GCA_013399195.1. Classification (NCBI taxonomy): domain Eukaryota; kingdom Metazoa; phylum Chordata; class Aves; order Passeriformes; family Dicruridae; genus Dicrurus; species Dicrurus megarhynchus. The sequence goes on along the minus strand of VXAD01010121.1, from coordinate 98,635 downwards.
TTGCAAAGAATTTTATTTTACAGAAACAACCACTGGTTTGTTAAAAGAGTTGTTTGCAAGATGACTAGATTAGATTAATTAGTTAATGTTTGTAAAGCACTTTGAAGATTAAGAACACTATATAAGTGTTAAGTATTATTGTTATTATAATAGATAGAGAAGGTAGATAGCTAGATAGGTAAAGAGATACAGCAGTCAGATAACAATAATTATAATACTTAGCATTTCTATAGGGCTTTACATCTTTTGAGTGTTTTACAAACATTAACTAATTAATAGAGTTAAGCAGACAGATAGTAGATAAAATAGTAGGTAGATTGATAGATAGGAACAAATTTTGCCTTTGGATACATGAATAGTATATTCAATGAAAGTTGCATCCCATTGATGAGGGCAAAATTTGGTCCATAGACAAATTTAAAGGAAAATTAGCTAGTGTGTTTCAAGGGCTGGGTTGGGATTTTTTTTTCCACACACAATTTGTCTTCCCAGTGAGTAGACTCACTGTGGGAACAGAAAGTTCCCCTGGAATGCTGAAATGAATGTATCAGACATGTCAAACTTTACAGTGACATATTATGGAATCAAAGCACATCGTTAAGATTAGTCACATCAGTGCCAGTGACTCAGCTTTGCAACATCTGAAATGATGCACCATGCCTTTGTGAAGCCAGATTATCAGCATTATCAGCATTATCAGTGTGCTTGGGTTCATCCTCATTCTCCACATTTTTATGAAAATGCAAAAGTATGGTCTACTGACTGAAGAAAATATAGGGATTAAAGCCAGATGTGAGCATATTCTAGTTACATTAAATAAATATGATATTAATTAAAACAGAAGAATAAGAGTTATATAAAGATGCAAAGAATGGACATGACACTTGTTTCCTTTTAGTTTGTATCTTCTTCAACACTGCTATGTTTCTGCAACAGCTTATTCCTAAAGCTATACAGAGACAGGGGAAAATAAGTGCTGCTTTTTGAAATGAGATTCATGTCCTGGGTGCCTTTGAGATCCAGCTGTCAATGAGGTCCAGGTGTCCCAAAGCTTCTGGTACCTCTGCAGTATATAAAGGAGGAGAGGAAGAGAGGCCTCAGCGTGGGTGTGAACAGGCTCACTCTGGAGTATGGTTGTACCAGTGTCATTCTGCTCTTGAGCTTCTCTGAGGGCTTCTAATAGGACTCCAGCACCTGACTGAAGCATCAGTGCTGCCTCTACATCTGGGGCAGCATGACCCAGCTCTGCTACCAGACTGGGACTCAGCACTGCTCGGAATTGCATCCTATGAACAGAGCTAGTATTTTCCTTTTACAAAGCTCTTCTACCACTGGGTATATGCAGAACCATCTCAAGTCTCCAGGGCAATCAGAGCCACAGACCAAAAATAAATCTTCATGAAATCATAAAATACAGGAGTAGGAGCCACCTTCTGAACTCTTGGCAGCTGTGATGTAGGTACTTACATCTGAGTTAGACACTCTAGGCTTCCTCGACAGTCAAGAGAGCAACAAGAGCTAGAAAGAGAAGTTTCATCTGCTTTGTATTTATGTCTCCATTAAGATTAGAGGAAACTGCCTCTTAGAAATCTTGTTTCTCTCCACTGACTGACAGTAAAGCCCAGATTAGCTCAGATGAGGCCAACTCTGTTGTAGATAATTAAAGGGAGATGAGACAAAAGCCTTGTGGTGGGCTGACCTTGGCTGGCTGCCAGGTGCCCACCGAGCTGCTCTATCACCCTTCCTTCTCAACAGGACTGGGAGAGAAAATATGATGAAAAGCTCATGGGTCAAGATAAGGACAAGGACATCACTTGCAGTCATGGTCAAAACAGGCTCGACTTAGGGAAATTATTTTAACTTATTGACAAATAATCAGAGATAGGAAATGAGAAATATGAACATGTCTAAAAACACCTTCCTCCCTTCTCCCTCAAAGTGGCACAGGTGGATGTCAAATTGAGGTTATCATCAGTTCAGAGCTCTTCATCCTTGCTGGTCCCTCCTCCTCATGCTCTTCCCCTGCTTTTGAGTGGGGTCTCTCCTGTGAGCTTCTGTCCTTTAGGAACTTCTCCAGTGTGGGTCCTTCTCACGAACTGCAGTTCTTTACAAAATGCTCTCTCGTGGTTCCCTAAGGTTTCACGTGTGCTGCCAGGAAACATGCTCTGCATGGACTCTTCTCTATGGCCTGCAGTTCCCCCCAGGAGTCTGGTCCAGCATGGCTTCTCCACAGGCTGCAGCTTCCTTCAAGGCATGTCCACCTACATGGGATCCTCCTCAAACTGCAGTAGGATCTCTGCTCCACTGAGAACTGCATGGGCTGCAAGGGGACAGCTGCCTCACCACAGTCTTCTCCATGGACTGCAGGAGACTGGAGCACACCCTCCCCCCCCCTTTTTCACTGACCTTGGTATCTGCAGGGTTGTGCATCTCATATTTTTTCCATTTTTTTTTTCTCCCATCTGCTGTGTAGCATTTTTTGCCCTTTCTTAAATATGTTATTGCTAACAACGTCACCTGTGTCCAGTGACAGGTCCGTCCTGGAGCCAGCCCAAACTGCCTCTGTCTAACATGGATGCAGCTTCTGGTGTCCTCATGGAAGTCACCCCTGCAGCCCCTCTTCCAGCAAAACCTTGACATGGAAATCCAATAGACCCATTCTAAACATTCCTCTTCCTTCTTCATCTGCAAGGTCTACCTAGTGGAATTTCCCAAGCTCACCTCAGTCTCACTAGGATTGATGAAGAGGAGGTTTATTTGGAAATTGGTGCGACTGTCACTGACCAAAAAGACAAGTGGTGAGTCCCCATACAATAAATTAGCAACTGCACAAGTTTCCCTTCAGCAGCACAATCTGTCAGTGGTGGGAAAGCCACTACTGTGAAGCGTGTGCAGAAGGCAATCAGCTGTCCCTCTGACTCAACCAAAAAAGGCAACAACCAAATATGGTGCAGAACAAACATTGTACAAAACAAATACACTATTCATCAACATAACCACCCTTTGATCACCTAAAAAAAGCATAAAAATTAAGCAGGCAAGCAAGAGCAAGAAATAGTGGCAATGCCCTTTTTTTAACCAGGGATGGACTGTACACACCTTGGTAATTAAAACTCATAGCTGCTTCTCAAGGAACTTGAACCCAAGTCTCAAGTTATGGGTGAATATTCACAGTGCAAGGTTTCAAGACAGACCTGTCTAAAGCTCTCTTGTTGGAGCAGTTTTATTTGTGTAATATATTTCACTATTTCCTGTGTCACAGGGAGAATGATTTCTAGTTTAGTGGTTAGTATTCACCTGGAAGGGGAAGTCCTCAGTTCCTGTGCCTGCTTCTATGAATGTTTCTTGTATTTCTCATTTAAGTATTCATTGATGTGGGTAATGGAAGCCAGGCCCTCTGCTCCCAAATGAAAGACTATACCATGAAGATATATAGTCATTTGCATAGGTTTGCCATCTTCCTGTTCCCATGAATATTTAATTAACCTATGCAAAGTGAAATGGTTTCAATATGAGGAACAGAGAATGCCCTGCCCTAGAATATTCTGTACCCTAGTGGTTAGGGCAGTCAGGGAAGTGGAGAGACAAGTTCAAATCCCCTTAAGCAGAAGAGGGATTGAACCTGGATCTTCCAGAGCTTGGTGGGTATTCTCAGCACAATGTTATTGGTGAGAAAAAAAAGTAGCATCTCTGCTTCCTTTTCTTGCCTGAGCTAATGGGATGCCCTGCCAAAATGCTTATCATGCTGAAAAATCATCACAGAGTGTGACTGATACAATCTTTATTAGAAAACAAATTATTTCACCATGAACTTTGAAAGAAATGGAGTAAATGATGTGACAACAAAATGGCTTACCACAAGGGAGCATACTCACACCTGTGTTATTTGTGATCTACACTCAGCATCTACCAATCTGTAATGACAGAAAAAAAATTAAAGTTGCCAGAATTCAACTCTCCAAGTCAAGGACCTGTCCCAAACAAAAGCTCTGACAACATCAGCACTCAACCAGATCTCAGAACACCATATGACAAATTAATGAAATAACCTTATGGATATGATGGCACCAGGTCTCTTTCTTCTTTAAAGTTCCAGGCCCAATAAACAGAACAGAATTTCCGAAGAGGTGTGACTCAGAATCCAAATTGCTTGGAATTGACATTGGACTACTTGCCTTTCCCCAGGGCACAGATAGAAAAGACAAAGTGTAAAGTTAACCTGTAATATAAATTACTGAAGAAACATGTGAATTCCAGACTGAAGGTCAGCTCTGCAATGCTGCAAACCATGGCACTTGCATCCTGTTACCCAGTAGATAAATATTTATGTCACACATAAAAAAGCACTGATATATCAGTGCACATGAAGAGGTTAGATATCCTATTGAATGAAAGTGATTTTTTTATGCATGCCTTAGGCCAGCTGAGGGAAGCAATCTGTATCTCCTAGCTGCAATCACCTGACTGGGGAATGGATGAAAAATAAAAAAGGGGAAAAAAAAGCAAAAAAGCAAATACCAATAGGAAGAAAAGAGAGGAGGAAGGAAGAAAAATCTTTGAGGCATGCTATTAAATGTCCAGAATCCCTGGACTGGTAAAATTCAATCAGTAATATGCCTGTTCCCAACTCCAGTAAATTTTAGATAGATCTGGCTGATAAATTTCTATATCCTGCTAGTTTCAATTAGTATGAAAAATTTATCTTCATAATTTCCCACTCTTTTTCCATTTAAGTTCACCCTGAAAGTGAAAAAAACCAAAAACCAAAACTTAATTTTGATAATTTTGTATGAGACTGTCATTTATTGACAAAAGCCTCTGTATATATTCAATTCTCCATATTGACATCATATCTGCTTGATGTCAGCCCCTGCCAATGGGGCTCTCAGGTGGCTGCACCACACTCTCACAATTCTGGAGACCTTTAGGTGAGAAAATCTTCATGCCCAGTCAGCCCACAGCACAGATTAAATGCAGAGCTGCACAAAAAAAACCCAGCAGACAGGCCAATGTTTGTCAATCCCAGCACAAACTTTACTGAGGTATTTTACAGCCAACATTCTTGGAGAGCGAGCACGGGCTTGCACAAATACGGAGCTTGCCTGTTTAGTTTATGAGCTCTCTGGGGCAATGACTTTCTCTTCGGATGCAGGTATCCACTTCATAGCAGCAGTCCTGCCGTAATAACGCTAATAATAATAGTAACAACAGCAATAATAATAATAGAAATAATAATAATTTCGTCCAGGATGCTGCGTAGAAGAGCTGAAGGGCAGCAGGTGTGTTGGGGAAATAATATAATACATCAAATCCTGCGCAGTGAGCACATGAGCGTGTGATATCAAAGACACTACCTATGAAATTAATTTGCCAGTGACACTGCCTTGCCTACCATCCCTGGGTGTTGTGAGAATTAATTAATGCTTGCAAATCACCTTGAGAACTTCAGAGGAAAGGCGCGTTATGTATGCAAAGCCCTGCTGCCTTTCCCTGGTGCCGGCTGCACACCTGTGCCCATTGCATCATGTGCTGCCTCTGTCTGGTCGCCGAGCGCTGGCGGTGCTCATGTGGCCTCAGCATGATTGATGGCTGGATTTGGGTGCCGGCACTGGGAGCTCTCCCCTGTCAGCAGGGAGCTTGCCTCCACATGCCTGTGCACCATCAGCCTCTTTCCTCCCGGCACAGTTGTCAGGTTTCCCAAAACAATGATTACCTTTCCCCAGAAACAAACCTCCGTCCTGACACCTCTCCCATCTGGAGTCTTGTTCCTTTGCAAGGGTCTGTTCCCTACCTCCCAGGGCTCGTGTGAAACTTCGCTCCTTTGTGTTTGTAAAACATGCCAATGTGAGAGTGCAAGAAGAGAGTGGTGCACACTCTTTTTTTATGATCACTATTAGAAAATAATTGTAGCCATACAAGATGCCCAAGTTGTACCTCAGAGGTCACTACACCCCCTGAGGGAAAAACAGCAGTGCTGGAGGCATTAGCAGGAACATCAGAGTGAAGCTTCTCCACCTTCAAAGTGTCCATCCCTAATCTCAGAGGACCTGAACGTGCCTGCAGGCCATGGCAGCTGCTCTGAAGGGAGATGCAGGTACCTTATGTCTGCAAGCCCAGTGCTGAGAGGACTCTGAGTCACCAAATTCTTCTTACATTGAAAATGAGTCCCATTTGCAGCAAATAATTACTTACAGTGAAGTAAAAGGCTTATTAAAATGTTTTCTTCTCTTTCTATATTCAATGCATTGTTTTAAAGAACTACCATCACTTGGTTTTGTGGGATATTTTTTTAAATGTACATGTTTAGGCTCAGTTTCCGGGTTATCCTTGACACCCCTATCATGGTACCCCAGCCCTGCTTATATTTGCCTCAAAAGAAGTGGGGAGAGGACTCCTGTTTCCAATCACTGCTCCCTCTTCATGGCTATAGCACCATACCATATCTCCACAGGAGCTGGAAAGCAGTACCCTTCTGTTGCTGAGTGATTTTAAGCAGCAAATATTGGCAGTCATCTGCCTTGCCCTGTTCCAGCTGCACTCAGCAATGCGTGGAGGGAAGAAGAAGCAGGAGAGCATGTTGGAAGGAGTTGAGGCCCCTTTCATCTTCTTTTCTGTTCTTCAGAAAGAAGTAGTGGACTCACTAAATAAACCTCCAGCCTTTCATAGGACTATGGTGAGGTGAAACCCAGAATACATTCCTGCTGAATCTGAAGATCCCAGTCAAAAACTCAGAATCAATTACAAGACGTAATCTTCCCCTAATCTCAGGTTCTGTTCATGGAGCAATGTCTATGAGATCAATATTAATAAAAGGATCATATGAAGAACTACCCTAGATTACAGTTAAAAATTCTCTCAGTGCTTCACACAGACTTAGCCTGCAGCAGGAGAGATTTATTTGGGAATCCTTTCTTTGACCAAAACCCTCATACATATGTCATCTTCTCATAAAAATCAGCTTATTTTTTATATTCAAAGATTTTACACGTTCACAATGGTGAGAGAACTTATCCGTGCTGGTGGTGATCACAGAATCACAGAATGTGTAGGGTTGGGGGAATCACGGGGGATCATCTTGTCCAACTGCCTCTGCCAGGCAACATCTTGTAATGTTTTACAAGATCTTCTCAGAGGACACAAACTTATTCTTTCTTTTTTTTCCTTCATGGTTGGGTTCAGTCAAATGCTTTCAGTTTTTTGTTTATTCTGTCTCTGCTCTAGACTTGTCTTTTATGAGTAGTCTGTTCAAAAATTATTTTGTGTACAATGAAAAATAACATTATTTTCATTTTCTAAGAATCAAACTTGTTCCTTCAGATTATATCATTTTCCCCTTCCCCCCACCTCCAGAAAAGCTGTTGTTTGCAAAAACCCTCCATTTCCATTAAGCAGTGATTCTGGTGGATAATTAGAATTTAATTTCTCTGACCAGCATCCTCAGGGGCATTCAGATGTCTTCTGCTTCACCATTCCTGTTTCACACGAACAGGAGTAATAATCTTTTCCTGTTCTACCCAGATGTTGGAAAGCTGAGTCCTTAAAAGCGTACTTAGCTCCTACAGTGATTAGTCAGGGCCCTCAAGGGAGAACATCAGCACTCAGTGCAATCTCCCATTGGCTTTCCCGTTCACCCTGCCTCCTCCTTTTCCATGCTTTGCATGGGTGCTTGGGTTCTACCTCCTCTGAAGAGCTTCAGCTCAGCCCATTCCATACCCAGAGGCAACTAATAAAGGTCAATCTCAGATATAATGAAAGGGGACAATGAGGCTGTTCTGGCCACTCCTAGTTTTCCCCACTGCTTCTCACGAGCTCTGCAGGTTCTTCTTGTTCCTCCACCAGGCCTGAATGTCAGGGGGAGGCTGTTCCCACCACCATCCCCAGCTGTTCTTCAACAGTCATGTCCTTTGAAGATGCGCATACTTATCATGTTATTTCAAAATACCAAAGGTCACATTACCTTCCCTTTTCCCTTCCTCCCCGCTGGAAAATAAGGGCAAGCGCAATTACTGAGTCAACAAGAAGGAGCGGGTTTGCAGAGCTGCTGTGAGGGACTGGGGGACTCCACCAGACTGGCCTGTTGAAGTCAGAACCCCCTTTTTCCCACCTCACCCTGCAAATTAAAATTTCAGAGGTTATAGAGCATTTTTCCTACATCTGTGTTGTCCCTTTTGTCACAGAAAATCTGTTAGATGTTCAAACATTCATGAGGAAACAAAAAGCTCAATTTTTCCTGCATCTTTTACCCCAAATTCCATGCTGGAGTGATAGAACTGATTTTCAGCAGTCATATTAAACCCCAGGAGGCATTGCAAACCACACGTGTGAAGTTTTGGGAAATAAAGATACATGTAAGTCCTAGACCACCCTAAATTCTTGATGACCCTCTGCCAAAACAGGAATCAGAGTTGTCTCAGGTTCCTCCTTTTCCAGCCTGCTATGCAGCAAGGCTCCTAGTTACCTTTTGTGTTTTTCCTGAGGTATGTTGGCCCTGAAGGATAAGAACTGCAGTTCTGCTTGGCAATTGCATCATGTAAGTAGTAGGTCTACCTTGCTCCCTCCAGCTCACCCAGCTACAGGCTGGGTAGAGCTGGGCCCTTAAGAAATACTTTTATGGGACTTCTGAAAAGCAGGTGGTCCGACACACAGAAAGCACATTAACACTAACGAAGATAAAGAATTTCACAGAAAGATAATTGTTTGCCTAGCAGCTGAATTTATTTCATTCTCAAGTTGTAATTAAGGGAAAAGTTGCAGTTTAGAATGCAATCTGGTTTTCCCTCTTTTTTTTTTTTGCCTAATAAGCAGAGCAAGAAGTTGATTCATTTTTATCTACAAGGGAGAAATGTATCATTTTACCCACACCTGATTTAACTGAAATGAGCAAAAGACAGATAAACAGCTGGAGAAACCTGAGAAAAAACCACTGAATTCAATTTACCAGAATCTTGCATGCCTGGGAACAAAAAAGGGAGAGGAGAGGAGAGGAGAGGAGAGGAGAGGACAGGAGAGGAGAGGAGAGGACAGGACAGGAGAGGAGAGGAGAGGAGAGGAGAGGACAGGAGAGGACAGGACAGGAGAGGACAGGAGAGGACAGGAGAGGAGAGGACAGGAGAGGAGAGGACAGGAGAGGACAGGGAAAAAGAAAAAGAAAAAGAAAAAGAAAAAGAAAAAGAAAAAGAAAAAGAAAAAGAAAAAGAAAAAGAAAAAGAAAAAGAAAAAGAAAGGAGTTGTCCATGGACAAGCAAGTTTATATCTTAAGATGTTGGACAGTTAAAGCTCTTTTTTCCAACAAGGAAGGATGAGCAATTTCCAAGAACCCAGGTGTTCTTATTGTTACTATGATTTACTGTCTGTAAGTGTGCAATGTTTAGGAGTTGTACACTTAGTAGTCCAGCAGTCATACCAAACTTAAGGATGTCAAAAAACAAAACTGGTCTCAGATCACTGGGTGCTGCTTAAAAGAGCAAGGAAACATGGAAGAAAAAGAAAGGCTCTGCTCCAGATAGGCTGCAATCAAAGCAGAAGGCAGACAATGAAAAGCAGTCCTTCCTTCTGGGTAAAGACAAGGAAAGAACAGGGCAATAATAAAAAAGAACAGAATAAAAGGCAGTTTTCTCACGAGAGACATGTCGTATTCTTGTATATGTCTCTACTACATGAATAAATTTTGTTAAATGAGGAGCAGGGACAGTAAGTTGTATCAAGATTGGAAGGAAGGTTCATTGGATAGGGACAGAATTACAGAAAGATAAACATGTTTCCAGACATAGAAAATAACATTTACCTCTGCAACGACTTGCCATAAAGTGAAAAATTTGGATTATCATTTTGGATTTTGGATCATTTGAACTCACCTAAAAAAAAATTGAGTATTGTTTTCCCTTTAAAATAATCCATAATATTTGTGCACATATCTCAGAACGTATTCAAGTGTGCAAATTAAACAGGGATGTCTGAACACCTTTGAAAATCTGGGTCTCATGTTCACTCTATTCTGATGAGCATTAAGATAAAGGTCAGTCTGCTGCAGGACTGTAAACACTGACCTCCTGGATCCACCTGCAGGTTTATATGGAATATGATATTTTATTTACCAGTGACTGGGTTCAAGTGCATGTGAAAAAATTATAGTCATTTACATGAAAAAGAAGAACTACCTACCCATCTTTGCTTTATTGAATACTTGTTCCTATTTTCACCAAGTTTAGATCTTTAAGAAAGAAATGTATCTTCCCCTTCCTTTCTCTAGCCACCTGGAAAAGCCTCCAACTGTTTCTTGGAATCTTGCTAAATCTTCAGGACAGCAATTAGTGAGATTGAGGTAACCTGGGAGCAAATCACATGAGCCAGGCAGGAGCACGCAATCGTTTGATGTTGCAAACGCAACTGCGCAAACAGAGCAGCATGAGTTAAACTGCTCCGACCGCTTGTCCCAACACCGAATATTTCATGTGTTCCTTCCCCTGCCTAGTGCTTCTCCAAAGGCCCCAAAGCTTGGAATTGTCTGAACACAGGCTCAGCTTTTGCTGTCAGAAATTCCTGCTAGACTGTGAGCCTCAGAACAAACGAATAAGTTGGTTTTCTGAAAGTGAATCTGTCAGAGCTTTAGCAATTAATTCATGCTTAATATAAGTTGATGAGCACTTTCAAAGATTAAAATTATATTTATTATTTAAAAAATAGGGATTTATTATTTTCCAGAGATATTTTTTCTGAGAAACAACGCCGGCTATAAAGATTGTTTTTTCTACCTTCCCTCCAAATCCTTCAGGTATTTTCTGTTTCTTTTTCTGAGCTTTCTGTTCGCCCATGTAGAGTAGCAATTTTTGGCACATCAAGCACATTAGATAATTATATGTCAGTTGAGAAACTCTCAGCTTCTTGTCACTAGTCTATAAAGCTCTCTGTAATGTTGTAATACAATATCGCTGATATCTCAAGGAGATAACATGTTAAGTGTCTACTGGCTATATAATTTGAACCAAAAGTTAACAAAGAGAACTGATCTTTTGGTAAACATACAGTACATTTTTGTCATCTCTTCCTGATAGTGGTTTTGATAAGCAGATTTAGATGTGGTGTTATCCTCTGATTGCTTTTGCAGCATACTTGCAAGATAGGGAACTCCTTCATAATTCCTCAGACAGATGGTTGAGAGGAATTTCCCAAGTACCCACAGATCAAAGATTGCTCCCCGTAAATGGTGATGGTTGCTGATATTACAAATCCACCCAGACATTTTATTCTTCCTCATTCTAAACACCCTTTCACTTCTCTCTGCACCATGTGGATTCCCATTAGGTGGGAAGAACAATTTTAAGCAATCAAGAGTCAGTGTGATAGCCTTAGATTGCTCATTAAGGACCAGGTTGTGAATGAGGGGTAGATGACAGAGATCTATGAAATAAAAGAGGCATGGAAATGATGAGCAATTGTTCTCTGTCTTTTCCAAATCAAGAGCAAGGGGACATCAAATGGAACACGGTGGAGACGGGTTCAAAACAAACAAAGGGAAATGATTCTTCATACAATGTATAATTAAGCCATGGAACTCCTTGCCACAGGATGTTGTGGATGCTGTAAATTTACATGGGTTCAAAAAGGACTGGACAAATTCATGAAAGAAAAATTCTTCAAGAGCTATTAAATACAAAGACATTACCTCTGGCTCCGGAAGACGCTGCAATGCAAATCTCAAGATGTTGTGAGAGTGCTCTGAGGAAGTCTCACTTTGCTACTTTACTTTTCCCCAAGCATGTATTAATTCTTGGCCCCTGTCAGAAAGAGCTACATGTGTTAGATGGATCCCTGTATAGCTGATACAGCTCTTTTTATGTCCTCGTTTCACACAGCTATCTTATTCAGGGAGCAGATCAAGTGATGGCCACTTCCTACTATTCACCTCAGGTGCTCTTACTCCACTTAGGGCAGTAAGTAATCTGAAAATGAGTTGCTAGATACTTTTATTTTGAGGCAGCTTATCTCCCCAATTTTCTGCCTGGAAGGTACAGAAAATTGAAGCTTTCTGGCTGCCTGGATAGAAGAGGGCACAGTGGGCTCTCAGAGGTACCTCTCCTCCTCATGCTCCAGTTGGTGATATGGGCAGTCTTGTGCAAAAAAGTGGGGTATCTCTCTCAACCTTTAAACTCTCTGGGCTGTCTAAATAACCACCCCAGTACTAAATAGTGATTCAGAAGCAGAAACACACATTTGGGATGCTTGACTATGTGAAAATTGGCCGGGAAATCCCCCAAGTTTTTTATTCCTGTTACTTCTGGCACCTGGCAAACCTACCAGTGCCTCCCTGACCAGAACCTTTCTTGGTAATGAGGAAAAGTGGAGAAAAGTCTAGGAAAAGTGCCTCCATCCTGAAAGCACTGCCTGATGCTCTAATTGATAGTCTGTCCTTTTGAAAGGAGGGAAAAATATCCCCCCCCCCACTACCATTTACTAGCATCTGGGTTTGAGGAGAGTTAGTGCACAGAACAAGTCCTGTCCTGCACTGGAATACTCCTGCATCTGCACGGGCTAAAACCCTCGTTAGCCAGCCCCTGGGTCCCGCAGGCTTAGCCATTTTTGTGGGCTAAATTAACATTTTGGTGGTGAGGAGCCAGAGAGCCACTGCCAAATGAGGTCTGGCTGAGTGATGAACACCCCCATTCCATGGAATCTAACAGCTGAAGAGGGATCTTAGCTTCAGGCCCATTGCAGGTGCTCCAAACTGAGCACCCCAAAAGTGTGGAGGCACTCTAAAATCTCCACTGCAGCATTTAACCTGGCTTTCAAAAGCCATTCCTTTCCCTTCCCAAAACCCCTAAAACGCCTTTTGGGCAAGGAAGGCAACTCTTCAGGCTCCACGGGTATTATTATTTGGAAGCCTGTTTTGTATTCGGAGTTGGCTGCTCCTTGGGTTCACCCAGGCAGTTTAGTGCATGCATGCCGAGGTGTATATTGGATGTGCCTAATAGCTGCAGTAGGTGGAGAGGGAGGAAGCTGTGATCCAAATGATGGGAACTCCTGGAGGGAGTTGTCTTGCCACTGGCATGCTGTCAGCGTGCCAATAAATAAGAAAGTTGAGATGATCAGAGGCAGCTATCTAAACAAACTAGGGTGAAAACTCCCAGCCTGCGTGGCAATCAGGCAGAGGAAACTCATTTGGTGGCCATCCACCTTCTTCCCATGGTTCAGGTTGGGTATTCTATGAAACATGAAACAGGCAGAAAATATCCCTGTGCCCCAAAAAAAGGCCCTGTGGCTGTTGTCCTTTCTGTTGTGCCATTGCTTCTGCCAAACACCTCTCAGGATTAGTTGTGGGAAACATGAAATCAGAAGTGATTCACTAACTCTTTGTGTGTCAGTTTGCAAGCACCAAAATTAGCCACTGAGTAGCACTATCCCAGTTCTGGAAGAGAGAGAGTTGCTCCTTAAGGTGTTGCAAATCACTGACAAATTCACTGATGTTGTAGTGCTCCAGATTTTTTCCTTGCACAAGCACAAACCTGATCTCAAAAGCTGTGAGGAAATCAACAACAAGAGGTAGGAAGATACAGAAATCGTGTCGTTCTCGTCTCAGCAAACCCTGCATGGGCAGGTGATGTCCATAGCTGGCTGATCAAACGCATAGCTGGCTTTGTAATATGTACAAATATACAAAAATACATAAATATGTAATATGTATAAATATGTATACAAATGTACAAAAGTACAGCTGGCGAGGCACTCAGTTCAAAGCCCCAGCTCCTTCATTGCCTATCCTTAATAGGCAATGAAGGAGCTGCATCTAGGTTTTTCACCTCTTACTTTTTACTTGGCAAAGGTAGAAATGCAGAGATTACTCTGGTCATCAGTGTCTTCTGTGCTCCACCTTTGGATGAAATGCCCAAAGAAGACAGAATGACCCTGTATTTTAACTTTTAATCCATTCAAGTGGGAGGCACAGATCTCTTCCAATAAGAACAGGAAGATCTGAAGAAGAGTTTCCAAGATATCAGGTGAGTGTTTCAACTGATTGTTGGAGATACAGTTCATGGACTGACAAGAAGCCTGTGAAACCTGAATGAAAGACAGTATCTGCCTCCAAATCTGGAGTTGGGCACCTGGCTTCCGAGAAGAAAAGAGCACAAAGCCTCACACCTACCCTTGGCCTTCCTGCCCTCACACTGGGTTTTACCTTGTGCTGTCACATGCTAAACCCTTTCAGAAGTGCTTGATGCCCAATGTATTGCATAAGAAGCTTACTTGCCTAAATTGGGCAACTCCATATCAACAAAGCTCCTAAGAACTAGAAGCTACTGAAATGAAGAGCTGTGATATGTAAGTCCTTTGGTAGATGTAGATCTTTGATACCACACCAATGACAGAAGGGCTGGAATAGTTTAGAACAGAAAAGAATAACAGTTTTAATCCTGATTCATATGTATCCAGGATCTTTAATATCTGCAGCCTCTCTGAATCAGTTTAGTTTATCTAGCACAACTAAGATACATTTGATCTGTTAAAACTGCCAACCTTCTTGTTCCTCAGGCAGGCTGTTTATGCTGTTTAGGCTTTAACACATGAGAGCTCTGCTGTCTGTCTGTCTCTGTCCCTCCCTCCCCCCAGCTGAAAATCAGCTCTCTCCAGGAAATAGTTGAATCAAATACATTCAATGTTCCTCCCTCTTTAGTGTATTAAATATGCCCAATCAAGTACCATAAACACAATCACAAGACTTCTGAGTTCAAATAATAACCCTCAAAGCTATGTGCTAATGACAGATAGTCTGCACATAAACCAGGCTTCCCCAGTCAAGTGCTGGATAGGAAGCTGAGATTTATGTTCAATAATGATTTTGCAAAAAACACAAACTGAACAAAAAACCCCAGCAACAAACCCCACCTAAAATATCTTCAACTTCACCAGTTTTCAACAACAAACTGTTAGAGCTCCTTAGTGGTTTATGGAGCTAGGAGAAATAGCTTCAACTGAAGGCTTAATGACAGCTTCACTTGGATATTCTGGGCGTGCATAACCACAGACAACCTATGTATATTATGACTGTGTGCTAAGTGACATATAGAGAAGAGTTGCTTGGATGATCAGAGAGACAGAGAATCTGCTTCAAAAGAGGAGACAAAAGGGTGGTCTGAGGGTCAAAGCACAGAGTGCCCACATCCAGCTGACCCAGCTCTGCTGAGAACCAGAATAGAGCTGACAGGGATTTGCAGGGCCCCAGATCACCTTGCTGCAGTCCAACACATTATCCTACACAGGCATATCAGTAATTCCCTGGTGACTTCAGTACTACATCAATGCAACATGTCTGAACACAGCTTGTAGACTCTGAAATGCTCAGTAAAAAAGGATTGCAGGGGTTAGAAGTGCCCCATATAAATACATTGAAGCATAAACAAGGGAGAGTAACAAAAGCTCTCTGAGCTAATGGCCAATGCTCTTACCAGAACCAATGGAATTTAATGTCCGAGATTACAACTAAAACAAGGTCTGTAAAACTTCAGTCATGTAGGGGGAACAGAAAAGAGAGCAGGAGTTTTGAAATGATCAGCTGGTGAAAGGGATTGTTGTTCCGACTGCCTAGAAAGTACTGTAACACACAGATATATTGCGTGTCCTATTTACTCTGGAACAGTAAACACTCCTCCAGAATGGCATGTGTACTTCACTGCATCACTTCAGAGCAGAGCTTCTATGGGAAAACTTCCTTTCCATACTGAGGGATGTCAAGGGTGTCAAAAATTCTGGGGTTTTAACATAAGCTGTGAATTTCCAGAATTTATAGTACCCAGCTAGGAGATAACAATGGCATTCCTGTAATGTTTTTATTTCTCCTCAAGAAGTTGCTGCATGCTAGGCTGCGAGGTTAACCAGAATTTTCTTGTTTCATGGAGTGAAAGCACAATGTGGGGAGTACAATGATCACTGTGAATACCAAGTCAGTGAGAGTAGACAATTTCCATAGAGTGTTCTGCTCTCAGGCCCACAGCCAGCATCTCACAAGTGCAACAAAGATCTCCAGGGATTTGTCTGACTCATCAAATCCTAGTTTTTGGCTGCTGGGTCTACCTGACCTGAAGATCTGTATTCCCACAGAAAAGTTCTGCCAATATGAGCACGACCAGCTTCCATCTGCCCTCACCTACGTCTTTCTGAGGACACAGCTCAAGGGCTTTCAGCTTAAATTCTCTTGGACTCTGTGTCTCTTTGCTGTTTCAGTGGTGGGAAGCTTTGCCCTGATCTCGGGAAAGAAACTGTGAAAAGGATACTGTGTGGGGACTATCTGTGCTGGAGGAACTTTTTGCTCATGCCTGCCCTAAGAACAGGTTTCACCTCAAAGCAAATTCAAATCAGGCTCCAGCCCAACTTCTGCCCAGATGAATAAATGCTCTCAGGCTTAAATGATATCCCAGACTAGGTGAGGGTTGGTTTTTTTTCCTGCATGGATGATCAAGCATTTTGGATTACAGTTTGGGTAGCTTGTTTACATACAGGAGACAAATCCTAAACTAATATGAAAAGTATTCTACCCAAGAAACTCAAACACATAACTTAACTCAGAAGCTGACACCAGCTTTTATTTTTTAAAGGTTATTTTTACTGCTAAATCTTAGATGTTCAGGTTTGCTGAGAAGAGCAGGAGTTTACTTCCTGTAACAGAGAAAGGGCAGAAATAAGCTTGAGACATGGGGAAGTTTTTCATTAACATATGTTTAGTATTTTAGGTATTTGAATACTGCTAAAAATTCAGCAGAATGCTTTTTTGCTGACTTTTAAAATTATTATTTACGGTGCTACAAGAGATTATTTTGTCATGAAACATTGTGCTGTTCTGGTTTTTCCCCAGTTGTTGAATCTGGGGTACATTCTAGTGTGAATGTCTGAGAGCCAGAAAGCAATAACAATTAGAAATGCATTATTTTGTATTCCTTTTCCTCCATAGGAAAAAAAAACACCCAAACCAAAACACACATATAAAGTAAGGAGCAAAAATAATGACAACAAATAGCTTTAAAAATAGTTTGATCATAAAGAAAAATCTATCATGACCTTAATAAGAAACTCACTTTTCCAGCCATCCCCTTTTTAAAATTCTCAGTATTCCCAAATTGGGATTTTTTTAACTGTCTGTATTTTAACCCGCCTCTTTAAGTGTGTACACAGTGTACACTTTTTTTTCCCCTAATGTTCAGAATTAAGCCCCTCTGTATGCCTTCCATGCTGAAGTTTATAACCTCAGCCTGCACAAGTCCAGTGCAGAAAGATCTACAGCCTCCAGGCAGAGCGAGGAAGCTCTTTAAAGATGAATCATTTTCATAAATGAGTGCAGAGGGAGGTCAAGCCAGGGGACACAGAAGGTTACATGTGTGGCTGAGATAAGGCCTCATTCATCCACTTCTTACTGTCAGGTCTTGATGGGTGAACATTGCCTTGAGCTCCCATAAAACATGTTGTTTGCAGAAAACTTGCAGGTGGTTCATAAAAAAGTCCAAACTGTTACCAAGAAATTTATCTCTCAACTGCTGGATCTGTTTATAATAGAAGTGAAGGATCTCATAGAGAAATTAAGTACCAGAGACTGACTTATATTGGCTTGCCAGGCTGAAAAACCCAACCTGCCTTCCAAATGCTGCACTAAAAATGTCAAAGCAATTGTATTGATGACATCTTGACAAGATACCGTACAAGACTGTTAAAAATACAACAACAACAACAAAAGAATGTTGCCTGTTTATGGAAGACTTGTCCCTGGAGAAGGGATGTGGGTATTTAAGGGAGTTTTATGGAGGAAATTCAATCAGTTCTCCCTGGAACATTTGATTTTAGAGACTGTCAATCTTTTATTACTCTGGTGCCCATTCGAAAGGCCATTTTTAAAAGGGTGTCATTGTTTCTCCCTGTGTTTCAAAGCAGATATTCAGATAAAGCTGGGTTGTGTTAGCAGGGAGAAAACGTGAGGGTTAAAATGAATGTAGGAGGCATCATACAGTGGACAGTTTGATGTTGTTGTGGATATTTAGCCACTGAGTACTAGATTTGAGACCTTTTGAAGTCAATGAAGCCTCCCTTTTGACTTCACTACTTTTAGCTCCAAGGAACTGTACTGAGATCTCCAGCTGGTTTCACATAAACTACCCTAGAGCCATCAAATAGTAGCAGCTTTCAACATGTACCAGCCTGAAAAGTTCACATTCATGTTCAAAAGTCCCTCACACTCCCCTCTCTCCTCCACACAAAAATACAAAGTTAAGTTTTCTACATTCTCCTGAACTTGTTCTCCCATGCTTTCGTATTCATAGATTTTTGTGGCCCGAAGGAGCCATTATGATAATCTGGTGTGACCTCCTTAAATCAATGTATCAATGGGATTGCACCAACATTATGGGAACAGTGTTTGGCCTCTAGACATCCTGCCATATAGAGACAACACTGAATGAATTAAAATGGGATAGGGCATTCATTATGAATTATTTGCTTTGGGGGTTATACATCCAACATTCAGCCACACTCAGGGTTTTTTTACTGTAGTCAAAAGAAGAAAAATAGTTTCCCCAGAAGGGTCTTTGCATAAGTTGTGTGTGTCCATCTCAGTGCTGTTGCTGCAGTTCTTGGGCAGAACATGACAGGAGTCCCAAGTTTTAGTTAACATCTTCTTAAAGGTTTTGAGCAAAAAAATAATTTTTCACTATACATTCTCCTGGGCAGTTCTTTCTCACCAACTTCTCTTGCAACTGAACTCCCCATTATCTGTGTGCAATGCCCATGGGGTGTTACTCTGTCCAGTCACCAGCAGTGACGACACTGGTACAGCACAGGTCTGGTGCTCCATCCTCAATGAGTTGCTCAAACATCTCATGCACCACTCAGGGCTTCCCCACAGATTTATGTAAAAAACATCTACACACAGAAGGGTCAGCTCTTGGTGTTGGGCTGTAGTAACCCCATACTGCCCATTTCCAAGGATGAGTGTGGTCTCATCTAACTCAGATCCCCTTAAAACTCAGATCCCCTTAAAAACACAACCTCAGAGTATGTTGTCACATGAGAGAGAGTCTGAAGTTTACTGGGTCCAGGTCATTTCCATGAAATTGCTGTAATGTCAGTAAAAGCCTCATGTTAACAAAAACCTGAGAATCCTACGGCGTACAAGAAACCCTGGTCCATCAGATCCATCTTTCACTTCCAACATCCCCAGGCCAACATTAATGGTTTTAATAGGGGCACATCCACTTCTACAACCTAGAGCAGTTCCCACTCTCAGAAAGTGTCAGTGACAATCACAGGGCCCCAGACACAATGTAACTGCTTCTTAATTAAAGGAAATTTAATGAGAATTGCTGGTAAACAAACATCAGGTGATTATAGGATGACATCTCTCCACAGATTACTGAATAATTGCACTTCTCTGACCCAAAAGGAATTTCCATGCAACTTGCAGAGAGGCTTAGAAGACAGAGATAATTAGGTCTTTATTCTCTGCAACTTTTAGTCTTCTATTTTTTTTTTTAACATCCAAGCATACAGAAATTATCAGAGGCTGCATCACCCCTAACACATTAAGTCCCACTTAGAGAGATGGTAACTTTCCTGGCTCCCCACAGCTGCTCATCTTCCTTCAGCTGCTGCCAAGATTTCATTAGCTTCAGCTTTGAAACTCCAACAGCAGTGAGGTAAAACTCTCCTCATCTGTCCACTCCTCTGCAAGAACTACCCTTTGAAATTCCTGAAAAAAGCACTATACTATAAATACAATTTCTCATTCCAAATCCACCATGCTGGAAGTGAAGATTTTGCTAAAAACAATATTCTCTGTATGCACCTGGAGTAAAATCCAATAGGGTTTTAAAGGCCCAGCAGCATTTGTTAGTATTATATTAGTTATAATTTTTTCTATCAGAACAACCTGATTTCTCAAAATCAAGATGTTTCTTGGAAGCTAGTTGACTGTGCTAATTACTCTTGTTGGCAGTGTTTCAAGAAGACCCCAAGATTAAATGCAATGTTAAGTTTGACCTTCTTTCTTTTCTTTGTTTGGAAATTTTTCCTTTATTTTATTTTGTTTTCCTTGTTTTGACTTTTAATATTAACATTTTGCAAGTAGTCTTCATCAGTTAGAATGATGGTGCACAATAGTACTAGATGTTTTATGCACTCTGATTTCTGTGACTATGTGTGGGCATTACGAAGCCAAAGCTCTTCATAGTGGGATGGGAGAGTAAAGAGGCAAGAATTTCATGAGGGCTTCCACCCTGACCCTTTGCTCTGACATAACAACAAATATTTCTAGATCATCCCTGACAGATACGTGTCTAACTTGCTTTGAAAAACCTCCAGTTGTAATGATTCTTCAGCCCATCAAGGTTGTGCTGTTCCTCTCCCTGGAGTTAGAAGGATTTTTTTTATAACTAACCTTAAACTCTTCCCATTGCAAATTAAGCTCATTCCCTCTTGTCCTACTAGCAGTGGACATGGAGAACAATTGATCACTGTCCTCTTTTAAAAACCCTATTATATGTTTGAAGACTCATAACATGCCTCCCTTCCTTCACTGCTTTCCTAGACTAAACAAACTCAATTCCTTCAACTTTTCATTATAGGTCATGTTTTCTTAAACCTCTTTTCCTTCGTGTTACTCTCCTCTGGATGCTTTCCAAATGGTTTATTACTTTTTTTTTTTTAAGTGCGGTGGTCAGGACTGCATACCTCAGGCCAGCTGACTCCCCACCTGTGCCAAATGGTTCAGACTAGGGACCTCCCTTTTGATAACTGTGTTTCTAGGTTTCCTTTAAAACAGCTTGTTTTTCCGTTCCATGAAATATCACAATTTCTAATTACCAAAACAAATTTTGAAATGCTGGAATTTCCCATGGGAGTAATTTCTTCTGTTTGGTACTGCAACATTTGAAGATGTTCCTGAAGTTGGAATGCATTATACCTTGGAGTATTGGAATCCACACAGTCTAAATATTTGTATGGAGAGCTTTTTACCTGTAGACTTCATATTGTTTTATGAGCAGAGTTTCTGCATTTTGTTATGTTAGGTGGAAGGGGGTCAAACAAAAAAGGACCCATCCATTCATCAGATCACATCACAGGGCATCCTCTTCCCTCAGGTACCCTGTCATGAAGATGACATTCACCATATGAGGAGAGAAGCAAACAACTGCTAAATCCAAGTTTAGGAATCCCTGGTGGCCCACCCAGCTTAAAATGCACATGTAAATATGCACACGTAAATATGTAAATATGCGTGCTCTATATTGGCTTAGCAGGGGGACTCTAAAGCCCAGCAGTTTCCTCTACTATCAGAGGAAACTCATAACCTTAAGCAGCTTCTCTCCAAAACACACACTTTGAGTCAAAATCTATGCAAATCTAGCCTTCCCTTGTCTTTGAGCTCAGGTGAGACATACGTGCTTGCTCATTGCTCTGAGATTTTGGAGGTTTGGATCCTGCCCCCGGCTCTGCTTCAGGGACTGAGTGTTGGGTGATTCTGAATAAATCATTTCCCTCTGCCTCAGTGCCCTATCTGCCAAGTGTAGCTGCCATGCTGTTCCTCCAGGTAGTCCTTCACACTTACTCACGGGATTCTCTAAAGAAGAGGTAGGTACTTTTATTATTATTCAGAAAGGAAAAACAGCACTGTAAAAAGTGACAGCAGATTAACTTTTATGGAGAATAGTGTCTCCCTTGATGAAATTAAATCAAATGCGTCTGAGACAGAATGGAAAAATATGGAACATGACTTTCAGGAATGTCCCTTGCTCTCCTAAAAGTCTGCAGTAAATGAGACCCTGACGTGAGTATTTAAACATAATAAAAATATCTGTCTGACTGGACAGAATCCAGAATTTTCTGAAATATTTTTATTAATATCATTTCCTCTGCAATAGCCACAGGCTTGCTTTCCATTAGTGCTTCGGACTCAGAAAGCTCCAGTCCCTGCTGGGCTATATGGTTGGAAACTCCATAGAAGACATTGGAATTTTCCCAGTACATGTTATTTAGGGAACTTGCTCTTTGCTGGAAATGTCCTTTCATGATGCCTTGAGGAAGACAGTCACTGTTTAGAAAGAAAAGATGCAAAAAACCCCCTCAGATTTGCTGGGCCTGAGTTCTACCTATATTAAGCCTTGAATTTTAGGGTATTATTGACTCCCTCATTCACTCAGCAGTGATAAAAATGTATCTGTCCCTTCATAGTAGATTAGTTACAACTGAAATGTCTTCTGTAAGAGGCTAAGTACTATTTCACCTCATACATTACAGATGTTTTAACATGGTGCATTGAAAATCCAGTGAAGTTTCCTCAGGAGAGGAAAGGAAACAGGTTTTTTTTCCTTGACAAAGACCTACCATATATCCTTCATCTGTCATCGTGACCATGCCACCAGAGGTCCTTAATGTCCCTTCACTGAAGGAGTTTATTTGCACCTTGTAACTCCCACCTCAATGACTGGCCCCTTTTTCTCCCCCTGTTCTGCACTTGATCTTATCTTCTGAAAGAGTCAATCCCCTTTGTCTCCTTTTGTGCCTTTGTTTTGGTATTTACAGAGTCTGATGATAAATATCACCCCTACAGCTCGGTGAGGATGCTGGTCTCTGTGGTGTCTTCCACCACCCACACACACTGGCATGACCTTTTCGTGCTATTATGTGCCAAAAGTCCCTTCCTACTACACATGTTTTCAACTAGGTTTCCACTGCTGCTTTCTGCCTCCTTTTATTGCTGTGCATGCTCAAGAATTGCCTACAACAGAGCACACAGAACCACTTCAACCATGTCATCCTAAGAGATTTGCTTTAATCCTTTGAATATCCTCTTCCCTCTAGCAGCAAACTTTGCTTACAACTTTNNNCTTCCCTCTGTAGCGAAACTGTTTTTCCAAGTTTTGGGGGGGGGGGGGGGGTGAAATTTGTTTAATTTGTAAAGAATTAAATAAGGTGGTGCAAGTAATAACTGCTCATTTCAAGGTTTTTTTCCAGGATCATGGACCACTACAACAAAATCATCCATTAATTTTAGCTCACCAATCCATATGCAACAGCTTCCAAGAGTAGTGCCAAAGGTGGTGGAAAAATTCTTATCAATTGGAATGAAATTTTGCCACCCTTCATCTTCGTGATACCTGACATCATGAATTTATCATTGAGGTCACTGAGAGCAATTTTAGAAAAAAAGTATTACTTTGGTATTAAGTGGTATTAAGTAGTGGTGGGGAAGTCTGAACAAAGGTGCATGAAAATAATGAAATCAAAAGCAGGAAGCCAGCATGTGGTTGACCAGCTAATTTTAAATAGAAAGTTTGGGGATTTTTCAGAGTACAAGAACTCCGGATTTTAGAGAAAAGCAGACTTTATAAGAGGCACTTCTCTCCTGACTGCACGCAAGCAGAGAGGTTGCTGATATGGAAAATTACTTGGCCATTGGCCAACCTATATTTAGGTTCATGTAAAGGGAATGAGAAAATTTTGGAAGAAAAATCTCAAGGTAATACATTGACTAGTTATTATCACAGGGGATAAAAAGAGTCAGTAAATCAAGAGAGTTTAGCAAAAGAATATTAAATATACATCAGTTAAAGATGTATTCAGTGGCAGGGCATCATCTGTGATATATCTTCCTAAGGGATAACAAAACAGAATAAAAATATCTGGGTGAACAGAGCAAAAGACAATGAAGGAAGATAAAACATATCCAGATATCAAGTAACCTAAGTAGACAATAAATTATAAAATAATTATAAAATTATAAAAATACAATAATTAAACCATAAGTATAAAATTATAAGTATATGGGTAATTTATAAAGATGTAATTATTTTCAGAAGCTACCAGCTCTGGCTTAAGCCCCCTCTTTCTGAAGTCACCTTACTGTTGCCGTTGAAGCAAGAAGCTTGAGAAATGGTGGACATTCCCTGAAAAAGGTGTCCCGTAGGAAAAGCTATGTGTCACAGGACTGAATGAGCACCCCAAGGTAAACCCCCTCCTAGACCACAATAATGCTCTGGATTTGCTATCATGCTGTTTCCTTCTGCCCTCTGCCAACTCCACGTCATCCCTCTGGGACTGTCTCACATTGTTTAAAACAAATTTCTCAGCTGTTAGCCAGAGGGGCAGCTTCAATCAATGAGAGCAGCTTCAAAACCCAAGGGATTTGCTTGGCCAATTTTCCCACACCTTCCCCGCCATGCTGCTCCAAGTGGCTGTGGTGGGAAGCATCCAGCAGCCACACTGCTCCCAAAGTGCTCAGTGTCTGAACATAAGAGGCATAACCTCCCTCAATCTGTCTCTTTGCTGCCACTAGAATTTCCTGCCCCTAGGAAAAGAGGCCATCAGTCCACATTGGGTACTGGACAAAAAGGATGAATTGGGATGCTCAAGATAATGGTGATGAGTGCAATCATTTTGGGTACTGAAACGTCCCTCCGCTTCTCAGCCCATCCTGTTCAGCACACAGACAATAATTTTGGATGCAGATTAAACTGAGCCAACTGGATTTATCAAATGAGATGTCACTGTGTTTTGCCTGCCAAATTCAGCACCCCTTCATGAGTATGCACAAGTGAGTCATGATAGGGAAGGAATCAGACTGGACTGAACAGGTCTGATGTGACCTGTTATAGGTAAAATGCAACTCAGCTCCTGTTTGCTCTCCATCCTTCTTTTTTGGCTGATTTTAATGTGAGATGAAACAAGTTAGACAGATTTTTCTTCTGCCTAGCAGTCATTCAGTTCCCCATAATCCTTCTTTTTTTTTCCTAATAGCTGAAGATCTCTCCCCGTTTATGTTGCACTGACTGATGCTATTGCCACATCTTTTCCCATTCGAAGGTCTGCAGCTCTTTCCCCCTTGGATTTCAGAGCTCCTGTGTTTGCAGCAGGCCTGATTCTGCACTGGCACACCTTTCAGCACAGCATTTGATGTAGCACAGCCTTGAATAGACAGAATTTTGAGCAACATGACATAGTCTATAAAGGCTTTTACAATATTACTGGGTATAGGCAGCCACACTGATGGACAAATCCCATCTGCTGTAAATCAGAGCTCTTCTATGGAGCTATGCCAACTTATACCAGGTAAGAACTGCTCTTGCTGTTATTAATGTACCCTTGTTATTTCCCCCCCACCTTGTATTTACTGATACAAACAGGAGAAACCATGGAAAAGAAACGACCTCCTCAGTAATGTCTCATTGATCTCAACTGAATAATTCACAGTATCAAAAAGGTGAGTAGGGGTGGAAGAGACTGAGGGTTTTTTTAAAAGTCAAAAACATCTGGTCCCCATTTGTGAGAATTACTGAGTCTTCTTCAGTCCTTTAACCCTTTCACCCACATTGTATCTGTGCTTCCATGGTTTATGAGTTTTATCTCCCAAATCCTTTCAATGAATGAAACTTGGTATAAAAAATTAATCTTTTCTACAGCCCCTTCCCAAGGATTAGAAGAAAGACTGATTCAAAGAACTCTTACCTCACACTCCTCCTAACACCCGCATTATTCCAATTTAGGGTTGTGTCATAAACCTTTCCATTTCAAAGCCAGTATTCCCACCAGCGTGGGAATGTGGTAGGTAAGGTGTCAGTTTGGGGGTAGTTTTGTGTCTGACCTCAAGTACAAAGAATATTCATGGCCATGCAAACCTTCAGAAAGAATTTCGTGGTGGGGATGATATGTGAGTTTTTCCAAAATAACCCAGCAAGAACTGATTTTTGACAGAAGGATTCCTAAATTTGGGAGCTTTCCTCTGGTATTCCTAAGGGCTGGTTTTCAGAAACTTCTCAGTATTGACTGGCTGGACACCAGACATTTTAGATGCCCCCATTTGGGTACCCGAAGGCAAAAATATCCGTATTCCACTCTAGACTTTTGAAACCATTGTGCCTCTAGCATACAGAGACTTCTTTTTCTTTTTCAATTAAGCTGAGGCGAGGCAGGCTGTTAGTCTAGATGTGAGGTCCGATTACATGAGTGGTTTCTGAGTGGGAAGAGACTAAAATATTCTCCTCCAATTTGTTAGATCAGCCACTGCACTTCTTCAGTAGGGCAGATCCAACCCAGGTTACTCTCAGCTCCCATCGAGAGAAAATCCTGTTATTTGAACTTGCAAAGCTGAGAAAGGTTTGGCAAAACTGATGGTGCCAAAGTATCTCATCCAGCCTTGCCCTTGGCCACAGCCCTGGGAGGACCCACCTCTTGTGACCCCACTGCTATAGATACATATCTTTCCCCAAAAGGGAAGGAGAAAACAAAAGACCTGGAAATCTGGTACAGAGAAATGGAGATTAAGTACAGAAGTGCCTTTAAAAATAATGTTTTGAGGTGCCTTAGGTTGTATCCTAACTTAAGCATTCTCTGTAGGATCCCTAAAAGAAAGGTAATACATTTGGAGCTGTATCACTTTTATCAGCACAATGCTGAGCAACTGTGAGAATTTCAAGGGTAGATATCCCATGTCTGTGTCTCCCAAGAGTGGGAAACATCAGGGGTTTCTGCTGTCCACTCAATTCTCCATCATGCACTGGCATCAAGGCTGTGCTCAATGCAGCTGTATCAGAATATTAGCTTTATGAAAAATTCTCCGGTTTTTCCCTACATTTGAGATTCTCCCCCCGCCCCCAAAAAAAACCTGTATTTTCCCTCAAAATGTCAACTTGTATGTTTTTTAACCAGCTGTATGTTATTTGTTAACTGAAAAAGAGGTTTAGCCTAGGAAGTATGACCTGTATCCATTAGAGACAATGGGATTGGGATTGCCCTTCAAAGGTCTGATTTACAGATGGACAAAGTATCCAAATTACCACTGATTAGAATATGAATAAGAGGAGCTGCACATCTATGAAATTCAGGCCTCAGATGACTATCAAATAATTAAGAACAGTTAGCAGCAGCCGCTAACATAAAACTTCATCAGAATTTCACATGCTGGCACGGACTGGGGAGTCTTAAGCAACAACAGAAACTGAGTTATACAATTAAAGCATATAGGGATGAATTCTGTTCCTGATAAAATCTGTTGGAAAATTGTCATTGAATTCAATATGACCACCAAGATGTGCCCATAATTATTAGCAATGCATGAAGCACTTTGGACACTTGGTAAAGCTGCATAAATGAATTGCTGGGCTTCCACAGGGAGGAACTGGAAGTCGCATGACAAGTTTGTTGGCTTTGTTACAGGAATAGTCCACAGGACAGCCATTCCATTTTACCACAGTTTTTGAGGTTTTCCACACTGGAGGGAAGAAAAAGAGAGGAAAATAAAAAGCTTTTCAAATATTCTGTCAAATTAAATGACGCTGCAATTTTAATGACACTTTTGTGCTATCCATGTAATGAAAACCTGGGACTCTGCTTCTCCTGGAATACTCCCTTTGACTAGTCCTGAATCTCAAAAATCTCTCCAAGAGAAATGTCAACAAAACTTCTCTACAAAATGCTTCACCTTTGATGTAATATGTTTTAACAAAATGTATTTAATTAACAGCTCTAATTAGTATGTAGCATGCAATTCCAGAGCTGAAAAGAAACTCTGCTGCATAGCAAGAACCTTCCATCACAAGATAAATTCTCCTAGGGTTTTTTGGGCTCCCTGTCTTTCCCAATTGTTGTTGACAGCAGGTATGAACACTATCAATGTCCCTGCAGAAACACAACTTCTAGGCCAATGTACTCCACTGCAGCTGAAGAAATTTTAAAATTAAAACTAAAAATCTCCCAAGAGATCCATCAGAGATCCAGTTTTGTTCAGATGTTTCCATACAAGTGTTTTAGAGATATTTCTTGAGAAGTTGACGTTTATTATATTTTGTACAACTAAAGAGAAAATGGGAAACCTACAGTGTGATGATGTTTTGAGACTTGAGTCTTGGAGTCTTGGTTGCCTACTCAGCCAGAAAATTTCACTGTGACCTGCTTCTGAATTTTTTTCCATCCCTGGGAAATTGAAGAAAAACATAATGTTAAAGACTGAATGTATTAAACTGGAAGGTGTTGAATTTTAGGTATTAAAGGTGCTAAAGACAGATACTTTGACAGTAACAGAGTCAAAGAATAATTCAGATTGGAAGGATCTTTTGTGAATTGCTGGTCCACTTCAGAGCGTTGCGAATAGCAGAAACTAACCCTTTTTTACTATTATTATGACATTCACTGTTTTTTTCCTAAGGACCCATTTTCCAAACTCAGTACAGTTTGCTGGTTTTTTTGCAGAAAGGCCTCTTTTAAGCAAAATATCATGTCTAATCAATCAAAAGCAGCAGCAAATATGTCAAGTATAACAGTTTAAGGAAAAAAAAGTCAATTTCTAAAATTTAGGAAACAAAACCTTCCAGGTTCCCATTTTCAAATCACGTTTCGTTTTCAAATTCAGTTGAATTAAGTATGTCAATGAAATAAAAATCAAGACTAAATATTTCATTTATGGTCAAAGAAAATGTTTCTTTCTTCACAAGTTTCTTTTTATTTTCATTTTGATAAGGAAAGTCCCACCAAGAAAAGTAACATTATTTCCCAGTTTTTTCAGAACAGTGGTTTAACCACTGAAGCTGAACAAACCAAAGCCACCAAGCCACTGGTATCTACAGGGCTTTTTGGTTGAACAGTTTCTTTTTCTTTTTCTTTCCCTTTTTATACTCTTCGAGAAAGGCGAGAAAGTGGAACTTGGAGTGGCAAATTCAAAAGTAAAAAAGGCAAAAAAAAAGGGTGATATTTGAAATTTTTTAAGTGTGTCTCACTGGAAGTTTTGACCTTTGGGGTTTTTTTTTTCTTAATGCTGTTTTTCTTTTAGAAAAAAATAGACAAACAAACAAACCAAACCAAAACAAACAAAACAAAAATGCAATTGGGGGATTGCCTTTCCATCCTCTGGATGTATGGAGCAGTAAGATTATCCTTTTGCAATTAGAGAAATCTCATAACTCTTCTTTAGTCAACATCCAAGGTTGACAGGGCACCTTAAAGGCCTCTCCATTCCAACGCACGTGCAGAGAAAAGCATGTTATTCCCTCTTCAAGGAGCAGTGGTGTTGACTGAGGACGTGGACACCTCCAGACCACCCAAAGGAGCTCACCACTGCCTCCCAGCTGAAGGTTACTATCTCAAACGCAGCTCAAAGCTGGAGATATGCACCTTCCCTCCTTCTTTCAGCCAAAACAAGCCAAGAAGATCTACCGATATAAGGAGTGAGAGATACCACTTTGCCCGAAATGGTAGGAGCATGCATCCAAGGTTTCATGTCTGAAACTGGGGAGAAACCGGAGAGCCCCAAGACTCACCTTGCTTCTTTTGAGGAACAAGCTCTTCTGCCAAAACTAGCCTGGAGCAATCGCTTTCCTTGAGGAGAACAAGGAATATGACTCTGATGAGTAAAGTCTTGCAATTCTGCAGACTTTCAAAAGGCTCTCGGAGATATAAGAATACAAATCTGATGGAAAGCTAATGAAACTTTCACTCCTAAATCTCTTCGGTCCTTTTGAAACTTTGTTCACTTATCTTCAAAGCCCTGCTCAAGCATAAGCCTTGGAAATTTGTGTGGGTGATACTATATAGGGATTAACAGCCATTTTATAGATGAGGAAACTGAGGTGAAGTGACGTGCCAAAGGCCACACAAGAAGTTATGTCAAAGGATTCAGATGGAGGAGGATTAGCAAAGTGAGAGAGGGGTGTTTCATCACTCAAAAATTTTGGAGAGAAGAATGAGCATTCATCAGATTTTTAATTAAAATTCTGGGCTGTTTGGCAGTAAAATACTATCATTCACTTAAAATTTCTGATTTCAAAAATTAAGTTTTTCTCTTCTTGAGTGGGTTTTTTCCTTCTCTTTCTGTATTCTCGTTACTGTATCTTCTGTTTCTTATTTTATAACTATTTGTTTTTTGGATTTTTTTGAAAAGAGAGTGGAGAAAGACAGATATAAGACACAAATTAATGATATAGAAAAAAAACCTAAAAGATGGGAAAATATTCTGTATAAGTGGACAATATAATTTGCTGTGAATTAGGAAAGACCAGGGGTAGCAGAAAACTATGCTGAAGTGGTTAATAATAATGGTAATATTGTGACCCAATCACCTGAGAGTGTAAAAGACACTTTATTTACAGAAAGAGAAAATACTAATTGATATAGCTGGAAAAAAATAATGAGTTTTGGCGTGCTCAAATCTTTCAGATCTGAAGCTGGCAGTACACTTCAGTCCAACTAGAAGCCTTAAACATTTGCTGTGTGCATAACTTAATTATGTTAATCATCTAAACGACTGGAGAGAAAAAGGTGGCTCACAAGCGTGGAGAAAAAGCAGGTTCCATTGGGGCAGAGGTGATAAGGTTTTACTCCCTCTTGGACACAAGAAGCATGGGTAATTGCCTATGGAACTCTGAGGGATTATATGGCAGTGTGAGTGAAATTATAAGGTCCAAAAAAAGAAGTTATGTCTTTAAACAATGAGCTAAGGTTCCAGTGGCCAGTGCAGTGCAGAGCAACTCATCCTAATTATGAGCATTTACTTTGCTTCATCCCCTGGTTTTTCAGCCCACACAGTGTTCCCTGAAACTACAGCGATCCTAGCAATGGCACTCCAGCAAATTAATTTAAAGGCAGCTTGGGGATACCTGCATGAACTTCAGTGACTGCGGTATAAACATCCCCAACTGTGGGGCGAAGAATGGGAGCGAAGAATGGGTGACTCACATGCTGAGACAGGAGTGTGCCAGGCAAAGTCTTTCCAGGAAAGCGTGGAAGGAACCAACCTGTCTCCCAGACACAGGAACTAGTTGGGCAGGGGTTAACTAGTAGAATGTTGTGGAGGAAGTAGTTCAAAGCTAAAAGTGCCGAACCTTCCATGCCAGGGGAAAAAATTATGGGTTGGCTAAAAGATGAGCATAGGGCTGTGCTTGCTAGGTAAAAAAGGCATAAGCAGTAAGAGAACTGTCCAGGTTGACATGATGTCTTCAAACTCTTCCACAGAGCAGGATATAACCCCTCTGTGAAGCAATTGAATGTACTAATCCTTGTCTAATGGAAGGGAAGTGCTGGAAAGACTTCGTAACTCACTCAAGAATTCAGAATTCATGAAGCACCTTTGTGAAATTAGGAACCCCTCTCACTGTCTGCAGAAATCAGTGAGACCTCAGGGTAGGATACATTTAGTCATGTTTTAAAACACCTTTGACACTTCAAACCCATTTAAGTTTCTTAGATTTCCTCTCCAGCCCAGATCCTTGGAAGGACTGATGAGCTTAACTCCCACAGACATCATCCTCATCTTTAACCTGCCTTTCAAAACCTGACCCTGATTCGGTACTTCAGGGCCTTTGGCCTTGTTCCCCAAAGGTGTTGAGGAATATCTGCTCAGCATCAGGACTTTCATCACCTACCCCTTGAATCTCCATCCTGAGCACTTGGGGCTAGTGGCCTGGTCCCAAGCCTATCACTGCCAATAGAAAGATTACCATTGGCTTCAATGGGCCTTGGAACAGTCTTTAAATCCTCAAATAACCTGCTCTGAAAGAGTCTATCCCCAAAATTAATCAAGGGAAGGAAGGTCTGTGAAAACACAGCCATCTACGTTCCCAGATCCCTCCCAACCCCTCCCTTCCCCTCCCCCACGTTTCAAGCACTTCTGCAGGTGATTTCTGTAATTTTAATTAATTTTAATTGTCTGATTAATTTAATTGAAACACCACGGAAATTAAATGCACACATTATGGTGTGTAATTAACATTAAGGCAATGACACAAACTGGCCGGAGTGGAGCGAAGGTCTGTACGCTCTGTTAGTGATTCATGCTCTTCTATTGTTGGTGCTCAGGAACATGAGTTAGGAAGGAGTGTGAGACAGGGGCTGGTTTTGCAAGAGGTGCTGCTTGTTGGGAGAAAGCCACAGCAGGCTGGGATGAATTATGGGTGGCATGGCATGAAGCCTTGTTGATGAAACCTGCCTTGATCTGGAGGGTTTCGTCATGCCACCTGGTGAAATGAATGTGGGGTATGGGGTGGGGTGAGGGAAGACGAAGAGCTTTCCTCAACAGAGAAGAAAATCTTCTCAAGACAATGCAAAAACAACAACAATTGGGATAAAACTTCTCTTTTGCAAGAAGTGTAAAAACTACCTCTTTGGAAGAGGGCTATGTTCCATCTTTCTGTCTCTGCCAGGAACCATGGATGTATTTGCATGTTAATTTTGAGTGTTCATTAGAGTCATTTTTTTATTTTCCTAACCTGAGGCTTTTTTTATTATCAGGAGGGTGGATGGATATATTGCACGATAAGATCTTGTTTGTTGGGTTTTTTCTTGTGTTGTGCTTTTTTTTTCTGCTTTTTTCCCCCACCTTGCTTTCTTTCTCTAACCTGGTGTGTCAAATTCCAGTCTGTGTGAAAGGTGAGGGCGTGTTAGAGAAGACAATGAAATGTTCTGCATATGCAGGGAACTCTGGAAAAAGCTCAGGGCTTTGCTCATCCCACCCCACTCCACCCCTGCCACTCCCGAAGAGCAACACAACACAGATGGGTGAGATCATTGCTCCAAGGGGGTAATAAAACCAAACCAGAAAGGGTAATTTAGCAACCCTATATATGGAAAAATTGGCCAGTTTTGTGCAACCACCAACTACTGCAAAGATGCCAAGCTGACAGAGGTAGGCCAGATAGGATCTTTCAGATCACTTCTGGTAAAGGCAGGGAGACTCCCCTTTACTCATTTTATACAATTGACACAAATAAATAATTTTGGCCATTTTTCTTATCTCTTTTGTGGAAGAGTCAATTCGGAATAACACTGTGGGTTTGAATTGAATCATCTTCAGCTTTAACCTGGTGTAAATGAAGATGAATCCATCCCTAAGATTCTAAATCTCTACTGCTTGCCACTAACATACTCATTCAAGACAAAATTGTGGAGACTTTCCCAAGATAGAAAAATTCCTCATTCTCTTTTCATAGCTAGAAGTTCTGCCAGACCCATCAAACTTTTCTGTGGCCATCCCTGACTCACAGTCCACCAGACCATTCCCAGAGATAATGTCCCCAGCTGCACATGCAAACATGTTCTCGGCACTTTCCAGGGCATGGTAAGATACTGACAGACACAGGAGTGTGAATAATTATCTGTTCTGCAGGTAAAAAGCCTTACACCACTGAAAAAAAAAGTCCCACAGAAAGTAGAACTCTGCAGAATCAAAACCCATCACTTTTAAGAAAGCAAAGTAAAATGTCCACCTCAATACCCAATGGCTGAAGAAGAGCCATCCCATTCCCATAATTATAAGGCAGTGATAGGACCTTTCCTTTAGGTTTTAGGAGACCTGCATTAAACTCTCTACCCTCTCCGAGTGGATTCAAACTCATGCCTCCCACACATGAAGAGCCTCCTAACCAGGCAGCATTAAGTATTCCCAATCCCTCCCAGTTGATGCTGTTCCACTTTGCAGCCCAAACCCGGGTCTGGGATCCAGGTGCCTCCCTCCCAGGAGAGCAGCCTAATCAGCAGACTAGTGACTCACCCTGGCTCTTTGTGTGAGCTCTGAATTATTGCCTGCCAGGTGGAAGGGCTCCAGAGCCTTCCAGATCCCGCTGCCCTCGGATACCCTCCAGCCCAGAGGCTAGACCACTCAGCAGCTGGTTGGGAAACATCTGCTCAAATCAACTTTCTTCCTGATTCAGCTGCCTCTTCACCAAATATCCTACTCACCTCCTTGGGGAGTGCTATGGGAGCATGCTGCCTTTCATTCTTCCCCTTGGATCTCTTCCAATCTCAAAAAAAATTAGTATTTGTCAATGCATAAAGCAAATGGACTAATTCCTGAAGGTGCTGGTTAGCACTTTGTCTGTGGGTTTTCTGTGACTGCATATTCACATGAAATAAGATTTTTTAGACAGGAGGGATGGAATATGTTCACTCTTCATCTCACCCAACAGTGTAGGCACTCCCTAAGAAAAAAGAAATACTTAAGCTGAGTTTCCCACTTCCTGCACAAAAATGCCAGTAGCTGAGCAACTTTTCATGGAGAAGATGTATCCTGCTCATATTTCTCCTTCAGGTTTTGGTTACTCAAAAAAAGATTCTCTGGAATGAAATTACCAGGAGATTTAACCTAAAATGTTCAAGGAATATCAGGAAACTTTCACCTATGACCAAAAAGTAATGATAAAAAACAATGGACCATCATTTCCAGGTCCATCTTCTCCAGGTGCAATTTTAAGGAGGAGCCCAAGGAAGCTCCAGGTGCCACCGTTAGGTCCCTCCTCTGCCCCCAGGCACTCAGTGATTCACAAAGGACCAGCAGCTGCCCTGCCCAGTGCCACAGCTTTTCCTTAGATCCCCAAAGCCAGAGGAAGAGCACCTGCAGAGCAGCTCTCCACATGCACATGTGAGATGTCCTAGCTTGACCCCAACTCCCTTTGGGGCCCCAAAGCAAAAGGACCGAGGTCCTTGGTGTGGGGACCAGGGAGAGGGAGCAGGGTTTTAACCCTGCCTTTGAACAGAGAATCACAGAATGGTTGAGGTTGGAAGGGACCTCTGGAGGTCACCTGGTCCTGCTCAAGCAGGGCAGCCTGGAGATGGTTGCCCAGGACCATGTCCCAATGGCTTTTGAACATCTCCAAGAAAGGAGATGCCACAATCTCTCTGGGTGACCTGTGCCAGTACTCTGTCATCCTCACAGGAGAAAGAGCTTCCTGATCCTGAGAGGGAATCTCTCCTGTGTTTCAGTTTGTGCCCATTGCCTGTGGTCCTGGAAACATCAAAAAAAAAATAGGGGAGTGTAAGCATTCCTGTATGAGACAAATATCCTGGTGAAATCTGGGCTTATTTTTTGTTTTTAAACAGGGAAAACAAAAGGCCTTCATTGTCCCTGCTGTGGCAATGAACTACATTGCACCATTACCACCAATTCTATGGATGGCTTCCAATCACATACAACTTTTGACAAAGCTGATATTTCCAATTTTATATAGACAATTAACCACTGCCATGATAGAACAACTACATCCACTTGAGTGAATGATGTAGGTTCTGACCAAGGCATTGGAT
The DNA here is from genome assembly GCA_013399195.1 of Dicrurus megarhynchus. Lineage (NCBI taxonomy): Eukaryota > Metazoa > Chordata > Aves > Passeriformes > Dicruridae > Dicrurus > Dicrurus megarhynchus. The sequence goes on along the minus strand of VXAD01010121.1, from coordinate 63,610 downwards.
AGGGGGAGGATCTGAAGCCCATTGCAGGCATTGACAACTGGAGTTACTACTAAGTTTGCAACTGAGTTACCTTTTCGCTTATACGTTGAAAGGATATTTTTATTCCAGAATTAAGTTTTGCTCTGAAAGGCATTTTCATTTCTTGTTACTCTGAAATATACTGCATTCCCTGAAATTGTTCTAATTCAGAAAAAAAGTGGAAGAAAGTTTATCTAATCCTTTACAGATGCATCTATAGGGATGGAACTTTGGGCAACCTGGTGTAGCGGAAGGTATCCCTGTCCATGGCAGAGGGTTAGACGATCTCTAAGGTCCCTTCCAAGCCAAACCATTCTATGATTCTATGAAGTGTATGTCTTCCCAACCTTAATATTGAATTTCTTGCTTTCTGAATGCTTGGCCACCCAACCTGAATTACATTGAAGCTTGTTGCTTGCTCAGAATAAATATCAGCTTCCTATGGATGCACAACTCAGTTTATTTATTAGGCACCATCTCTTGAATAATATTTGTCAGCTTCCAGAGACACCCCAAAATAGAATTGTATAATCAAGCTGGCAGGGGAGCAGGGAGAGGCCAAAACCAAGCAGTGGTCCTTTAAATAAAAGAACCCTAGTTCTTATACTGGTTTCATGACTTGAGTAGAGATTTTCTGGATTTGACTCTGAGGCAAACAACATAGACATCCAGAGCTATATAGCATTAGATCCACTGTGTTCAGCAGGAACCCATTGCTCTGGAAAGATCATGAAGATTTCCCAGAGTTTATCCACAACTCCAAGGCAGGAATCACTATTCCCAAACACTCCTTTATGGATAGAAGTCAGATCAGTACTCTGTAGTAATAGAGACTACAAATACCTGGAGCAGAAATAATATTTGGAGCAGGGAACAGAAGACAGGATGAAAGCATCTCAGTCACCAGGGAACAAACTGGGAGTAAACATGGTGAGTAAAAGTTGATGGGGAGCTGTGGGCTTGGAGTTCCTCTCTTGTCCTCTCTGCCTCCCTGGAGCAACAGGTGACTCGACAGATTTTCAGTTCTCATGTCGAGACCTGAACAGGAGCTGAGAAGACAAATAAAAAGCTGTGAATCCCCTTCAGCATCAGTCCCAGCAAAGCAAGTGCTGAGCAGCACCAATGCCAACCTGCCCACTGCTGGTGGGAGCCAGACTGTTTCCTCCCCCACAATGCCCATGGCTGAATCATGACAGATCAGATGACATTCCACCTATATTCTCACCCAGAAAAACTGTCTGAACTCTGGAGAGCCTCACTCAGGTTTCTAGGTTTATACCAGAGGCACAAATGCCCTCTAACTCCCCCAAACTCCTCCCTTGCTTCCCAGGAAACACAAACCCAGGATGCCGCAGGGCAGTTAAAAGGCTTGCATTGCCGAATAAACAGTGACAAATTGTAGATTAAGAAAAAGCCTGTTATTTGTGTGAAAGAGGCAGCCTTTGCCGCCAAATGGATTCATCTGTCACTGCTACTGATTGCTCCCTTTCTACTGAACGTCCCCTAAGAAAAATGTAAATCCTATGTAAATCCTTTGTTATCACCCGACAATGTGCGTATCACAAGCTGCATGGGTTAGGACACAGGTCCATTTTTCTCCAGACTACACCACTCCTCTTTCAAATTTCAAGGTCTTAATGTCTCAAGAGTGAGGTGGCAGAAGGCGTTCAACCCCCCTGGGATAGACTGAGCGAGGAAAGCCCTCACAAGAGGAGGAGAAGGGGAATCTCTTTACGGGTTTTGTTGCTGCAATCAGCCCCACTGCAGTTTCTTCTCTTCAGGGAGATGAATGGAGGCTGAAACACAAACCCAGAGCTCAGAAGAAGAGCATCTCCCCAAGGTGAGGAAGAAAGCATAAAGGAGAGGAGGGAGGGAAAGCTAAACAACAGAGAACTGTGCAGAATTCACCTGCCACAGCACTTTCCCCAAAAGTTCATTCCCATCTCTGTGCCAGGTTGCCACCTTCACGCCACATTGCCTGGGTTATGATAAAAAAATATAAAACATAAATGTAGTAGCCAGCCCCATGTCTACAGAAAAGTCAGGAATAGTTACCCAAATGAATCCGAGGGCTGTGGCACTCAGCATTTTTTACTGAAACATTTATCAACCATGTTTACTGAGCAAGCTGTGAAACACTGGGCCAGCTTGCCCACCAAACTCCAGGAAGATCACAGACATGTACAGGTCACTGAAAACTACTTTAGGTTATCTCCTTCTCAGAACAGCAGGACAAAAAATACAAGTTGCTTTTCAAATTTTGCTCTAAATACATGGCACTCACAGGTGGATTTCAACCCCGTGAGTGTATCTGGGTTGGGATAACATCAGCTTAACTACCAATCCAACAGAAGTCCTTCTAGTCTTCCAGAGGCCAGTATTCCTCTTTGAAAATCCAGCCCCAGAGAGCTGCTTGTGGAGCTGTGATTGCAAAGATAAAGAATGAGGAGTTCCTGTTTGTCAGGTGGGCTCTAAAACCTCAGATTTCTGGGTTTTGTGATTACCTACTTTAATAGGTGAATGGGAAAGTCACTGTTATTAGATAATAATTTCGTGAATGCACATCATTATTAAGGATGACTCCTGACACGTAAGTCCAGCTGCATCCAGGGAGTTGCAATTATTATTATTATTATTATTATTATTATTATTTACACCTTTTCAAGCTCAGCTTATTTTAAGATCACAGGCACCCTGAGGTGACCCTGAGGTACCTCTAGCTTACTTCTCATGGTACAAATCAAGTTACCTCTAGTTTAAGCTATAGAAGTTTACTGAAGGAGTAGATGTTTGTGTGCATTTGCAGGCAGTGGTGAGTTGGGGTAATTTACTCTAACGTCACCCACAATTAAAGACTTTTATTTCCACTCTCTCTAAAGACTTCAAGACTTTGCTGTTAAGGATGATTTTTGTGTAGTGAAGTAGACCGTGGCTGCTTCGATCATAACTCTCAGGAACTGAGATCCACCATGCAAAGAATGGAAAAGGCTTTCCCAACCAGGCATTTCTACCCCAGTCCTCATGCCCAAAGACCCTTTGTGTGCTGTTTTGGCCACGTAACCCTGCCCTGTGCATCCTTTCTTTGGTTCTGTCACATCACACATAAACTACTTATCTCCACCCTGGCAGTCATTAGTATTTCTGGTTTGGTCTCCTTCATGGTATACACCATTAAAAACTCAGCTGGTGTCCTGCTGGAGAAGACTGCTATCAGAAACACCATGTTTTCTTTTCCACATGTAGATTTAGGGAAGGGCTCCTATTTCTTGACTGTCTCTGATGTTGCTGGAAAAATTATCTTTTTTAAGGGGTGTACTGAATTGTCTGAGGGTGTCTGAAGGAAGAATTCAACCTCATGCTAATTAGCTAATTGCACTAGCAGCATCTCTCGTTCCTCACAGCTTTCAACTATTTCTGCAAGATTCATCCTGCCCATCAGCCCTCAACTCCCTCTGCCACAGTCACGTTCTGTCTGCGTGGCTTGAGTCCCCTGCCAACAACAGTGACATGCTTCTGCACAGGGATTCCAGGGTGGGGAGAAAAGCAAAAGTTTGATGCTTTTGTGACCATCTCTGTTTTGGCAGATGCAGAAGCAGACACACAGCAGCCAAGAATGAGCACTGGTCTAACAGCTGTTTGGCCACAGCCCTGGGAACAGCGACAGTGTTTTGCCTGCATAGCTATGATATAGTTACAGGCCAACTCCAAACTGAAATTGCTGAAACACTTGAAGAAATTCCGTCTTTTTAAGGGTCTTCTGCCAGTAAGAAGCCCATAGTCCAGCCATGGACATTCACACTGCACAGAGACTGCCAAGCAACACAGTATCAAAAATTCCTATCTACTCTTGTGGATAGCAGACCCAAAACTGTTCAAGAGAAGCCCAAGATGACAGATGCCACCACTAGGCCATACAAGATGCCTGCATGGTCATATCAGGCATTATACAGGTCACCCATGGTAGTATTCACACCCAAAAATTAACACAGGCTTGGATACAAAGCACAATTTGTCTGAGGAAGGTGTAAACTTGAGGCTTTATACAAAATGCACCAAGGAGATGTGGTCAGGGACACTGAGCATCATATTTACAAGGTACTTGTGTGCCTTCAGCTCCACACAGGCCCCCAGTGCGGTTTGCAGAAGTGAGTGAAGAGAGGTAATGAGGTATCTAAAGTCGTGCTGATCTCAGTACTGTTGAAGATCAAGGCATGAGTGCCTACACCTATGAGATTTTGGAAAGCTTTCCAAGCTATCCTCTCCATTTTAAGAAGTCTAAATTTCTTCAGTAATCTAGCCCCAGTAGTCAGGAGAAACTGTATACAACAGCGTTCTCCCAAATTGAAAAACTAACACCAGATCCAATCAAAGGACTTAAGTGCTAATTTTTTTTGGTGTCTGGCCCAGAAGCAGAAGCCCAAAGCACAGCATTAGGCCCCTGGGCTCTCCCTGCCCGATGCATGGGGAGCGTTAGGAATCTCAGAGAGTGGAGACTTTCCTTACACCTCCTCCCTGGTCCTGCTACAGCCTCAAGCCTGGAGGCTTAAAACCAGGAAGTCTGCCACAACAGGGAGCAGCCCTGGGGCGAGACTCCATGCGATGCATCGGAAGCCACGGAAAGCAAGCCAATTTGGAAATGCTGAGTACAAAGGGTGTGCCCAAACTCCAACCCATCCTAAAGTACATGAATCAGGTCTGCAAAGTAAAATATCTCCCTCCACTTAGGTTCCAGAGGGCCGAGCCCACTCCTGAGGGGAGACATCTGGAAGCACCCAGAGCTGTGCTTTGCTCACTCTTTTTAAACACGGACCAAGACAGGGGTGCACACACCTTTTTTTTTTATCAGGAGACAAGTTAGAGAAATCGCTGGCCCATGAAGTGAGAAACCTGGCTTCAGTGCTTTCTTCAGCCTGGAGGGATCCAAACCACATTTCCCACCTCCCAAGAGAGGGCCCAAACCAAGGGGGGTAAAATGAGGTTGAGATTGGGGAGATAGGATGTGCAGCCGTCTCTTCTTCTTGAAGCTGCACAGAAGCGCATTCCGGGGGGCATACGGAGATCAAAGGAACCTCCTGGAACCCAGACGCACGTAGACCACCGCTCACAATCTCGTGGTTATACTCTCAGCTGGCCAGCGTGGGCTCTGGGTTAGAGTTTCTCTAGTTAGAGCCTTTCATATGAAAATCAGTCATGAGGCAAAAAAGAACAGAACCACATTTCACAGCAGGGAGAGGAATCCAGTGTCTCCATTGCTTCTCCTCGCCGGAGGTGCCTGTATCAAAGAGTTGGGAATCAGGGAGCTGCAGAGAGCTGTGAGATAACATTTTTGAATCTGTTGGCATCTTTGTCGTTTCTTTGGTGGTGGTTGTGAACAAAACAATGCATGAAAATATGGGCTAGCTTGCCAGTTTGGTGTTCCAAACTCAAGGAGGGGATGTAGTGAACAACATTAGAGACTAGAAGCGGGTAAAGATCTGTTCATGTTGTTTTTTTACATTTTCTGGGCCCTGTAAACAAAATATAAGCAAGACTTCCTTACAGCAAATTAACTTCTTTTTTTCCTTTAAATTCTGTGTGGGTCTATATTCCCTGGAATCACATGGGAGGGAAAAAAGGACATGCTGGGGACACCTGGTCCTGCTGAGACAATGAAATGGGTTGTGTACTTGGGGCAAAATGCTTGACCCCAGCAAAAGCTGCTGCCAAAGCATGGATCTCCCAGCAAATGTCCACTATCAGACTGGGCCAACCAGCCATATCTGGCTTGTGGGGTGGGTGAGAAAGGGCATGGCTGCATTCCTATTGTATAGGACACCAGGTACCTGTGAGGAGCAGGAGGTGAGAGTGAGCTGGAGAATTCTTAGTCTCAGTTGCTGAGACTTTAATGATCAGTTCCTTTCTTACCCCATTTGCATCCTCATTCATTTGCTGTTTTTCACGGCTCTAACAACCCCAAGGGCTAATTCTCCCTTTACTAATGAAAGATAGGATTAATCAGTGGGTTCTCCCATGAACTCATCCCTCAACTTCTTTCTGATGTGAGCCCAGGAGCAGAGAAACTGGTATGCCCAGGTAGCAGCTTTCCCTCCAGAAAATTCTCATTTGAGGACATTTTTGAACCCCTTTGTGATTTTGGGCTGAAACAAAGGAAGAATATTAGTCTGCAAATGAATAAGAGGAATCATTTCAGACAACTGTGGTCCAAATCTCCAAATACACTCATGGAAGTGTGTTTGCATTTACCAGTGTGAGCACTGCAAATGGAAATATTGCCCGTGGAAACATTAACAGTACAGTTCTTGCATGTAAAGCTCTGGGAAACTTGGTCAATTTTTAACAGCACTGATGGAAAGCCTCCATATCGTATGGGAGTGTATGTTTTTATATATGCACAGTGTCTGGAGATGCCCTGGGAGCTCCTGTTTAGCAGAGAGGCTGCCTTAACACAATCCCTGGCCTCACCACCTACGCTAGATTTTCAGGCATGGAAAAGAAGCAAAGTTTAAACATCCTCTCCAAGGTGGGACATGTCTAAGCAGTTCATGGCCTGGAACCTAGAACTTCCCATGGCCATGATATGCATTCACTGTGCTTTCTGAAATGAAATTTCTCTTACTTCTCTGCATATTTTAGTGAATTGACCCAATCTCGTTTTTCAACATTTGCATCTATCGCCATTCATCTTGCAAATTAAAATATTTCTGCATGACACTCTGACACACAGGAGGGAGAAAGAAAAAAAAAAAAAAACACAAAAGCATTTCTCAAAGTAACAGAACTACAGAGCTTTTCAAACTTCCTGTTTCATAGCCCTGATAGAAAAAGTACACTGAGTTCCTATGAAGCACCCTCCTGACATTTCCAGACTTATTAGCCAGTTTTCACACTGACTTCAATCAACCTCTTTAATCCTCCAAGGAAAGAGCATTTTTAATTCACCGATTGGCTGATAAGCTTGAAGCCAAAAAATGATTTACACGTAGATGAATTGTGCTTACAAGATGGAACTTCGAGCATTAGAAGCGGATCTGAATTTCCTATCTGTCATTTTATTTGCCACATTCATTTTTGCTCTGCCATTACCCTTGCTGATTATGATCTTTCAGCGCTATTGGGCTCCTGCTTCCACAGTTTTTAATCTGCCTTTAATCCCATAGATTTTAAATATTCCCCGGCACCGAGAGACTGGAGGCAATTAACTGCCCTTCTGATGCTCTCCTTATCAGTTGCCTCCTTGTATCTCTCAGAAGCAGCCTCAAGACACTTCCAGGCTGACAAATACTACCAGCATTTCTGATGAAGCAGCCGCAGCAAATGCAATGTGAAGTCCAGCTGCGTAACCTGATTCTAAAAAATCCAGTCATTCAAAAAAATAAATAAATGCAGCACAGGCATCTAACCTCCTGTTCCATTTTGACTTGATGCGAATGGAAATAAGCAAAATATTTCTTTAAGTTTTTAGGTTGGGGTTTTTTAGGTTTTCCTTTGGCTTTTTTTAAATTTTATTTTCTTTCCTTTATTTTTTTTTCCTGGGAGATAATTTCTGTCTCTTCCAACCTGATTGCTGTTTCAAATTGAAAAATGAGGCTGTTTTCCTCGATCTGCCAGGGCATTTCTGATACCCAGAAAACAGATCTGCTGGGCAGCCAAAGATCCTTGGATCAGAATCCGCATCTTTTTGTTCTCAAGCACTAACAATAAAAAATCGGCTGTGCTAGTTCACCTACCACTAGTTGATGCAGTGGAAATTTTCCTACCTTTCTAAAGGATGTCCACTCAAACCTGGGCTTTGTAAACTCAGCTCTACGCATTTTCCATTACATCAAAGATCTGATACCATAAATAAAAAATCAAATCAGTGTGACACAGCGCATGAAAAGATGTTTTTCATTAAAAACCATCTGTTTATTCACTAACATATACATTTACATAACCCATCAAGAATGCTAAACTTTCATTCAAATAGGTCACATGGCAATAGTTGGGAAACACACAGAATTAAATGCAAAGGGCCCAATTCTCCATGGCTTTGCACCTAAGTAAATCAATAATAGCCTAGTAAAACAAGGGAAAGGTGTTATTATTTTCATCTCCTTTGTGCAGGCACAAATTACTACCTTTGAGATAAAATAATTCATTTTTCTAGTAATATGTATACAAATAAATATATATGTATACCTATATATGTATACATATCTATGTGTACATATCTTTATCAGTTATAGACAATTGACACTTCATCTTTGGAGATAATAATTTGATTAAAGCATAGAAGACAAATGTTCTACCTAATTCATAAAAATGCCATCACTAAATCCTGTGAGCTGGTAGGATGGTATGGAGTGGGAAATTTACCCAGGGTAAATATTCCCATTCTCTTCTTGTTCCTAGAATAGCTAAAAATGGATATGTGAAGTTTATGTTCTTCTATTTATTAACTATCTTTTTTTTATTTATATGCTCCAAATAAAGGGGAAAGTGTGTGTTAGAGTGAGGGAAAAGGAGGCAAAATCCCTGACAAGAAAGGAAAAACGTTCTGGTTCATAATCCATTTTTTGGGAACTTAAAATCAGCCATATTAGTCAAGGGCAAAGGTCCTCTCAACTTAGGATCCTGTTTTAAAAAAGGCCAAAAGCAAACATGCGCTGAACATAAGAAAAGTGCAGGCACATGATGGTACTTCCCAGATATGCCAGAAATTTGCAGTTCGAGAGTTTCTGAGCCAGAGATCACGTCCTTATATTTAACGACTTTAAATCGCTTTCTCTTCCATTAACTTCTCCAGTGGCCCCCCTACGCTGTGTAGATTTTAAGCACTGACAGCATCCTGTGACAGCGAGTTCGCCAGCACAGCTCCCCGGCAGAGCCGCTGATGTTTGGAGAAGATCTGCTGGGGTGTATCACATTGTGCTGGCTCCTTCCAAGCACTGGATATATCAGATCCCCAAAAAGGTGCAGAAACACAAATTCTTGGAGTAAATTCTTATTCCTCTGCTGAACCGAGTGAAGGCATTCCAACTAAGTCAGAGGAACTTGAACGATTCCTGCTTGCTCAGTAGCTTATCTGAGGTTAGTGGAACTATGCTGATTCTCATTAGCCGAAAATTTAGCTCAATATTTTATTTTCGAATGTGTCTTACAGAATTACGAATTCCATTCCAGTCAAGCTGATATATTGTGCTCACAGCTGCAGGAGTCGAGCAATTAAATTGATAATATTTGATGATAGTGTATGTATGTGTGTGGGGGGAACACATTCAATTTTGTTTGGCTCTCGAAACAAAGTCTCTGATTTTTGCAAGGTTGCAATTCTGTCTCTCCATGTGCAATTGAGCCTGTCTTTCCCTTCCAAAGGGAGTGCCTGCATGCTGGAATTAAAATTTACTCATGACTATCAGGCAGCAATCTATGACCGATTTGTTCTCACAATCTTCAAGGCAGGTACGGAAGAATCAACATCAGAACAAGTTTTCTCTTTCCATATGCATCAGTTTGCAAAGGCTGTCCCGTAGGTCAACAGGTAGCTCACACTTTGTGCAATGAGTTTCCAGTGTCTTAACTCAGAACACCTCAACCAAGTCCTGGGAGGAGATACTTTTCTTTGGTGGACACATGTCCCATGAGAACTGGACCATGAGTAACATCTTTATTTCCCATACCCTAAACCAAAAAAAAAAAATTTACTTTTGCCCATTACTGGCCTGGACGAGATTTGGACCAGCAATATCAAAGTAGAAGTACCTCATTAAAAGATTCTTTGTTTCCTTTCCCTCTTGTGCATTCCTGATTAAAGACCAGAAGAAAGCAGCCAACCATTGGTCTTGGATCCTGAGCCAAAAGCACCTGAGTCAATGAAAATATTTCTTACTGATGCCATAGCCTCCAGAATGTATTGCCAGTGAGTTACTATGACATTTGTATGGATCGTGCTTTCCTGGTTATTATCCCTGGCTCTTTATATTTACAGATGGAATAAAACATATGTAGGAAAACAGTTCTTTGTTGTACAATTGTGCAGTGTCTAATATAGGCACAAGAGCAGACTTTGAATGTTGTAATAATATTAAACATAAAACATAATCGTACTGGTCATGCAGAGTTCAGCTGTGGAGTTTTCTATCTGCAGCGATTAGCATCATGTTTTCAATCATAGAAAAGAATTGCCATTTGCATTACTTAGTGTTCCTTATTAATTATAATAGTAGTTCAATTTTATTAGTGCCTGGGATAACAAATAGCTCAAAAATATTTTAAAATTAATATACAAAATAGTCATGGAGATATGTTTACTGCTGACCTGCAGATACTTCAGGGCTGAAATGTACCAGCATAAGAGCAGGAAAGGACCAGGGGAATAAAAAGGTGGTAAACTGATCCTGAAATAATTGGTGCTAGTTTAAAGGTGAAAATACATATGTATATATATACTCAGTTGAGTGACGCCACATACCAAATTCATATGATACATATGAATGTATGGTTCATATCATACACAGCAGAGGGGTTTGTATAAAAATAGGTTGGGTTTTAGAGGAAATAACAGAGCTTTGGTTAGGTTTAGAATTTTGTTTTTGTTGTCCTTTTTCTCAAGAAAACATAAACAATTACCCAACAAAACAGAAAATTGTGGTAAGAGCAAACAGACCGAAGGAAGAAACTTTGTTATATAACACAACGAACCTGTGGTAACCATCCCCAGTGTGTGTTGTTTGCTGTGACTTACAGCTTTGCTTAAGCATTTTAAAGATTCTTGCAGGTCTTTTTCAAGCTGCCAGCTCTAGCCTAGGAATTATGGTAATGTGCCACTTCTGAGCCCTCGGCAGGATTTGCAACAGAGAAATCACATCAGCCTATGCTGATTAACAATTCCATTCCATCCAGAGATTTATATAAAAAAACTATCTTACATTTTGCTTTTTAATAAGAACGATCGCTATCTCAAATTGAGTCCCAGCAAATTTTAATAAAGGCCCAAGGTTGAGTGGCATTTTGCATGCTGATTTAGCTGTGATTGCTTGCTTTTGATGAGCACCAGCCGGGCATGTATAGCTTTCCTCAGAGCAGGTTTAAAGACCAGTAGTAAGGAAAAGGATAAAAATAAAAACTTCCAACTGAAATTCGAGGTCTTTTCTCTCTATGATTGATTACTGAATAAATACCTACACATATCTCTGCATTCAACCCACAAGTAATATTCCCTACAGCAAAACAGCTGTTTTAATGGTTTTTAATATACTCCACTGTCAAAATATGTTAAGTTTGAAGGCTGTAATTATTAAGAAAATAAAGATATGATCAATCTATTTATCTGCCCATCTTCATGACAACTCCTCAGTTTAATCAGCTGAGTATGGATGGAAATAAACTGATGCTTTTATGCTGCGCTTGCATGAGGGTCCCCGCTTAGCAGATTTTTTTGCTATTGTTTTGGGTAGCACCTTCAGGGCTCTGACTAATAGTGGCACATAGGTGTGATAAGGTGTCGGGTTTCTGTTGTTATGCAATAGAGACGGTCTCTGTCAGGGGCTGTTAAAAAAGAAGAACAAATTGTCAGCATATAAGATTTTTGTAGTCACCTTTTCCCCTCTTTGTGTTTTGAGTAAAAATAGGCATTGGAAATGTTTATTTGGAGAAAACTGTCTTCTGAAGACACGAGGGTAAAAAGAGGTTGTACCAAGCAGTTGAAGTCAGAGCTCGGTGGCTCTGTGTGTGTGTGTGTGTATGTGCAAACCCTATGAAAGCAGCAGCGCCATAGAAGTGATCAGGTAAAGCATTCCACTTGTTTTGATTCAGCTTTTGTGGTTTTTCTTTTTCATCCCTCTCAATAAATTGTATTTCAACTTCTCTCATTAAAATAGTAACCCTTTCTTGCTCCAACTTGGGGAACAACACAGGCAAAAACCCTTTCATATAGGAACCATCCATCATCATTAGAAATAATGATCCTCCCACACAGTAACTAGTGCAATGTACGTGAAGGAGTAACTAATTCCCACCCAGTTTCCTTTGCCTCTTTCTCTTTGAGGGATTGCAAATGATAATTTAAAGAAACAGTGTGTGAAAGACGCCTTCAGTCACAGGAAAGCTATTTCCATCTTGTAAACTGGGAAATCGCGTTAGTTGAGACAAAAAGGATCCCGTATGATTTCAGTGGAGACTTGGCCCTATTTTCCAGATTAATGTCCCGTGTTGCTTTAGCACACACAGGCAACCATTTTTACTAAACTGTTTTTGTTTCATAGGGTATAACAGAGGAAAACAATTAAAAGTAATGGCCAGGACACCGAGAGGCAGTTCCCAGTAACCTGCCTTTAGCCTACCTGAGGCACATCACTTAAGCACGTACTTAAGTCCAATGTTTAAGCCCATATACTTTACTCCGAGTATATGGAATAGTTTGGGCTGGAAGGGACCTCAAAGATCATCCAGTTTCAACATCCCTGCTATAGGCAGGAACACTTTCCACTAAGCCAAGTTGCTGAAGCTCCATCCAACATGGTCCAGAACACTTCCAGGGATGAGGTGTCCACAGCTTCTCTTGGCAAGCTCTTCCAGTGTCACACCACTCACAAAGAATTTCCTTTTTACATTTAATCTAAATCTACCCTTTTCAGAGTAAAGCCTTTATGCTGAAGCCCACATGTCATTTGAACTGATCAGGACCCTGCATTAAGGCACTTCTGCAGCTTCTCTATATGGTTTGTGAAGAGAAGAGCATATCCTGGAAGGGAAATTCTAGGTGTTCATTAAAGGACTCCATGGAGGCGGCCCTTCCGAAAGGACCTCAGTGCTTGCTGATGACATCTAACAGAAAAGACTTGGGGGAACTTCAACAATCAAAAAAATCACAATCCCCAAGCCCCTCCTTCCACCATCTCGCCTTAGAGGTGCCTCAGTTCATCGTGTGCCTGGCTTGTCCTGGGCAGCCCCACTGGGATCCAGCATGGCAAGGCAAGGTGGCACCAGAGTTCCCTGAGGGACCCAATCCTGGAGAAATTCTGGGAACACACCTACTTCTCACTCACAAGATCACGCCCTTCAAGAATGCACTCATAGCTGCTTTCTTCTTTTAAATGCAGCTGGCAGGGGAGAGGCAGCAGTGACAGTGCCCTCTGCTCCTGTAATAACCCCAGGATTGAAGCACTCACCTGGGAACCGGGACATTGGGTCCTGGGCCCTCCTCAGCCCCAGGGGTTCAGAGTTCCCATTTCCCATTAAACCATCCTCAACTCTGAGCTATTGGGTGAGGGTGGGATCAGGGGCATGGGAAGGAGAAAGTATTTATTTCCTCCTTCAAACTATGTCGATGAGTAGAGAGAAAGCAATGAAGGAGTCATGTACCCCAAGGTGTCTTTCAAGCAGAACATGTGTCCATGTCCTAGGATTTAAAAAGAGGACTGTCCTGAATTTCAGTTTCCACTTTTTTTTTTTTTTTGCTGCATGAGTATTTTGCACCACAGAGATATGAACTGAGATTTGAAGGATCTCAGAGGGTATAATCTCTAGGAGAAAACACTTTATTCATTAAATGTCTCTCTGACTCACTCACAAAATTGTCACTTCCCCTTCCCAAATCCAAATCTCATACTGTGTCTAGATAAACAGATATCAGCCTGACACAAAAGGGGAAATGCCCAAGAAGCCCAGCATCTCTTTCTCCTCACAAAGGGTCGTGGGAATCTCTTAATCTTTCCTGCACAGTCCCACAGCTTGACCAAGGAATGCAGAAATGCTTTCTCCACCCAGCGTCACCTGCAGTCTTGTGGTTGGGGTACTCCCATGGCAATTGGGAAACGTAGGTTTGAACCTCCCAGGCAGAGGCAAACCCAAAACTTGTCTTGCTTTTCTTGGGCAAGTGGTTTTAACCACTGAACTACAACATAAATGGTGAGAGGCTCCTCCTTTTCCTTTGGTGACTGTGTTTTTTGAAGGGAGCAAAGCAAAGCTGACTTTGCTTAGTCCTTTGAAGACCTGCTTAGGTGAAGCCTGGGACCTACCTGTCCCAGCCATACTTCCCTGAAGCCCTGGTTTGGGCACTTCCACTTTGTGTTTTCTTTCTTGACCATTTACTGCTCAGTGTGAGGCTTTGGAAGGATTTTGTAAGTTATTATATGCACATCACATACTGACATGAGGTCTCAACACTGAGTTGGGGGTCCATTCTGGGCACAGGTGCTCAAGAGTTAGGTACTGCTACGAGTTGTCCCATTTGGAATAAGTGTTAAACACCCCTGTGTTAGCACCTTCTGCAAGTGGCAAAACTTTCTCTGGTGGTGAATCTCTCAGGACAGAGAGATTTCTTCTCCAGGTCTACCCTTCAAAAAAGTCCACAGAGCTAAAAACAAGCAGGGTAAGCACAGGGCCCCTTCCAGCAAGATACCTGAACCCACGTGGATGACTTCAGCCAGCTCCAAGGACAGCTGGGAATGTAATGCCTCCTATCCTGGTCTGGATCAGGCCTTAAGGACAGAGTTGAAACTTCAATAAAGGTTTTTATGAAGGAAGGAGGGATAACATACCACAACAGAGATGCCATTTCAAAAAATTGAATGACTTAAGGCAGATACTCAGAAACCATAGAGGTGACTGTGGGATTGGCCTGGATCCTCAAAATATTCTGCACCCTGGCTCAGACCCAGTTGGGCAATTCAATGCATAGTTCCTTTATGGCATATAACCAGGCTCATATAACTCCAGGAGTGGTGGGACCACTCCTGCCTGCTGTCAAGAGTGGGTTTAAATGTGCAGCTGGATGCAAGCCCAAACACTCAATTCTTTGCCTAATTTAGCTTAAAAATATATAATAGGGAATAATGCCTGGCAGTGGATGCATCAGAAAAGTGAAACTTCTTATCTGCCAGCATATTTTACAATAATAATAACAGCTTGTGACTTATCCCAGATGTTTACTTAGGGTAGAAAAGTGTCCTGAAATGCAAGTAAATATGCAGGTGTGAAATGAATTGATATCGTTTTCTTCATTTGAGAGAAAAATACATTTCTGATATCACTATATCACTGTCTCTTACTGCTGTAATATGCCATGGGAGAATAAGCCACCACTTTCCATTTCTTGTCTTTTGAAGTTAATTTCCGATCCTAACAGTAAATCAGAGTTCTGTAATCTTGCTGATACATTACAGGGGAATGAAAATTTAATTTTTAATGAGATCTTTACTTTAAAAAAAAAACTTGCAAAAATGAAGAAAGCTGTGTTCAATCAAAATTGGGGCTTTGGCATGCGATGGCTAAGTTTAGAATGAAAAGTAACATCAAAGAGATGTCTTTTAGTTTAATTTCAAACAGCACATGCCACCTTGGAAGGGATAAATTCTGGAACATTTCTGTAAAATCTAGAAAATGCCATTAAAGCCTAAGGAAATCTAAATAATAAGAAAAATATAAGATTCACTGGTGAGCGAACAAAAGGACATCAAATTTTGGGTGTGGTCATCAGGAAGAATAACACATATACATAAAATAATCACAAGATCATGTTCAGTATACCCAGTTGAAGGATGTTGCCTGAAAATCCCTATGTGCCTCTCTTCTGCTGCCTGACTTTCCATGGTATTATTTGAACAGAATCCCAGAAATCTTTTTGTATTTGGCAAATCCCTTCTGCCACAAATCATTTATGGGTACTTTGAGCATCTTGTAAGCTGCACAGTAAAAAAATCAGGGTCATCTAGGAATTGGCAAAATATGCAGGCAAAGTGTTTCTTCTGTTGCGAAAACATGCACAATTTCTAGGCCCAAACAGTGCCCTCCACACTGATGGCCACTTAGGCCTTTTCTGCAGGATCTGGCCTGTGAAATTTACAGGTCCTGGCTGTGAAAGAAGCATGAAGACAGATTCAGCTGGATAATTCTTAAAATCCATGAAAGTTGATGGGCTCTGGTAACAAATGGAAATTGAGAATGCCATTTTGCACACAACAAATGTGACATTGTGCCTACTTCCCAAGAGGCAATTAAGGTCAGCAATCAGCTTTCATGGATGTTAGCTCTGACTCAAATCACTTTCCAAAAGAAAAGAAAAAAACACCAAGCCCACTTCCCTTTGGTGTGACAACCATTTTTAAGACAACATTTTCACGGTAGCATGAGCTCCTTCCTGACATTTCTCAGGCTGAAGAAAGCAGCAGGCCTCAGGCAGGAACCCATGAAAAGTCACATGCCATCCCAAAGCATCCAGGCCATGATTCCAGAAAAAAGTCCATTTGAAGAAGGAATTGGAGTTTGGACCTATATTACTTCAATGTATACTTTTACTGGAAGATCCTCCTCATGTCAAGCTGAGCAGCAATGTCAGAGAGATGCTGCAGAGACCCCTCTGGAAGAATTATCCACTAAGCAGATGAAAACTAATGTCTGTGACAAACAGCAACCTTTTGTCAAACCAGCACATTTTAAAGACCACATTTTTTCTCAGCCTAGGCTGTGATTCCTATTTGTGCTTTCACACCATTGCTTTGAGACCTGATTAAATGCTATCAACAGGCCCTCTAAGTGCTCAAGGACCACTTTAAGGGGAATCACTGGGGCAATTACCATAAGCAGTGAAAGATATGGTATTTATTGATGGGAGATTAATATTGGCCACAATGTAATTGATTTTTTCCCTGCAGCTTTATTTTCAAGTTCTTACAATGTTTTGTGGCCTGCTGTGGTCTTTCAGGTTTCTTTCTCTTTTAGATATGAATTTATTTTTAACTATCATTCTAATTGGCTGGAGTTCTTCCAAGAGTCTCCAATTTAATCTTAGCATGTTTGATATAAATTGTCGTAATTTAATTAATAAAAGGAATGATGAGTTGAAGAAGCTGTGAAGCAGGATCTTTGTGTTATCAAGTTTCGACATAAACATCCTAGATGTAGTAAGGCAGATTTTTCCATCTAAGGCTGATGTTTCTGAAAGAGCCATGAAACTAAAAGCTAGACCTAATGAGAAGACTCAGGTATGTGCAAGCTAGGTGCTGTAATGGCTGCATTTTAGGTGCTTGGGATGGCAAAAGACACCCAAAACCCAGAGTTTGGCTACTCAGCTCTCCTTGTGGAGGTCAAACACTTTTGGCGGAACACAGATCAGCCAGAAAAACTGAGCCATTGAGCAACTTTAAGCCTTCATGGAGAAATGTGGAGCATGATGTGGAAAACAAAGGAGTGGGAGGAAGGGAAGACACAATTTTCCAACAAATTTCTTCCCTTAAGTTCCTTCAAAGGCTACAAGCAGTCGAAACTTGGGATACTTTTTTTAATGAGTAAGTGCATATGGATTTGAGTACAGTGTTAGATAGGTGCCAAGTGGTTGGAGCAACTACCCATGAAGCAGGCAAAGGGGTTCCTCAACTAGAAAGAATGCTATGTGTCCCTCCCTCCTTAGCCCCATGTGGAGTGACACCCTGCCAGGGCCACTGAGACTTGTTCTTGGACCTCATGAGCACCAGAGAACGCAGAATCATAAAATCATAGAATCGTGGGATCATAGAATGCTTTGGGTTGGAAAGAATCTTAAAAATAATCTAATTCCGACCCTCTGCCATGGGCAGGAACACCTTCCATTAGACCTGGCAGCTTAGGGTCCTGTACAACCTGGTCTTGAACACTTCCAGTGATGGAGTATCCACAACTTAAGATCACAAAACAGGGCTGGTTGCTGAGTGGGGACTGAAGATCTAGGCCATTTAGACATCTGCAGCAGCACTTAGACATTTGTGTCCTTTTTTCTTACTAAAGCTTTGGAAATGCCGCCTTTACTTGCTCCTAGGCAGCCATAAGTCAATATCAAGTAGATCTTCAAGGATGAAATTACAGTAGAGAAATTACTAATATGTGATGAATTTTTGAGTGCGAAGAAACAGACCTGGTGTTCACTGCATGATACTCAAAATATCTTAAAATAGAAACTTTCTGGGGTTCCTTTAACAAAAATAAAAAGTTTCCCAAACCATTTTTTAAAATTAAACTTAGAAAGCAGAAATTTAGATATTAAAACCCAAAACCAAAATATTTTTGTTGAATTGTTTGAGAAACAATTGTCATTATTATTATTATTATTATTATTATTATAATTATCATCATCATCATCATCTTAGCACTTTTTAACTTTGCTGTGTAACAAATATTGAGGGGAAAAAAAGTCTTGCTAAAAATGTCTTCTAACAGATACACCCATGAGTTTTGAGAAGTTCCATAAAATGAAGATATTTTTTTAACTTTAAAAAGTGGTTGTATTAAAAAACAAATCTTAAAATTCTTTTAAAATAAAAAGAGGTATTTTCAGACTCACATTAGAATTAAGGAGAATCAAAATCAAAAGGCAATTTTTTTATTACTTTTCTCTTTTTTTCCCTTGCCTTTAAGTGTTTCTTCAGTTCTGCTTGTCTTTGAAAAATGCAAAACACTCTCTTGCCTGCCAAAAAGCCCCTTGTGGCAAGCACAATGCCTTTGCTGGCCAACATGAGGATGTATAACTTCCCAACCTTGCATTCTTTGCACACACAAAATTCCCATTGATTTCAGTGGGAGTTCTGCACAAAAGACTTTGGGTTAATGCAAGACTATGAAAGGGGAGAAAGTGCTTACTGTACTGAGAATATGCATCTGAATTGGTTTTATCACAGCTGGCAGGGCAGTAAAAGAAGTTTATGCGCAATAAACAGCTTTTGTGGTTAGAGTGACGTTGTTCATTCCTAGCCCAGAATTTGGAAGGAGTTATTATTTAATAAAGTTTAATTTGATGAAGAGAATATTTTTAACGCCCTAAACGGCACTCTATGAAGATGACTGATAGCCCACTCACAGAAAGAAATGCAATTAATTGGTTTAATAAACTCACCACATTAATTAGCTAATGTCTGTGCAGTTTCAGAATGCAGTTGAATGGGCAAATCCTGGAGAAGTTGTGCTCTGCACTAATTTCCCCCAACGATCCCTTTGCACCTCTCCAGATGCAGTGGATGGTTACCAAAATGGTCAGGTGGGATGGACATAACACTTCCCTTTTGTGTAGAGCTTGGAGCTGGAGGGGTCAGCTCCATCAATGCCAAAAGGGAAAGGGGAGATGATGCTAATGGCAGAAAAATGGGTCTAATGGCAGAAAGATGGGCTAATGGCAGAAAAATGGGTCTTTCTTGGCATATACAATAAACAGCAATTTTCTGCATGTTGCAGACTGTGGAGTACCTGTGAGCACTGGAACATAAGAGCACAAATATGGCTTTTCCAACCACCTGGCTTCCCCTTGGACAGGTCTGCTCCTGCCAGGACGGACCGAGAGACACGTGCCAGCATATTTAAATGCATGACGTGACTCAACATGGCCAGAGATGTCAACCCAGGTCTCAGTGTGTTCTCAGCACTGGATTTTGGGACAGGACCCCTTTGTAGGTGCACTCAGAGCTGGCTGGAATGGACCTCATTCAGCTTGACCCTACTCTATTCCCACGTGGAGTGGACGGGAATGGGTGGAAAAGCATCCCACACCTTCCCATAGAGGAAAAGGCAGACTGAAAAGAGCATCCTGTGCAAATGTTGAGCTGATGAAGTGCAAGACCAGTGTTAAATGAGGGTCTGCAATGAACAGGGTAGAAGATTTAAGAGGTCACCTTTTCCTCACCAGCCCCAAACTCAGCCCTGAAGTACAGGAGCTGGGAACAGTTTAAAAATCCCTGGCTAAAATGGCACTAATGACATTTATGACCAGCTGCGATGAGGGCTACATTAGCTAATGTCTGCAGGTTGTTGGGAGGTCATCTGATAAGCAGGTGCCATAAAACATATTTTAGTTCACTTCCTTTTTTAATCTCCCTGGTGCAAAGTATATTTAGAACAGGGAAACCCCACAGAAGCAGGACACTAATATGTGACACAACTCTGCAGCCTCTCAATATCCTACAATTTTATCAGACGATCAAAGAGGAAGCAGTGAGCTGGGAGATGGAAGTACTGCTCATTCACCTCATTTGGCTGCCTCGTAGTGGGAGTTTTGCTTGTGTGAAGACTGACAGATCAAGGGGAGGAAGGAAAAAAAGAAAAAAAGACACGCTCGGTGTTAAAGGGAAGCCTGTTTATGCCTATAAGTAAGAAAGCTTGCTCAAGAATAAGTTAACTCTTGCTAGAGGATTATACCTGTAATGCTGGCAATTCTGGCCTCTGCATGCGCTGTAATATCTACTTGCATTACCTCACAGGGTGTTATGGGCCTTAATTAATTAATGTTTGTAAAGCGCTTTGAAATCCTCGGATGAAAGGCACTATAGAAGTGCAAAGCAGTTATTAATATTAATATTGCATAAGTGGCTTGGCTCCCTTCGCACTGCAGAGCACACTAACTCCTGCAAGGGCTGCAGCCCTGAATCAGCAAACTTCACACCACCAGGCAGGAGCCTCCCTTCTGCCTCCTCCTCTGATCTCTTTCTTTAGGACTTCCATGGACTCTTCCCCATAAATCCCCCACAGCCCTCCTATGTCTTCTCTCACGCAGGAGTGCAAGCAGTGAGAAGAGATCTTTTCAGCCCATCACCCCAGTGTGGTCCTCTTCTGGGCAAGAAGCTCCAGGCTGGGCAGTTCTTGGAGTGATTAAAATCTCTGCATCTGAGAAGTGGGACTTTACAGTTCTGGTTTTTACCTTGAATACAAGACATTCAAAGTCCTACTTCTGCAATACAGAGAAAAAAACAGTTGAATTTTGGTGTATTACTGAAACTTTAATACAAAATCGAGACTGCCTTCAATTTTAGTCATAAGCAGAAAACAATCAAGACCCTTGGCAATGCTGGTGCCACTCCAGATTTTTTCATGTTTTAAAAGAATAAAAAAGTACTAAAATACACAGGTTCTTTCCAAAAAGATTATTTTTCTGGCGAAAATTTCCCACCCAAAAGCCATAACCATACATGTAAATTGAGAATCCTCCACCTCTCACAGGAAATATTAGTGTGTTGAAAGAATGAATCCATATAATAAATTACATGCATATTTTTGTTAGTTAGATTCTCATTTGATGGGCTGCCCTGGTGAATAACAACTACACAGGAAACTGAAAAGAAGGTAAATGTCACTTTATGTACAATGTCCACAAAACCATCTCGAGATGAGTCTCTTAAAGGTGATGAAGCAGCTCTAGGATGGATTCAGTCAATATAAATTCTGCTTAATTTGTCTTGAAATATTACCTTTATGATGAACTCTGAATAATAATGGTAGTGAAATAGCAAAAAATAATAATGATAATATCAAACATACTGATGATAATCCCAATCATGTTTACACATGAAGTTACGGAAAGTTATTTTTAACTTAGACGTGCAAAAATAAGCATTACTGTGAACAAGTGAAAAAAAACCACTAATTACAGGAAAATAGATATTTGATCATCAGAACTGAACAGTTTTCTCATCAATGCACTAACAGATCACAAACCAGTTCCCCCTGCAGTAGCTGTACTGGCTGCCTATAGCATTAGCACTAGTTTGTACTTGTTTATGTCAGTGAAGTAACATATAAGTTAAAAACAAATTGGGCTAATGCACTTCAGCAAAAACTCTTCTTGACTTTGAAGGAAGTTTTATCTGTGTACAGAAGGCGAGCTTGACTCAGAAGTGAAAACAATACCCTGCCAGTTCCACGTATCTGCCTTCACAAAGGAGGCAGGGAGAGCTTCCCAAGCTCCTTACCACAAAGAGTATAACGTTTGCAGAGATTAGGAACTGCTGAAGGCAGCTTCAAATCTCAGTTTGTTACACGCTTTGCTGCAGTCTTGCTGTAAGGCAAAAAAAAAAAGGTGCTTCGTCGCACCGAGCGCATTTGCTGGAGAGAAGGAAATGGTGCGTAGGATGTTTTACCAAAAGGAGAGCAATTTGGCCCAGCCCAGGAGTCAGGGCACCCAGGTTTCTTTCTCAGCTCTGCCACTTACTTCTTACGTGGCCTTGGGCAAGCTGTGCAACCTTGAAAGCCTGCTCACCCCCAAAAATAAGGGTGATTATAGGAATTAGAAGGCAATTCATTAATGCGTTAATTAACAGGCGGTGGGATGTTAGAGACGGAGCCGTTCTGATTCACCCTGGCAGCCAGACAACTCCAGTCCTATCAGCACCACTGCAGGGGCTTCCCTCCCCAGTGAGACCCCAGGAGCAGGGCAGGGGGAGAGCACCAGCAAGGCGGGAAGGGAATTCAGCCTCGGCAACTTAGAGTTGCCCTTTTTTTCTCAGGCAGAGGGAACCGAGAGAAGGGCATGGATCTCCATTGTTTGCAGAGAGCCCGTCCCATGAGACAGCTTGGGTTGAGATTTATTTTTGTTGCCATTTAAATTAAGGATACAGGCAATCCCGAGGCCGTTTGGACCAGATCCAGCGTGTGCAAGCACCATGTTTGGAACAGGGTGGGAACTCTATTTGCGTTCAGACACAGAGGAAGCACTTTAAGCTGTGTCTATAAGACAGATGCCAGGGACCTATACTGGAAGGTGCTGGGCAGGCACTGGTTAGCAGTGACTGTGATTGCTCTCTATAAATACATCCTAGGGAGGGGAAGGTGGGCAAGCGCCATGGAGGGAAATGAGGTATTTAAATAAAAGGACAATGTTGGCACACGAACAAACTGGCTGTAAGGCTGGAAATTTGAAGATTTCTAAACATCAGAGGAGAGAAGTTCAGGAAAAGCCTTCCATGAGAGAGGAGCGGGGGCATAAAAACTGATTGAAACGCACTGGCAGTAGGTTAATGACTGTGACCTAGGAGCTGGTTGCTGGCAAGAGCAAGGGTGTGGTGGATCTCAGAGCAGAGACTGACCCTTCCAGGAACGACTGGGAAGGGCCCTGAAGAGCTAGGCTTTGCTTTCCTGGTAATGCCACAGAAATCAAGAGAGCTTCTTTGGGTTTACAGTAGACTGGAAGTGGGCAGGATTTGGCTTGGCATGCTGAAGCCCTTTATCCAGACAATATTTGCTTACTCCAACAATTCTTTTACTGCCACTGTTTAAGGGTCTTCCTGGGAGAGGCAATAAATGCCAGGTTAAAAGGAAACCATGAGATACGTTGTCACTGGGACACGAGGCCAAATCCTTTTCTTCTTTCTGAGTGCAAAGCTTCAGTTTGCTCTTGTTCACCAGAGGACTTAAATATGTGCTAAGTTGCCGATGTTAGACCAGGCTTTGCTCGTGGAAGGACAGGTTGTGCTATAAAAAACCCTTTCTGCACCAGGAACACCATCCTGAAAGGGTGGCATAAAGATCAGGTTCCTTCTCTCTCCAGGTATCAAACAGCCTTCTGGAACTACTAGAAGTCTAGATATGAAGGCAGAATAAAAACAGTAACGGTGCAGCAAAAAATACATACTCCGATCACTCATTTGTTATCATTTCTCAAGGGGAAGCTTGTTTCAGAGAAGTGCTATCATCCCTGGAAGGTGGGGATGCTCAGCACCTCCTCAGGATGCATCCTGCAACAAATTAAGGGTCAGTGGGGATCTGCCAGAACAAAAGTGGGCCCCGTTCATTGGAATAAAGAGGTGACAGGTAGAGCTGCTAATCGTCTCAGTGATAACCAACTGGCTGGCACCACAGAGCAACCTTCCATGATAGCTTGAGTCTCATCACTCAAGCATTTGTATAGAAGACATAAAAGCAAGAGTTGTTTGCAATTCATTTTACACCCCAGTGCTGCTCTCAGAGCTTGCTCCTGGGGCTGCTCTCCCTTCAATGAAAAATGTTCCAGAGCAGTAATTCCCACTGGTTTTCCAGTGGAGACTGAAATGACTCCATCGGTGATGGTACACTGCCTTGTACGTGGAGCCTAGTAATGTGAAATTGCTGTGCACTGCCTCTCTCTCCCAGCCACATTTATAATGCTTATTAGGAAAGCCAGCTGCTGCCGGGGCTGCTGTAACCCTGTTGTTGGAGTCTCTCTTGAATTGCCTTGGCTTGTGTTTCCTACTCAGGCACCCAAGGGCAAGGTTATGGGGTTCCCTCCTATTCAGACATTATTATTATTATGGCTGTTATTATTATTATTATTATTATTATTATTATTATTATTATTAATTACTAATATTAATTATGCAGCATGTGGTAGTGCCTAGGAGCCCCAAACCATGGCCCAGAACCACAATGCACCCAGCCCTTCACATGCACTGAACAGAAAGACATTCCCTGCCCCAGAAAAAGTGCATGAGCTTGTAGTGGAGTAACAGAGGGAAGAATTTGCTACCTAAAGGCCAAATTCACCAAGGCATGAAAAAATGCACGTCCCTTTAAGTACCTCTTTACACCACGAAACACATCTGTGCAAGCTAGAGCAGAATTCACCCCCTTGAAGGACAGAGATATCATAAAGAGCGAGCCTGGAGATGAGGGCTGTGGATTTTTTATTACACTGTCATAAGATTTATTTTGTTGAAGACTAGAGATTTGGGTTGGTTTTTCAAATCAGAAATTTTATCACTGGTGCTGCTGAAAGCAACAGAAGCCCTGGAGCCTGATGGCAGCAAGAACCTCATGGCACCCCTCAGAAAGTGAGAGTCCCAGGGTTGTATGAAACCTTGGGATCAGACAAAACAAAAGACAGCATATTTCCAGCCCCCCACTTGTGACTTTAAAGCCACATCAATCAAAGATCCAGAAAATGTTTAAAAACCCCAAATTTTTTCTTCTTTTCAAATGCATTTGTAATACGGTTTAGTGGGCATGGTATTCAGCTAAAGCTCCCGTATTGCTTAAAAAGGTAAGGCGTACAATTAGTTTGGATTACTGCATTTTATTATTTCCTTAGGATTTAGTCTGTAGCAATTAGAAAATACACATTTTGCACGTAATGTTACACAACACGGCCTGACACCCGTGACGAGCCCAAGGACCTGGATCCTGCCTGCCTCTGCAACAGCTCCGCTGCAGGAACTTGCCAAGTTACTTCACTTCTCTCTGCCTCAGTTTCCTTCCCTGCGAAAACAGGGATGAGTGTAATTTATTGTAATTCCTTTGTAAATTGTTTTGAGGTCTGCTGAGCTCTATGATTTAAATGAGTGAATGGAGTTTGACACAAGGAAGAGCAGAAAAGTGATGCGCACAACAGCATGTTCTCATTTTCCTGCAACACTGACCTGCTTGTCCTGCAACATAACATGCCACTTCAAAATTTACTTTAAGTATTAATTTAACTATTACTTTAAAATGAAAGTGCCAGACTTCTCAAGTCAGGGGAAGTCTGTGTATAAATGCCTCAAGGTCTAGGAAGCTTTGAGCTCTAAATGGTGATGGTCACCTGAAAGGTACTTTGGCACCTTTAATGAAGGGAGTGTGTTTTTACATCTTGCAGTGGTTTAAAGATTGTTTGTTTTTCTGCTTCTCTGGTGTGTAATTGAATATGTTTTCATTTTCATGTGGAAATTGAGCTTTTCTGTTGCTTTTAGAAAGCTTTATGAGAATTGCAGATGAACAATAGAATTCAAACTTTCTGATTATTTAGAAATAAAGAGCAACCCATTCTTAAAAATCCTTGAAAGGGTGCACTTTGTTCTAAGGCAGATGAAGCCCACTGTTTTTGGCACTACCACTCACATGCTTAAAATCTGGCAACAGCTCATACATTGCAAATAAGAGGATCAGCTCCTCAATAAGCTCGGAGTGGTTGACGAGGTTATACTGATTTCCAGGTATCAGGGTGTAGGTGAGAACATTTTATATTTGCCCTAAAGACTTTATAGAGTAATCAACAACAACAATAGCAAAATCAAAACCATACAATCCTTTGAGCAGAGAATCTTGGCTATTTTCCCTCCTTTTTAGAGGATGAAAGTGATTATGAGTGAGAGGCAGTTTCAGCCTAAGCCCCTTCTCCTTTAGATCCATGGAGCAATAAACATGCTTGGCTACAGGAATAATTAGTAAATAATGATAATAACAAATGGGAAGGTGTATCCACTTGCCTTACATGTAGAATGAAGTACCACATTGAGCATGCTATAATAGCAATAATTTTGTTATTCTAATAATATCCACTTTATAACCCAGAACACCAATCAGGGGCTTAGTACTAGGCAAATCTCTGGTCTAAATAGAAAACTTAATCTCTTTTGGCTCCCCAGGTAGTCAACAGAGGGAGAACGATTTATCTAGGAGACAAAATTACTCCTGTTTCAAATCATCACTCCTGAAATACCCGAGATTCATCAAGTGTCAACAGAGATTTCAAAGCAAAGAGAACAGATATTATTTAACAGCTGGGAAAACCAAAGCACAGCAGGATCAGGGGCTTTGTCTTTGTTCCCAGTACCGGTGTTCTAAACCAAAATCCCGCCTGTTGGATACCGTTGCATCCAGAGCCACAGATGTCTTCTGATAAATTCATATGATGATAGAATCACTAAGGTTGGAAAAGGCCTCCAAGATCACCAAGTCCAACCATTAACCCATCACTGCCAAGTCCACCACTCAACCATGTCCCTAAGTACCACATCTGTAAGTTTTTTCAACACTTCCAGGGACAGGGATCCCATCACTTCCCAGGCAGGCTGTTCCAGTGTTTGACAACTCTTCAGTGAAGAAATTCTTCTCAATATTCAATCTAAATGTCCCCTGGGGCAACTTGAGGCCATTTCCTCCTGTGCTATTGCTTGTTACTTGGGAGAAGAGACCAAATTCCCCCATACTACACCCTCCTTCCAAGGAGCTGTAGACAGCAATAAGGTCCCCCCGAGCCTCCTTTTGTCTAATCTAAACAACTCCAGTTTCCTCAGCTGCTCCTCATAAGATTTGTGCTTCAGACCTTCCATCAGGCTGGCAGCACTGAATCCACTTCCCTCTCACCACAGACATTAACTTTCAGAATAATGGGTGCTGTTGGGTGTTCTTAGAAAGCTAATGCAGAATTTCCCAGCCAGGAAAGTTATTGGTGCATTAGCATGACCTAATGCTGCCCACATTTCATTCTGTGCAGTCACCTCAGAGTCAAAGAGCTACAGCTGATGAAAAAAACAGTGTAGGTGGTCTTGGTTCCCCCTTACAAATGCTATGTCTGAGTTCCTTCTTGGAAGAAAAAAGCAGCCCAGCACAGTGGAATCACTGCATTAACAAAATTTAGGTGTCTGTCTCTGTTGCCTGGTTTCTACACTCAAGTGTTTACCCAACAAAGGGAGAGAATTCTCCAAAAATTTTTTTTGATATGAACCAACCCAGAGAAAATTGGCTTTTTGCCATGTTTGTAGACAGAACCTTAGAAGTCCAGCTGGGTATCTTCAGTAGGTTAGCTGAGCACTTAGACTTCTGAATTTTTATGAAGGAGAAGTGTACACTTAAAGTCCCCTCTTATTCAAACAATTATTCCAAGCCACAGGTGAAGGCTGCTTCATTTCAATTCCCATCAGAATTCAAAATAGTTCTGATGGCCAGAAAGCATATATTTGTCTGAAGGTGAAATTCTTCCATCTGAAATTCTTCTAATCAAACATGCTATATACCAAAATTGAAAGGGCATCTGAAAAGGTCTGTTTTTGGTCTGAAAGACCAAAAACGGGAAAAAAACCCAGCTCAAACACAAGGAATGCACTGAAACCCAAAATAGAGAAACCTCAAAAAGAGAACTAATAACAACAGCATCACCTAAATTCCAGTTGCATCTCATTAGAGCATTCCTACATGGGGACATGCAAGGAAATGCAGGCAAGTCAGCTAAGTACAGGTGTGAAGTCAGCGCCTATAAATTAAAGCACGTGTGCATGTTCTCATTTAGGATTGAAATGCCTTTAGTGGTTAATCCTCCTCTGAGGATTTAGCTACAGCAATGTAAGGCGACTTTATTCCTGAATGAGAGCATCCCCACTAGGGCTAGATGTTTTTAGCTGGTGCACATTGACTTCACACTTTAGCTCATTCACCTTTCTGAGGGTTCCTGAAAACACATGGCCTGGTAATGCTTGGCTGTGAAGGGCCAAGAAAGGGGGCACCAAAGCCGGCTAAAAGGAAAACAGGGGGAAAACCAGGCCAGGTTTTCTTTGCACACCAAATCTGCCTACAGGAAGGACTTTCTTCTCTGATGGTTGTACACCTAACTGCATACTCACTTAAAACATGCTCGGCTTTTGGCATAATCCAAAAGGATTCCTTCAGTGCACTGCAGTGAAGTTAATGTGGCTGCTCCAGCTTTGCTTAGTGTTGTGTTCTTCTGTTTTTCATGGTGCAGCCACCTCTGTTCAGATATAAAACACCTTACTCAAAAGAATCATAGAATCACAGAATGGTTTGGGTTGGAAGGGACCTTAAAGATCATTCAGTTCCAAACCCCTGCCATGGGCAGGGACAGCTTCCACTAGACCAGGTTGCTCAAAGCCTGGTCTTGAGCACCTTCAGGGATGGGGCATCCACAATTTCTCTGAGTAACAGTCTCAACACCCTCACAGTCAAGAAATTCTATTCCTAATATCTGACCAAAATCTACCTGCTGTTAGCCTAACGTCATATCCCCTTGTCCTGTCACCACATGTCTGTATACAAAGTCCCTCTTCAAGTCTTTTGTAGCTTCTTTAGGTACTGGAAGGAACTATAAAGTCTTTCTGGAGCCTTCTCTTCTCCAGGCTGAACAATCCCAACTCCCTGTCTCCACAGCAGTTGTGTTCCACACCTCTGAGCATCTTCGTGGCCCTTTTTGGACTCTCTCCAGCAGGTCCACATCCTTCTTGAGTTGGATGCCCCACAGCTGGTAGCAGCACTCCAGGAGGGTTCTCACGAGAGCAAAGTGGAAGGGGAAAATCACCTCCCTCGACCTGCTGGTCACACTTCTTTTGATGCAGCCCAGGATATGGTAGAATTTTCTGGGCACACATTTCTGGGTCATTTCAAGCTTCTCATCTATCAACACCCACAAGTCAGAAGTGCTCTCAATCCCATTCTCTACCCAGCCTGTATTTGTGCTTGGGATTGCTCCAACCCACATGCAGGATCTTACACCATGAGAAAGAGAGCAATTTGACTTTCAGTCTTTCTTGTTTTGCTTTTCTTTCATTCCCCTCCCAAGTAATAGTGGAAAAAGATGGCTAATCCCAAATGTAATCTGGATCTGGAAGAGATTTGGTAAGAGCAGTGCATATGGTGAAAACCTGAAAAGTTTGCCAGAGGAAAGGGTAAAGATGACTGGCAGACATAGCAAGGGACTTAATTTGATGACCCAAAAATTCCTTTCCAGTCCCATCGATGTAGCCTCACAAGAAAGTTGTGCACACTGAAAGTAGGTGGTTGGTTTCAACACCTGAAAAGTGAGTGCTAAGGCTCACTCACTCAATGGTAACATCTTCTGCATTTCTCCTCTATTTCCATGGCATGCACAGCCTAATCTTAACCTGAGCCACAGCAGCGAGTGGCCATCTGTATCTTGGATGAAAATACAAGCATCTCTCCTCATTTCCCAGGCAGAGAAGTTGAGTCTCACAGCAAGGAGAAAGACCAGGACAAAGCTGCCACAGAAATCTGTAACGGGGAGGGAGAAAATTCTATTTTGTTTCCATTTCCATGCCCAGTGCCAAACTACCTCCTCGCTATGGCAAAAAATCACACAAGCAAGCCAGCCAGGCTGGCTTCCAGCTCCCCAGTGTCTGCTCAAAAACCAATGTGGCATGTACCACCTCTGCTAAGGCAAATAAGGAAACAACTGTGAGAAGGGAGAATGGGTCTGAAGTGGGAGCTGTGGTGAGCAGGGGTAGTGGCTTTAACCACGCCAGGAACTCAGCTGCAGTTCCCCATCTCCAGGGCAGGTCACAGCCAGGAAGGGACAGGACCGGCAGCAGCCGTTTGCCACATACTGGTGCTCGGCACGTCTCGGTCACAGCACGGATGGGAGTTTCAGATCTTGAGCCCATCAGCTGCAGTGCAAGGCAAACCAGGACCCGTCACAGATCAAACACACACCGATCCCTTCTTTCACTGCAGAGCAACCGCACTGAGGAAGCTCAGCTACACTTAGGAAGATTTCGGTTTTACCACGCACTCCCAGTGCTGCTGGAGACCAGCAGATAAAACTTTCTGCCTGAGCAAGTGCTCTGTCGAGCTCTGGCTCTGCTCTCCTCATGGCTGTGTCATGAGCAGGAAGGGTTTGACAGGTGATTTTGTTGTGAGAAAGGTGGCACTCTCGTCCTGGCTTCCTCGCACAAGTGTCATTTTGCCTCCTTGAAAAAAAAGTTTCTTGAGAGGGGAGGGAAAAAGAACTTTCCTCTAGGTGATGGTGGTATAGGCATGAAGAAACACAACTGGGAATTGCCACCTGCCCAATGGCTTGTGTGTTTGCTGGATAGGGAACCCAGCTGCATGCCATACCTCTAAGTGCCCTCCTGCAACGCCTGAGTTACAAGACGGCCATCCACACCACCACAGAAGAGGACGAGTGGTCCTTCAATTCCCTCAATGTCTGTATGAATCCTGGGATGCTACGTGCTCTCTCCTCAACCCTACTGGAAGTTAACAGCCTTTCCTTACATGCTGAAAATTTTGCTGAAACACATCTCTCCTGAAAGGGATTTAAGCTCTTCTGCCCAATTTCAAGGTCCTGCACTGGCATGAGCTGAAGAAAGGCAGAGTTTTGCTCCAGCAATAATACTCTGCCTTCTCCTAGGGGAATGTTCTTCAGGGTAAATATCCATCTTCACTTTTGCTCTCACCAGTTTGTGCTGATAAACTTCAGCAACCAGGATAGAACAGGCCACTAAGGAACAAGGCCAACAAGAAGCAGTTCCTTCCAAAAGGAGAACATGGGCAGCACAACTATTGAGCAAACCATACAACCTTACAATAACAGCTGTAAACTCAATCATGTAGGGTTCTTTTCCAGGTTACTGTATATATATATTTTTTTCTATAGAGTTCAAAACCATCAAAAACAGAGCAAGACAAATCCAGGCACCCTGGATTCACACACAGCAATGGCATCTCTGAGTTTTGAATTCCAGCCTTCCATGTGTGGGGGGTCCCACTGCCACTTGGGTCTGGTAGTCATTTACCACACCTATGCAGAGAACCAGGAGGAAGACCACCTGCCACCATGGCCATCATCACCAAGATCTCCTGCTGGCAGAGTGGAAAGTCCAACAGTTTAATGTTTAATTACAGGGGAAACTGCAGTCTGCAGAACCCTGCAGCTGAGAACAAACACTGTACATAACCCACCTCCAGTTTCTCCAGAGGCAGAAACGAGGCACAAACGGGCCATGCTGGTGCCAAGAATGTCCAACACAACATCTAGTAAAAGCAAGCGAAAAGATTGCAGAGACTTTCTGGAATGATCCATTAACATTTTTATGTTGAAATGTAGGTGTGACAGGTCCGAACCATCTCCTCTCACCTCCTTAGTGTGGCAGCGGCCGAAACACCTGCGGACGCGATACTGCATATGGCAACACGCTCACTCTGCCAAGAGACACGAAACTGTGTTAATGGAAATATGAAAATAGCCACACCTTGAGCAGATCTGGGTTGAAATGGAGAAATTGTAGCTTTCAGTCTTCTTGCAAGGAGAATATTTACAACAGGAGGAGGGAAAAACTTGTGCAAAAGTTCACAGCCCCCTGTTGTGCTCTGTTCAGTCAGGAAGTCAGGTACACTCTCTGTGTGATGGCTGGCATCCCAAAACTGGGGGAAGATGAGGGGAAGAAAGGAAAAGTGCCTGGGTCTCTGGGTCTTTCATTTAGTTAAAAACAATTACTGGGCTCACCATGAGGGTAACAGGGTGAGAAGCACCAGCCTGGGGTACAGAAGGAGTCGTGCCAAAGTGTCTGAAGGTCTATTGTAGCCATGAGAGTCTGTGGCTGGAATTTCACCTCAGCCTGTGAGGAGGGAAAATGAGCAAGAAGGCACAGATTTAGGTGCTAGGCCTACTCATGGGGATGATGACTGTCTGGGTGGGAACTGAAGAGATGTGGTTTCACCCAGGCTGGAGGGAATGAGAAGGGCAGTGGGGAGAGAGAAGGAGGAGAGTTCATACAAGTAGAGATCCCATTTTGTTTCCTTTCAGTTTCATTGCAATTAAGGCACCTAATTGAAATCAGTTTTACCCAAGGTTTACTGTGGTGGTTGTTTTCTTTCTCTGCTGTTAAATGCAGGTGTTTCACATAGCAGGAAGTTGGCACATAAGGGTAAATTTCCAAAGTGCTGCCTGTACCATTCATAAGTTAATGCCTGGAGAAACCAACATTGTGAAGACCCCAGCTGTGCAAAAGAGATGTTGGATGGGAGAGGACGACAGGGGAGAGAGGAAGAAGGGGTGGGGAAAGGATGTTTGTCACAGCCCATGGACACTGTGGTGAAGGTGTGAGAAATGAAAGTCACAGAATCACAGAATGGTTTGCGTTTGAAGGGATCTTAAAGATCATTTCATTCCAACCCCCCCATCATGGGCAAGGATGCTTTCCACTAGACCAGGTTGTTCCAAGCCCCATTCAACCTGGCCTCGAACACTTCCAGGGATGTCAAATAGGGTCAGCCTCGATCTGTTGCAGTGTGGGACAGCCCACCACAATCCTGCCTTAGTGCAGTAAGGTGAAAATTTCTGCTGGGTTGCCATGGGGGCAGTCTTAAACCCATCACTTTGTGTTGGACCTCAGCAGAGCAGAGCTGGCCCAGATGAAGGAGGACCTCCAGGGAGCTGTTTACCAACCTGGAAGTGGGCTGCAACTCTGTACACGTTGCTTCACTGATGTATAGTGAGTGAAATACGAACTGAAGCAATATTAAAATTGCAGTGTGCCTACAGAGCCGTAGGGGTGTGTGTGATGCTTTGCAGACAAAGAAAATTCTGAAGAAGAAAAAAATATACATATTTTACCCTAAATAAAATACCTTTGGAGAGGCCTGTTGCAGATTTTCCCTCATCTTCCTCAGTATCTGAAATACAATTTAGCAGTGCTTAGGGATGAAGAAAATAGAGATATATTTATGGACAGTGAACCTGGCAAATCCCTCACATAGCTGCTTGGGGTTGCACAGTGGATGAGAGAGAACAGCCATTCCCAGCTCAGGAGAGGATGTGATGGTAATTTTGGATGTTACCACAGGGTAGGGTGATACCAGTTCCATGTAACATCCTCCTCCTAATTTTGACATTACATACTCCTGGAGGAAAAAATAAGCCCTTGAGCTTGTGAAGCAGCTTTAGAGCTGGGACACAAGCTGTGGGTAGGTTTTTTGCTAATATACTCCTGTCTGCTCAAAAATCAGCCCTGTGGATGCAAAAGGGCTCTGGGCTGGAGATGCAAAAAAGCTCCTAATGCAGAAATCAGCTCAGTGCTCAGGCTCCATCCTGCTCTGCAGCTTCTATTTACCTGTAGAGCCTTGGCCTGGAGGAACCATGAGTGTTGCAGACTGAGGTAGCTCTGATGCAGAGCCAGCGTCCAACCTCCATCTTAGACAGACAGAGAGGTGCACATCTCATCCATTCAATCCAAGCACTCCTCGAGAGGCAGAGAAAAACAACAAACCCAAAAAAGAACACTTTTGCTAGGAAATAGGTCATTGAGCTTTGGGGTTTAACCACAAGGGCAACCATTTTCCTATTGCACCATGGCTCTCTACCCTGCACCCATCCCAGCAGCTGCTCACTGGGCAGGGGCAGCCCGGATTTCCCCGGCTGACCCAAGCACCGCTCCATGCAGCAATGCACAACCCCGGTGTGTCCTGTACCACTTACCCCCTGCTCCACTGAGCAGTGCCCTTCAGTTGCGTGCCCAGTGCCAGGGTAATGTGATAAAAACCATGTCGATATCAAACAAAATTGAGCCGTACATCACTCAGGTGCTGTTTTCAGAGGAGCGGAGCAGCGTCACGGGGTTAACCACCAACGGAAGCTGAAGCTTCAACAGCCTTTATTAGCTCAGCAAGTGCTCCTAACCACACTCTTCCTATTGCAGAAGAGGCATCTTCTTTCATGGGCCTCCTCTCTTGAGCCGGGGAGGTGATATTTACCAAATAAAAACTGTTGCTGCACCTGTGTAGTTCTCATGTGGCTTTCACTACCTCCCAGGTTAACCCGTTCCTCTCAGAGGCTGGTTTAGGGAGCATTCTTGACTTTTATTTGGGTTTGCAAGAGGGAGGATGGGGAGAGAGCCTTTGTGGTGGCACCTCCGCTTGCTCCTTATCTTTCTCAGCAAGATGCTTGGCTGATAGGGGTAGATGGGAGAGGGAATGGGAATGCCTTCAGACCTGCAGAGTTCCTCAGCTGCCTTCGCTGAGGCAGCTGATATGAGGTGCACATATGAGAAAGGTGCAGAGGGGTGAAAATGTTTCTTTGGCATTATCACCCCACACAGGTTTTTGCGTCGCTGGGGTCCACGCCAGCCTCCTGTTAGGCATCTTCCAAGCTGAGGAAGTGAGGGAGGGGCAGGGTTGCGTGGAGGGTGTGTTTTGAGAGTGCCTTCCAAATTCATAAAGACATTAAGTAAATAACTTTGTGATTCCACACATGTTTTCTTAGAGGCAGAACCCACCCTTATCTTCATCCAGGTCCTTCACTCCTCATTTCTGCTTTGGTGCTGCTTTTGGAAGAAGAAGAGGTGTGAGACAGACTGCTTTTTATCTAGCAGAGTTCAAATTGCTGTCTGCACACTGGCCCAGGAAACTGTGTGGGCACAGCTGGGGCTGGCAATAGGAGGAGGAGGAGACAGCACCAGAGTCTCCTGTCACCTCCTACACAGACTTCTACCAAGATTTGTGCCTCTGTCAAGCTTCAGATCACCCACCTTACTCACCATGGTGAATAAACTCCACGTGAAACTCTATAACTGGTTCTGTAATGCTGGTCTCCAAAGAGGCATTCCGTAGGCCAGGTTTCCCATATCCAAGGTGTCGTTGGGAAAACACCTTCCAGAAAACCTTTTCGAAATGTGGGGTGCTGCCAGGTGATAGCCCAGCTGCAGAAAAGCCCTGCGGTAAAGCCTCTCCACTGCACACCAGATCAGCCCTACCAGAAGCACCTGGCAGGTGAAAATACACAGCAGGACAGGAGCTGCAGTGTTGTCTCCAGAAATGAGAGTGACAAGAGCTTACCTGGATCCACTGAGCAGCTGGAGAAATTCAGAAAATTAAAAACCCCAAGGGCTACTGAACACAAATGCAGCCCCTTTGGTTCAGATGCAAATTACTGACACCTGAGAGGGTGTTTGAGGAACTATCACTGCATGATTATTCCCAGTTTTTTTGCAAGATATCTATTGCTTACTGTTAGCTATAACACGCTGCTCTTCCCCTCAGTACCCATTTCTCCCAGCTGTATTGAGAGTCTTGTCTTGAACATACATGCTCAATACATCTGACCTGAGTTCCTTTCGGGCATTGTAACAACCAGAGTCCCAGTTCTGTGTCACAATTTCAGGAAGAAAGGTTTTGAAATGATTGTGGTGAAATCAAACACTTAAAAATATGGAATCCATCCCTGAGATTACCTTAAGGACAATGAGAAAATTTACCAAGGGGCATTTCTGTGTTCTCTTTTATTTGCTTTCTGATCTAGATCACTTAGGTAGCCACATCACTAAACTCATCTTCACCACTCTGAGAGATGGACATGGGCTCTTAAAAAAAAAAGGGTCTTTTCTTCAGGAGTCATAGAAGCTTGTGGTACTTACATTGATGGAAATGAGCATCAGGAGGAAAAGTGCAGCTTGGATATTGCTCTAAGCTTGTCTGATCCATTCCTTGAAGCCACCAAGGATAAACAAAGGCAGAAGTGTTCCTTGCTAGCAATTCTCCCTTTTCCCCATAGTAGGTCTGAAGTCATCGCTGGAGAAATGTCACAGCAAGAGAGGCAGGACCCTTAAATCAGTTTATAGTTCCTGTTTCCCTTCACCAGGTGACTAATTAGTCCCAGATGGGGCTAGTTACATTTCCCCTGTTGGGAAAGAAACCTTGTGGAAAAATCCTGTTCTTCAGAACTGGAGAGACCGTAAGCTGCTTTACTGTGAGCAACTCCTCTCTCTCCCCATCATGTCCTACCTCCTTCATCTTCCCACTTTGTTCATAGCTGGACCAGGAAATCTCAGTTTCTGTACTTCCCCCACCCTGAGTTATTCCACAAACACAAGTTCGGTGTTAAAAATTCCTGTAAACATTGAATAAAAAAATTTTAAAATATTAAATCTTGTCACTCAAGATTTTGTCTTGCGGCCAAGAGGGCCTAAAGATGTGGGACATAAAGTTGCTCCTTTTTTCATGTTATGTCAGAAAAAACAGTGTGCTTTGGGAAGCAAAGGTTGCTAATAAGTTATTGGAGAAAAACCACATGTCCAGATGCTACTCCCTCAAGCCCCTGAGGGTAGATGTTACCAGCGCAGGTGTGACAGTACTCCTGCACTCCAAGACTCTAAACAGAACCTTAAGCAACTCATTTAAGACAAATCATTTTAGAAATGAAGCATTAACTTACTCATCGACATAAAACCTCCGCTCTTTAATTGTCTATCTCATTCTGTGAAAGTGCATTGAAAATCTACCAACTTTATAAATAGAACTCAGTTAACAATCGCTTTGATGTCTAAGATGAAGTCCACATTGCTACTCCCCCTGTCTACCCGTCTGTTTTTTGAGATTGTCTCTGTTTAGACCAGCATTCCTGGGCTGGTAGTGAGATAGATGTAAATGAAGGATGATGAAAGATTAATTATTTTTCATTGGAGGGAGTTTCTTACCAAGGTTTCCTATCTCACAAACATCCCAAAGTAGAGAAGGGAGATTATAACAGCAGGGGAAAGGCCAAGTCCTCCCTGCTTCCCTCTGAAAAACAAATCAGATCTTTTAATCATGATCCCCATTTTCAAGCGCCACAGAACCTGACTATAGACCTAATAATCTCCCATCTCACTGCTGGGGTGCCTCATTTGGGTCCTGTAGGCACTCTACAGCACTGATGGTTCAAGGTGGGGAGATCGGGGTAATGCAAATCACTTTCTGGTTTCTGGTCCTAAGGTAAATGGGCACACACAGAAGGTGGTCTGAATATGGCACCCAGAACCCCTGTCTGTCTCTTACTGAACATCTCATCCCCTAAAAACTGAGACTCCTGTGATGATATTCAGAATCTGTGGCATGCAGATTTTATGTCAAACACCTTATTGTGCCCTATTGAAAACCCAGCCCTAGAATGGCAGGTGGGATATGAGGGATACTGTCAAGAACTGGCTGTGCCAGACAGCTGAGAAAGAGCCCACCCACATCTTGCCTGACTTATACAAGTCACATCCATCCCTCATGTTCATAATTCCTCAAGTTGCTTCCAAAATTCAGTGTGTGGGACCTGAAAAACACCTATCGTGGAGGGGGTCTGAGCACAGATAAACTAGACCTGTTGCCAGTACACTGGAAGGCTAATTAAATTAATATGGCTTTCAGTAACTTCCAAGCTAAACAATTTGCCAAACTTGCTAAATATTGGAAGTGTTTTGCCTCTATTGGCTCCGTGCTCAGGCATCACAGGATGATTCGTTCCACAAATAAGTCATGTACCTGCATGTTTTAATGACAACTGAAATACCCTGGCATTTCTGGGCTAGCATGTGTGCTATGATCTATGAGCCTACACTCCCTCTGCCTTCACTTTGAACTGAACTGCTTTATTAAGCAACCCCACTACCCACCACTGTCGAACGTGCCAGGACCTGTGAAGTTCTCTTGTACAATGTTGCCTTTGAATCCCTTCCAAGACCCAACCAGTAGCACCAGTATTCAGACACTGTAGGATGATACCCACAGCCAATGAACTAAAACTTCCTTTGGGAATCTGTAGAAACCCAAGGAGCCTGTTTTGGGTTTTTTTTTTTTGACAAAACCAATTGACGCGCAATCTGCAGTCATTAGGACAGGCAGCTAGAAATGAGCATATCTGCAATAAAAATCTCTACACCTACCTGCTTCCCCAGGAGACAGAGTTGCCTGTCCTAGAGGAGTAGAAGAGGGCACTCTGAAAAGAGGAATATAGCAAAAAGTGGTTCTTCTGCCTTATCTGTACTGCACATGAAGCTGCCTCAGAAGCTTATTTCTAAGGATTTTTTTCTGATATTTACTCTTTTATTGTTACAAAGCGGGTAAGATATAGAGTCTTAGATATCCATGGTCAGACCCATGAATGAGCTCAGGCATTTCAAGTGGTATTAGATATTCAAGCAGGAATTCGGAATGAGATTTAGTTCACAGATGAAGGCATCCAGATTCAGGTGTTTACTTGATGACCTGTGAAATCCCACTGCAGCTGGTGGGAAGCCAACAGTGTTGTCAGTGACTTCTTAAACTTTACTCAGCTCACCCTAAAGCAGACACTTTTGTCTGGGTCACTAATCAGTTTTCTTGTTAGTAGAGACTGTACTTGACAGGAGCTTCATCCAGCTGGCCACTTACCAGCACCTGGAGTGAAACCCTGGAATATCTATAACATTTGCACCAGACTGTCAGAAATTATTTGGGATATATGGAAGACATGCTCTTCTGAGTAACATCAAGAGGCAAGACATGTCCTAGAGCACCTCAAAGGACACTCAGCACAGGCTCCCCTCAAAGGTGGTCACAGCACCAATCCTGCCAGTGTTCAGGGAGTGTTTGGACAATGTTCTCAGGCACTTGGTGTGCTTCTTGGGGTTGTCTTGTACATGGCCAGGAGCTGGACTTGATGATCTTTGTGGGTCCCTTCCAACTCAGCACCTTCTATGATTCTATGATTCTATGATATATGTGGGAAATGAATAGTGCAGAGAAGGCAAAGCTTTTTGGCAACAAGGGACAGAAAGAATCTCTATGGTTGAGTCATTTTGTGCCATTTGCCCTCACAGCCATGGTCTATTTGTTGCCATGGACATGTCCTTTGAGTGTAACCTTTTGGCTCTCGGGTCTCTGAGCCTACCAGATGCCTGGTCAGTACAGCAGTTACACAGGCCTCTTCTAGATTGTTTCAGTACAACTGAAACTAAACAGAAAGTAAAGGGGAAAAAAAAAAAGGACCAACAGCCAACAGTCTACCTGCTTATCAGTCTGATCTAATGTCCTCTCATCTTGGGATGAAAGGGCAAGGGCAGCTTTGCTTCTCCTGACCACCAAACAATTGTTCTTTATGCATTTGTTTGCACATATATATTTATTTATACTACAGAACTTCATAGCAAACTAAGATGGTTCTTGGCCAAACTATGCACAGTGTTTTTCAGTTTGGTCTCTGTGAACAGCTCCCAGAAGCGTCTGGATAGACACAGAGAAATTTTGGAGCGACCTGTACTGCTTGTGTTTTGCTGGATCCTAGCGAACACAAAACAGGATGCAGACTTGGAAAAAGACAGCAAAGGAGGATTTCTAGCTGTGCTTTAATATCTACTGAAGTTGCTATGGGATCTCTTCTCTCTGTTTCCCATTTCTCTTTACCTGTTGAGTTTTCCTAGAGAAATCCAAGGATGTGCTCCATGCACATGCTGTGTCCAAGAGCCCTGATTACCAAATGCCAGCATGAGGAACCACGGTCCCCGTGTCAAAGCTTCTTTCCTGTGGAAAAAAAACCACTTACAGGATCCTGTGCACTTCTGAGACTCTTCCAATATGGAATCATCATGTGGCCATAGCATGCATCCAGCCCCAAGAGCCCAGAATTTCTCCTGAGTTCAGTAGTTTAAGCTCATACCTATATAATCAGACCAAAAAAAAAAATCCCAGGAACAGGTCTTACTTAATGAATTAACATGCAGCTTTCTCCTTCCAGCCAATACCCCCAAGCCACAGCATCCTAATTCCCTTCCTGTCCCACACTGGTACATTTGTACCAGCAGATCTGCTCTGGTAGGTGTGAGTGGGATTGGGAGAAGGCAAAAGGTTTATTACTTTTGTTATTCCAAGATAATTAAGCAGGGCAATTTTGGGCATAAGCAAGGACTAAGCCCCCTTTTATTGCTCTGGCAGAGTAAAGAGGCCATAAAAGGCATTTAAATTACCATTATGCTTAACAGTGAAATTCAGAGCTGATCCAAAAGCAATTCTG
The DNA here is from genome assembly GCA_013399195.1 of Dicrurus megarhynchus. Classification (NCBI taxonomy): domain Eukaryota; kingdom Metazoa; phylum Chordata; class Aves; order Passeriformes; family Dicruridae; genus Dicrurus; species Dicrurus megarhynchus. Next base: position 23,622 of record VXAD01010121.1, on the reverse strand, counting down.
TTCATTTCAGGCTCACTGACTTTAGTGGAGCCCCAGTTTCACAACCTTGGAGAATATAACCCTATCAAAACAAGACCATTTACCAAGCCATTTTCCAGAGAAGCTGTGGCTGCCTCATCCCTGGAAGTGTCCAAGGCCAGGCTGGATAGGGCTTGGAGTACCCTGGGATAGTGGAAGGTGTCCCTGCTCACAGCAGGGAGTTGGAACTGGATGGTCTTGAAGGTCCCATCCAACCTAAAACATTCTATGATTCTAAGATTCTGTGATTCCTGTTTGCTTTGAAGCAAGCGCAGAGAGCGGACACTCAGACAAATGTCAAGAGGTGGCCACAGTGCCAGCAATGAGGCTTTTTTGTGTCTCCAGAGAGCAGAGACACCTAAAAGCTCCAGTTTTACAGGCAGGTGGTCTCCTTTCACCTGTCTTAACCATTGGCATCTTCTCAGGTTGCTATTTTTGAAGACACCCTTATAAACCCTGCCCTTCTCCTCCACAAAAACCTCCCAGCGGGATTTTCAGATGCTCAGCTTCAGGATGGCTCCAAGTTTTCTTACAAGTCTAGTTCCTGCAGTTACTTGAGCAAGGATAGACTGTATCACTGAATCTTCAGCATTTCCTTTATCTGTTATTTAAAATGGTAAAGCTTACCAGGGAGATGAATACAGGAACAGAGGAGTTGAAAGCTTTTATATCAGTCCTGTGCAAACAAAGTTAATGTGTCTTCCTTGTGCACAAAGATTAACTGTGATTAAGTGCTCCAATATGAAAAACGAAGACAGAAAAATAGAAAAGTGTTGCAGTGCTTAGCTGTCCTTCTTAAAATAACTACCATTGTGTTAGGCTTAAAAGGCATTTGCTAAAGATTTTGTGAAGAATTAAGCTTATTTGTTATTCTTTTAAGATAGAAACAAGAGTAAAGGAAAAGCTGTTAGTCAACATTGTCTTAGAAGATAAAGGTTTCTAGATAAGAGCATATATGGGTCAATAGAAGCTTCAGTAAATATCTTTCTTGATTGACAGGTCTCTTGAGATTTTTTTAGCTGGTTTAATGTCACCTTTTTCTTTTTCTTTTTCTTTTTCTTTTTCTTTTTCTTTTTCTTTTTCTTTTTTTCTTTTTCTTTTTTTTTCCCCTACTCTTGCAGTAATATTGGCTGAGGGGGACAAGAAAGTTATGTCACATTTATGTTTGACCCCAGGAAAACAGTGAGAAGCAACCTGAGGGCTGGGGTTTGCACCATGTCAGCCTAAGTCAGGCATCCTATCAAGAGGTTTCTATGAAATGAATGAGACAGAGTCATCCCAAACACTTCTTTCAGATTATTTCAGGAGTTGGATTTTGATGATCCTTGCGGGTCCCTTCCACCTCAGGATATTCTATGGTTTTATGATTAGGAATCTCTCCAGCAGGGGAGACTTTTCTCTGATTTAGCTGAACCCATTTAAAATCATCCCTCAGAGCATGGGTAGAAAAGAGCTGTACATTGCAAACCCCAAGTTTTAGACTTGCTATGGGGAGTAGGCATTGATGCTTTAAGCTGTTTGTCTGCAAGGTGTAACTGTCAGGTGCTAAAAACAGTAAACCTACCTAGAAGTCCTAAGGCAAAAAATAAAATTCAAAGATCTTTTAATTTTCCTTCTGTGGCTAAGGTTGGGGTTTTTTTCGGTTTCCACTCAGACACAAAGATTAAAAACAACTTACATCGAAGAGGTAGAAAGTAAAAAGAAAAAAAAAAGAAAAAAAAAAAAGAGGAGATTCTCAGATGATAAGCTTATTCCAGCAGCTGAGTATGTATAAGATAATCAAAACAAAATAGGCTGAGCTAGGGTGTAGATGTGTCTGTTCCCCTGGAAATAAGACCTCACTCAGCAAAGATGCCCTTTGACTTTAGCGTGGCTATTTGAGGAGTCAAGAGTTGCTCAAAGCCCTGATGCTTACCACCCCTGAAATCCATCCAGCTGGGTGAGAATAAAGCTGAGACCACAGTGCAGCATCCCTTGAATCTCAGTCTTAAATGATAACCACCCCCAGAAGAGATTCCTGTGTTGAACAGTGAGAAAATAAATAGCTCTGCTTTGCAGTAGGGTGCCAGATTTTGGAGCGTTTGAAGCCTTTTCACATCTCTGCCAGAGGTAGGAGAGAGCATGCAGACATGAGGTCATGCACAGAGGTTTGCCTACAGTGAAAAACTGTTTAGCTTAACTGAATGACCAGCAAAAAATTGTTTTTCCTTATGGGCAGATCGAAACAGGAGCAGACATCTTGTGAAATTTTTGGGCAACCTACCCTATGAATTAAGGCTTTTCAAATGGACTTTAGGCTAGTTACTGAGCATCTCTACCAGCGATTCACAAGAGCTTTCAGTCATGTCCCTGGGGCATGCTGGATGTGGCAGAGCTGGGTGTGTTGGCAGAGAAGATGCCCATTAGTCTGGACATTGCCTGCAGTTCCAGCTGTGCTTTGGAGCTGGCTCCCAACCTGTGTCCCAGCAGGAATCTTGCTGAGACTCCCATGGTTTGTCCCCTCCCAGTGAACAGGGAAAGAAAATAGCAGGTCGTCTCCTTGGGTAAGGTCACTTACTGCACAGAGCTTAAGGGCTGTCTTTGGCTCTCACCATCCCACCCTGATGGCTGAGAAATGCTGACAACCCCTGTGAGAACCACCAGGATGGAGCCCTTCAGCCAGCAGGGAACCCCAGCAGCCTGACATCCACAGAACATAAAACAATGGATCTGTGTAGGAGATGGATGGATGGATGGATGGATGGATGGATGGATGGATGGATGCTTCCAATATCAGAGCAGTGTGAATCTCCTGGAAATGTTGTCCTTCCCATTTCCTCCCATGCAATCCCACAGCTCCTCTTTCTGGGACAACCACAACTGTGACCCGTGAGTGGGGACAGAGCTACAGCAGGAAGCTGCCCTGGGAGATGTCCTGGACAGGAGATGGAAAAGAGATTTCTCCTGGGAAAACAGGCACAAACACAACAACTGATAAAAACCTTTGAAATACACTGTTCAGTGAGGACAAACCTGGGGAGAGAAGATGTTGGATGAGACACACAAAATTTCCAGAAAAATATTAGTGTGTTTGCACTTATACAATTTTCAGTGGGAATTAGTGGCAAGTGTATGGAAGGAATTCAAGCATTAGCCTTCCCCACACATCCCACTGCTGGTGCTGGCTACAGCCAGCTCATATGATTTGAAACTTGATTTATCCTCAGTGCAAAGTCCTGCTTAAAATTCAGTAACGCATTTATTTTTTTTTCAGGCACAACCTATTTCCCCAGCCTAAAGACTGCCTGAGAGGCAACAGATAGTTCTGCCTTGAAATGTGATATGGCAAGAGCTGGGTGATTTTGGCCTGTCTCAATATTGTGATCACTGTTGGGAAGTAAAAGCCCTTCTACAAGCTGCAGGGACAGTGTGTGTGGATGATCACGTGCATTTCCAGACCCCTCATAGACATGTTGAGTAGGAGGGGTGCTGAGAACAGCAGCATGACATTTTAGGACTGGCAAAAGCCACAAACACCATGAGAAGCTTGCTGGAGAAAGTACTAACCTGTGAGCCATCCCCACCTGGTCTGAAATTTTCTGAGAGGTGGGACCACTGCAGAGGAGGGGGAACTGGCCTAGTGTAGGAGAAGAAATCGTGGAGACAAATGTGTGAGGTGAATCTCGAGGGTCACAATCCACATCTAGACCCTCTTAGAGGAGACAACGGAGACAATCTGTGATTCTGTGAATCTACCCAAGCGTGCTCCCTGTGTGGCATGAGAGACCAAGACAGATGGAATTGAAGAAAAAAACCAGCCAAAGTAGAAAAGAAAAAGAACAACTTTTGGTGAAATGCTTATATTGTGCACAGCAACAGCAATCAAGTGGTAGGTGGTTGATGCAAGTGTTTCTTCATGCTCAGCTACAGAGGATGTGCACGTTGCCACACCAATAAGATGATTCAGAGCTACAGCTCAGGATTTTGCAGCTCAGACCTTTGTTTTCCAGAGGTTTCCACATCAGCTATCCTTCCCTGAAGTGGCCAGGTCTCCCTGTATGTGACAACACAGACCTCAATCACATTAAGGAAGACAAACTGCTAAAATGACTCTATAACTGATAGATCAATGGAAACAGAATAAAAAAATACCAATTTAAAGTTATTCTGGGCCAAAACTTGGTAGATGAGTGTTCCTCCCATGTGTCTGTCCTGGGTTTTCATCCTGAGACACTGCAGATCCAATGCCTGGCTGAGCAAAGAGTTGGACAGAGACCAGCAAGCCCGAGGTCTCCATCTCTGCACTCCCACTCCCCTTCCTCCTCTGCCATTATTAGCAAATGTCTGATTTCAAAGTAGGCCACTAGAAAATACCCTTTTAAGTTATGGGTTTTATCTCCCCCTCCATGATTTTTATTTTTAATTTTGCACGTTGCCACCACTTGTTGAGGGGACCTGGTTGTTTTGCTTCTTCCTGCTGTTTGTTTTCCCCTTTGCTTTTCACGTGGGGGAGGATGGCAGAGGTGGAAGCAATCATGCTCATCATCAACAAACATGGGGCACAGGGAGGTCAGCCCAGCATCAGACTGGATGCCTGAGATGGAACTTCAGGGGCAAGAGCCAGAGTAAAACCAGCATGGTGAGGGGGAAGCAAAAAACAATGCTTTTTTTTTGTTTGGGTTTGGTTTTCTGTGGTCAATCTCACTGCAAAAAAAAAAAAAAATTAATTCATGTGCATTTTCAAACTCCTGGAGACCCGAAATGCTGAGGTGTGTTTAGGAAATCTGAGTCTGCATGTGTGACAGAGATGTCATTAAGAAAAATAATATCCCTGAACAGGGAAGGCTGGAGGGGATGGAGAAAGGAGGGAGGGGGAAGACGAGGAAAGCTGCTAAGCTAAGAAAGGATGAGGTAATGATAACATAATTTCCTAAACTGGCTACTAATTAACCACAACTCTGGAGCTTAGTACTGTGAACCAACTCCATCATAACCCAAAAATCACTCTGAAAAAAAAAAACCAGCAGCACATTTTTCAGTGACAGCGTTAGCCAAAGAAACTAATGCATTTTATAGGGTTTTTTCCCCTTTTCTTTTTCTCCCCCATACTTGTAGGTAACCCGCCAAAACTTCTTGTGTACACAGGAGACAGAGCAAAGGCAATTTTGGATGTGAAGTCAAACAACCAAAGCATAGGGGGAATTCTCTTTCAGTGCTGCTCTGGCAAAGCACAGGGATGGACAGTGCCCAAAGTGTTTTTTACACATGACAGTAAGGAAGAGGAAAAACAAACACAAACACCTTCCCTTGCCCAGCTCAGCCTGCTCTGTGCTTTGAGTCACGCGCAGTAGTCAGGGCCACTGGGGTCAGCCTGAGAAGTCTCAGGAGGAAATACAGCATCCTGAACAGTGGCAAGGGTCTGGCCTGCAGCTCCTGAGGTCCTGGTGCCTTTTCCCATGCCTGGTGCCTTTCCCATGCCTGCAAGATGTCTACATAAAAGACTCCTTCCATGGGAATAGCTGTGTAAGAAGGCAGGAACCCCTTTCTCATTTAACAGGCATTACATACAGCCAGTTTTCTTTAGTGGAGGGAGAGGTCCAGTCTTCATCCTGCCCCCCACATTAAGTCCAAATGCAAAATGGCATTTTTCTAAGTAATTACAATTAAATAAATCCAATCCTTAGACATAATAAGGTGCAGTGCAGCACAGCTTCAATGCAAAGCAATGCTGCAACAAGAAATGGCCAGTGGCTCAGTAAAGTCAAAGACAAAAAAAAAGTTAAATTTGCATGAAGCCATAGGTATTGACTTTTAAAAGCTGATATGCACACTGTGGGGTGACAAGAAAGGAGCAGAGGTCACCCAAGACATGTCAGAAAAGGAAAAGAAAAATAGGTGTGCCAAATGTTCTTCTTTTAACGCTGGACCCCATATGTTGGTAGCATAGTATTGGTTCTTCTGGCAACAGACATGTTGAGCTAAGGGAGAAGGTGGAATGTTGAGCCAGGAACACGACAGCAGCAGTACCTCCAGGAGATGGAGAGATGGGCTGCTTGGGAGACTGGAAAAACCAGACAATATCCCAGCCAGGAGCCACAGAAAGAACTATTGTGGGGAGGGGCGCTGGGGACAGGTCAGGCCTTAGTGTTTTGGAGACACAAGGAAAGAAGGAGCCCAAGTGCCAGTGGAGAGGGCTGAGCCCCTCCCTTCCCAGCATTCCACATCGTGCTGGACTTGTCCCCTTGCTTGCTCTCCTCACCATCTCTTTCTCCCCACAGCCCTGCTGAGGACCCAGACTGGGAGCACAAGACCTTTGGCCATAAACAAAAGGAGGTGCAGGCTAATGAGGGGGATAAAGCCCTTTCCTTTCCCCTCTCCTTGTAAACCCACACCTGTGCATCCCAGCTGTGCTCACAGCCAGGGTTTTGACTGGAACCTTTCTTTTACACGCTGAAAAGAGCTTACCTGGATGGCAAATTTGGGAGTGCACAAATGAAATCAGCCTCATGCAAGGGAAAGTCTCCTGCCATCAGTGCACATGAGCATGAGCTTATAAACCCTGCCAATCTTCACAGCTAAGAGATTTCCTCCCCATCACTCAGCACCAGCTGCAAAGGAGAGGGCACAGTGCTCCTGGCTCCAGCTCAACCTCCGTTTTCCAAATGCTACATCCTCCAGGTGAGGGATAATCCATCACGTGTAGCAGCCATTTCAAACTGCCACTCACGCCATGCACTTCATACATTTAACATGAGCAAAATGAGAGATCACAGTTCAGGAGGGGATCATCAGAGCAGGGGGTTCAAGGAAGATGGACTGTGCAGCAGACTTGCTGAATAAAGCAAAAAACAGGCTTGGTTTCTCTTTCTCACTTTCTACTTTGGTGTCTAATTGAAAGAAAAGTGTTTCCATGCAGCAGGTCTCTTGAGTGCCCTGTGTGAACTTTAGCACTGCCATTGCAGACAGTGAGAGACTCAGATGGCGTAAAGAGTCCTCTGCCTTTACTAAATGACCTTCTCTTCTACCAGAGCTTCCACCCCCAGTCTCCACATTGTCAGACTCTCCCCACCACCAGTGCCTTCTGCAGCTGGCTGCAGCCTGACCCTCTCTCAGTCACAGCTTTAGAGCTGTCTTATTTATTTCAAAAACTGGTTTGGTGGTTTGGTGTTGGTTTTTTGAGATGGGGTAAATATTTATTGGAGTATTTCTGCTTTTTCTTAAATATGAAAAGAAAAATGAAAAAAAAAATATCACAAGCAGAAGCTTCAGGCACATCTTCATGTCATAGGAGAGCAGAAGAGAACTAGTTTGCAGATAAACCAAGGATTGCTCACTGAAAAAAAAGGGTGAAATCCCCAGCTCTGGAAAATACTGTTTTGTATCAGCTTTGGGGGCTTCTTGCTCAGAATGGGTCCTTCCAAGCCCCATACACCACACATGAGCTTCATTTCTTTGCCTTCTGGTCCATTTTCCCCTCTGGGTGATGATCATCACATTTGTTGTCATCCTGGCATCTCTCTTCTGCCCCAGGACCAGATACTGCCAGACACAATCCATGGGAACATCCCATCTTGTGTCGAGGGCTTTGGAGCACAGCAGAGGCTTCAGCCTGTCCTGGAAAGATCCTCCTCATACATCTGCCACCCACAGGTATTTCCATCATGGGCACAGTGCTCCCCTGTGGGTCAGGAAACGTGGATTGGTGACCAGGGCATTATTATGGGGTACACAAAGCATGTTCAGTGGGTGACTTACATGTGCTCCCGGCATAGGCAGACACCCCTGAAACCTTGCTAGCAGAAGTCTGATGCATCTCTCTCCTCCTAAAAGACAGAGAAGTACTTGGGTCCTTTTGAGGATCTGGATTCATTTCCAGAAATCATTATTGTATTTAAGAACTACTGGGGTTACACAGCTGAATTGAATTTTCTATCTTTTGGAAAAAGAAAGATCAAAATGATGGCTCATGAAAGCTTTTCTCTTAAATTTTGAAATTGGAAATTCAAGGAAACCAGTTTGGCTTTTTGAAGGGGGGGGTTGTGGTTTTTGGGTTGTTTTGGTTTGGGGGTTTTTTCCCCCAAAAGCATCTGGGTTGGAATGAATAAGTGTTTTCAAAAAAATGCAAGTCTTACTGTCTTACTAGATTTTATTCAAAGTCATCGTTGAAACTGTCACAAGGTTGTACAGAGCTCTCCTTAAAAACATGGCACAAAAAACCAGGTAGGCCTACTCGAGCAGGGTGCTGCCTCTGGTTCTCTTTGACATCAGACAGTCCTGGCAAGAGACAGAGCAGGGCATATCTGAAGAAACTTTCCTCTGGTGACTGAGGGCTCTTCCCAATATCCCACAGTGCTCAAGCAAAAGCTGTGATTCTTTCAAAACTATAATTCCCTTTTGAGCTTGTGAAAGAAGTAGAACACCACTGGTGCAGCTACAAGCCACGTGCATCTCCCTGCTTGCCCGTTAAACAGCAGGAGGCTGCCACGGGACCACCCAGCACATCAGTCACACCTCATTCACAGGATGTCCTTTCAGCACCACTGTCCTGCTCCGGCCCTTTCGCACCCACCCACGGCTCCCGTGACATTCACCATGTGCCCTCATTCACATGCTTCACACCAGGATATACATCATTCCCAGGGCCAGCAAACAGGCCTGATTTTGCAGCATGATGAAATCTCTTGCCACCAAGAACCACCTGACTCCCCCTTCCCCAAGATATGGGAAGAGAAAAGGAGAGAAAATGTTTACCACAGCTTCTGGCTTCATTTGGGGGAGGTGGAGCAGATGAAGGAGGTGCTCTGGCACTCATAAATAGTTTTTCTCCCTTTTTGCATCTGTCTGACTTTGGTAATACTCACACAAGAATAGCACAACCCTCCTTAATGCATTAAGACTAAAATCATAGCTTGTCTTGATTGGAGACTGTGTATTAGCAGTGCCCAGCTAAGTCAGGGCTTGCATTTTAATTCGAAACTCTAATGGTGAAATAATATGAGAATAATCCCAGTAAGTGCTTTGCCTCCGGCAACTGGAGATAATACTGACATTTCAGGTGTTCCCTAGTCTGTATCCATTTTTTAAGATTTTTTGTCCTACAGCATCAGCTACAGGTCCTTACACCTGATAGACAATATCCTCATCAATAAGCATGATAAGAGGAGTTCATTTCTCTGAAGAGGCATGGTCACGGGTATGTATCTCACTGCCCGCATTTTGGGAGGTGAACGGGGTTGAGTCAGTGAAGGAAGCCCTGGAGGAGTTTTTTGCTCTGCTGGCTTTGCAGAAAAGCCTGGGACCCCAACTCGGGGATCAATGCTTCATGGCAGGGAGGTCCTGTTCCCCAAGGAATGCTGTTACAACACTGTTATACAGCCTGGGATGAAAAAGAATAATTTTTTTTTTTTTCTCAAGTTTTTGGACCTACCTTTGAGCTGGTTTTGGACAAGAATTAGCACAGTGGAGTTTTGGACACCAATTCAGACCATAGGAGACACCATGGAATCACCTATAATAACCAGTTACCTTCTTCTGTCCTGAAAGCACTACTGGGATATTTTAAAATTATTAGGGTTTCTTCTTGGGGCTGAAGTATGTAAATACTACTCAGCTTTTTGAACCCAAAGGCTCAGTCTAGCTTCCAGTGGAGTGCACTATTAGTGGAGTCAAACCTGCACTAAGGCCAGTTGTGAGATGCAACTGCATGAGACAAAAAAGGAGGAAAAAACTCATATAAGGATTTAAATGCTATCTGACCCATTTTCCTGCGCACGCAAAATTATTACAGTTTTGTTTTCAGATATGTTGGAAACAGGATCTGAGTATCCAGCTGGAAAAATGGGGGAAATAGAGGGAAAAGAGCTAAAACACAATGCTTACAGATATACTTGAAGCAGCTGCACAAAAATACTTTGCTTCACTGTCTTAGGCCAGTCCTCTCTGCTAGTAAACTGGGCAGGACTGTGGTTTAACAGCTTTGCAGATGCTGTGAGGTAGAGAAAGATCAAGTGACTCCTCAGGCCTTCGTGCTGGTGGTCCTGTCTCTCTGTGTCTCTTTTTCTCTGACCTGCTAAGCAGAGCCTAATGGTGAAGTACAGAAGCAGAGATGATTCATCAGTACCTGGGCACAGAGATTGTGGTGAACAACATGGATGGAGTCTAAAATGAAGTTCTGTGAAGTGAGAGTGAAAACCAGCCCGAATGGGGTGGCCTGTTTAAAAGCTCTTTGCTCTGCAGTTTGGGCTCGTGGGTATCAGCGGGGTCACGAGCAGTTCCAGCTCCCTGGGAGCGCAGAGTTGTGTTCCCAATGTGCAATTTCTGATGGATTTGTCCACCAAAATCACAGGTTTCTGAAGACCCACTGAGTGCTGGCTGACTAAGCTGAGCACACTGCTTCCTTTGAAGGTGCCAAACTGCACTAAAAGTAGTTAAAGACACAGGAAATGTTTCCTTTTTCCATTTAGGCAGTTGTTGTCCTTGCCGCAGGGATGTTATATGAGCACGAGTGGGAGGGACCCAGACCAGCGCCATAGGAAGAGAGTTAAATAGCCCTGGAGCTGGTGAAGCGTCCTGCTCCCCATTCCAGCCAGGGGCTCCCTGTAATCCATCAGCTGTCCACTGCCTGCTATGGACCAGCATCATTAGGTACATGAAAGAGGAAAACAAACATGCCCAAAACCCAAAGGAAACAAAGCAAACAGGATTCATGGTCTAGTGGTTAAAAGGCAAGTGCTGAGCAGTCAGGAGAGCTGGCTTCTCTCTCAGGCTGGGGCACTGTAACTCTTGGTTAGCATCTCCTCCCTGTGCCTCAGTTTACCCAGCTATAAAAAGGGGATGGTTATCCCTCCCTGAATACATTAGGAGGGCTTTAAAACACCCACAACCTAATCAGTGTTACAGGTTATTCCAGCCTTGGCAACCTGGGAAAAATCAAAGCTGATTTATACAGTTGAATCATTGCTGGCACTGACAAACTGGTAGAGACAGTCCTGTCAAGTATCATATTTGAAACATAAGGTTTATACCATTCATTTCTGTCTTTTTTTTTTTTTTTGTACCATGCAATGGTAGATAGGTATTGCATACAGGGATATCCCCTCTGCCTGTGCCAAAATGAATAATGCCAGGGAGTTTCAGCCCCAGGGAAAGGCCACAGAGGAGCTTCCCGTAGTTCTGCTGCCAGTGGAACCCCAGTGCAGAGGAGGTTGGTTGGGAGGTGTGTTCACAGCTGCAGTTTCCCAGTACAGCTCTTCCCTGGTTTTGTTCCCTGTGTCACTAAACCTGACACGACGCTCCTCTCACACTGGAGATACCATCAAATCACGGTAGCAGCGAGGGCAGAGGAGGGGAGACCATTTCTGCACATCTCTGTTGGTTAGATTTGGTATTTTTGCTTCTGTTGGGTTTGCTCACACCTTCTAACCAAGAACGCTAAGCCAGCAACATTTCTTGAAAATCTAAACCAAGAACCGGGACTGCACAGGTTTGTTAACATGCCTGCAACAGTCACACATCACCCTACTCCTACATGTGACAAACCCAGCAGCACCACCAAGCATTCCATTTCTCCTTCAAGCATACTGTGAATTCCAGCCCTAAACCTTACCTTTTTACACTTCTCCGAACCTCTGACCTTTCTGGAGCATTTCAGTAGGGATCTAAGGGGTTCATTTGGCATTTATAAGCTCAAAATGAACAGGCTTCTTTACAGGGATCTCTTCTTAGTATGTTCTTAATACCAGGGCAAAACATTTTTCTCTTAGCCATCACTACAGGTCAGCCAGAAAAGAGGTGGAGTCTCCAACTCTGGAGCTATTTAAAAGATGTGTAGATGTGGTACTTGGGGACATGGTTTCATGGTGGCATTGGCAGCGCTGGGTTAATGATGGACTCAATGATCTTAAAGGGTCTTTTCTAAACTAAATTATTCTGTGATTCTAAACTGGCAGTTACAGACTTGCATAAATTTTTTTAGAAAAGGCATGCACTGTGGAAAAACAGGAAATTTTTGTCATGAGCTTGAAAACCTTCAAGTTAGCGCCACAAACTCTGAAAACATTCCATCTAAAACCCAAGAAATTCAATAAAAAAGCAATGCATTCCCAGAGAAAATTCAATCACACATGTTTGGAGCTGCACAGCACTAATAATGTATTAGGTACATAAGGTACACAAGGTACGGATATTAATGCCTGCCTTTATTCAAGTGTTTAGGCTATTGACTGTTTGAGGGAAAGGTCCAAATAGCCACTTACTTTTTCTTTACTTTCTTACTGGGAAGACACTTAAGCTTAAGAAAAGTCTGGAGATCACATGATCCAGCCCCTCACTCAAAGGAGAGCCATCCTTGAAGTTAGATTAAACTGCTTAGTGTCCCATCTGGTTGAATTTTGGATATTCTCAAGGATGGTGATTTCACAGAGCTGTTTTCCACTGTTTGACCACCCTCAAGGTGAAAAAAAATATGTCCACAATATCCCACTGTCCTGTCTGTTGCCTTGGTCCTGTTGCTGTGCACTCTGAGAAGAGTTTGATTCAGTCTTTTCCACACCCCACATAAAATAGCTGCAATACCCAATCTTATAAGTGATCTTGAGTTTTCTCATCTTAAAACCCTGAGCCAACCCAGGATCCTCAGCTTCTTTTATGCCATGTGCTCCTGACTTTCCACTCGGCTTGTTCCTGTAGGCCCACCAAAAATCCGATACTTATTATTAGAGAATTGAATTTCCTTTCTACCCATCCTCTCGGTGCATAATCTAGAAGTCCTAGACACTCTGGGCAGCTCCTTACACTCACAGAGGATGAGCACAGACCTGTGCTCAATGATGAAGGAATTTCCAAGCAGTAGTTTCATTCAGAGCAGTAACTGCATATTAATTTGCACTTCTTTTATGAACTCTGTGTAGACTGGTCACCGCTAAGGTTCGGAAATCTTTGGATCAAAGGCCTCATGGAGGTAACTGTAATGTTATTTTTAAAATACAGTCTCTCCTGCTGTTGGTCAACAGTCCAGTATGGTGTTGCCTTTGCTAAAATGCTTTCTGAGAAGTTTGAATGGCACGACTTTTTCTCAGAAAAGGAGGTGGAAGTAAACAAGCAGTGGTGTAAACACACAGATGACTTGGCATGGAAAGTGGAAGCAGAGGACTGTAAAAAAGCAGGCTTGGTAATTATACTGTCATTTTACTGCCAGCAAAAAAATAGGAAGGGAGCAAAATTTTAAAAAGTTGCCTTCACTAGAATGAAAAACTGGGTCTACTTGCCCACCTAAAGGGTAATAATAGCCATTCTGGGAGTGTTAAACTCTTTGAACTGTGTCTAAGTACCACTTCTGTTTATTTTAAGGAAGGAAACTGTCAGGTTCTGTTTGTTCGTAGTGAGCCATCCACAATGTGCTTGATGCATTCAGGACTAGTAAAATAGTGGTACATCAAGTATAGGAAACAAGAGGTTTATCATGGGATTAGTCTTACAGAGATAAAAGTAATCACAGAGTTGCTCAGGACTTCTTGTTTGCTGTGAAACTTGACGACAGGAGGTGATGGGTCTTTTCTTTTACAGCTTTTTCTGGTTGAGGAGGGAGGGAAGTGGGGTTAAAATAAAAACCGTTCATCTCTCCCTCATTTTGTTCTTCCCCATCACTTGGTACTTTGCAAAGGGGCAACTTTATTTTAAGGGATCATGTTTCTACCTTGCAACAAATCCCAGTCATGATTTTTATGGGCTAATTGCATTCCTGAACAGGTCATGAACTCTGGTCTGTTTTATTTCTATTCCTGATTTTAATTTTAATTTTTAAAAAAATAGTAAAAGAAAAGTGAACTGATGCAGCTAAGACCATGCTTTTACTTGCAGTGCTTGTGTTATGGGGCCAGTCATTTACAATTTCAGGGAATCATGTGTTTTATAAAACAACTCACCCAGCCTATTAGCTCATCAGCTTGTGCCATGGTTCTTTATTTAAGAGAAAACTTATTTTTGATGGATTTTTAACCTTTAAAATATAGTGGCAACATCTCTCAGGGATACCATCCACAGCCAGATCATTCTTCCACAGTTCATTTTTACCTGTTTTCTTTGAGCTGCTTTATTGCTCTGTGGACATATCAAAACTCTGGGAAAACACTGTCTTATGGAATGTAGGTGGATCTCCAGGAAGTGTGTGACTATTGCATGAAGATTTGGACTATCCAAACACCTTGGAGAGGCTGGGATATGTCTGATTTTATTTTTAGATCTGGAGAGCTGAGCTCTTCTCTCTGTCTGTTCAACCACCAGCACATGGCAGTGGTTGAGACAAGCCTGGATTTCACACCACATTGAAAAGGATGCTTCAATATTCACTGAGAGCTCTCTGGGACAGGATGCCCTTTACAGGGAAGCTCTGAAACAAAATCATCCATCCAAAATGGAGAAAATTAAATAAAGAATAATAACAATTTAAAAATAGTTTTTATATTTTGTACTGGTAAATGTCAGAGTTCTACATGGTTCTAGTGATGCTTAACATAAAAGTGATTGGGGTTTCCTCCGTTTTGCCTTGGTCCTTCCATTTCTAAAATCTGCTGATTAGGAGCTGTTTATGTGATGATTATTTTTGTTAAGTCCTGAACACAGCGAGCACAAAAACACTGTACAACTCAGAAATGACAAAATTACATGCATTCAGATAAGTTACATGTGGGATGAATCTACCTCAGCTACACTGAGATGACTGGGACAGGAGCCTACCTCCAAGTGAATGTCTAGGATTCCATCATAGTGAGATCTAATCATTGGAGGAAAACATCTGATTTCTCTGCTTTTAAAGAAGAAAAATTACACCCTGCTTTCTACTAACTCAGATGTGGGTTTTTTCCATTTACTAGCAAGGTGATTTTCTCAGGTTTGGATCTCTACTTTATAGATGAGCACTTTTGGTCAGGTAGCTCCCACGTTTAGGCACACAGGATAATAAGGGATGTAAGGTTCACCCATTCTGTCTCCACAGCCTTTGAATAACTTTCAGAACTTCTGCTCAGAGTAAATTTCAAAGCATCAGTAGAAGGTATGAAAAAAGGAGCTAAAGTTGTGGCTCTGCTCACCCCATGATCCAACCAAGTCAGTGGAATTGGTGTGGAGGATGACGGGGGTAAAGGCCCTGGAAAAAGGAGTGCAGTGGCTTATCTCTCTCAGCAGAAGAAATATAGAGGAAACAGGATGTTCCAACAAAATTCTGCTAAATATTGACCTAGATATCTAGCAAACAACCTTGTTCAGAGACCTGTGAAACTTCTTTAAGGAAAATATTTTTTCAAGCTCTTGTCTGGCACACAGAAGTTATTTGCCTGACAATAAATGCTTTTTAACATTTGTGCAAAACCAAAATAAACCAGGGCTGAAGACTCCCATAAATCACTATAAGTTGTCTCCTTCCAATTCTGTGAACACAAGGGGAAAAAATGCTGAAGGTGCAATGTTGGCCAAACAATGAGTTAAAGACATAAAATGGAACAAAGCAATGAATCCAAAGCCAAAGTGATTTTCAGATGGCCAGATCCCAGCGACAAAGGGATGATTATGATTTCAGACATTCATATTATGAAATAATAAAGTCTTACAATCTCCTCATGTCTGACAAAAGGCAGACAAGAGAGGTAAGGCAGACAATTCAAACAACCTCACTGCTCTCCACAGTCCCTCTTTGCAAAAGGATCCAACAGTTGTGTGACTCGAGGTACAGTAGCACTACAGCTTTCTGTTTAGAGAGAAAAGCAAAGTTTACTTTGAGAAAATCTCAAAATTTCAAGCTGAAAGATATATCATGCCAGCTGACAGGCTTTTTAAACTACTGTGTGCTGCAATGGAAAATAGATACCAGGAAAAGAAAAAAAGAAAATATTTTTTTAAAACGCGTTTTACAATTATGATTTTTGTTTTGTTCACACCTTTACTTTTCTCTCTACTCCAGGGTGTGATCAGGTGAATAAATTTCCATAATTTTTGCTATGGTCTATCTTGTCATACTCCAAATCAGCATTTTTTTAGTATTGTTTAAAAACAAGCTCTACTTGTAATTTGTATTCCCTGAATAATCACATGAAAAGCAACTCGGTGGCCAAAGGTGAGGTCCTGTGTTCTCTGGATGGATGAACAATGCTTAATTGTAAGGTAATCTACAGTGTGAACTCCAAGTCACTCTCCCATTCTGGCAAAAAGGCCACTGTGCCAGTTCCATCACACATTTCCAGAAAAGTGCCTCACCACAGGCATAGTCTGCTCCATCCTCCACATTAGTGCTTTTTCTTGATTTTAATTATCACCATTTTCCCTTCTTATTGTCAAGAGGTCATTTCTCTCCTGGTTGTCATGGACAATAGACATAACCTTCCAGCATCACACACAAAATCAGATTTTTTGGCAGTTCCTCTACCACAAAGGCTTGTGAATGCAGGTGACCAAGCTCCTCACCACCTCATCCCTGAAAAACCACTTTTCCTTCAGTCCTCTGGGAACACTAAGGAAGCCATCCAGGGTGAAATTTAGATGGAAATATTTATGTTAAGTAGATTATTTCCAGCCAAACATTCAACGTATTCAGGTCATGCCTGTCTGCTTCAGGGAAAGCAACTGTTCTGCAAGCGAAGGGAAATCGGGAGAGGGAACAAAAAAAAACCCACCCGTCTGCTGAATAGAAAGCCAAAGACGGGCCCGGTCCTTCCCTTCAGAGGCCTGAAAGAGAATGAAGGGAAAGTCTGAGACTTCCTGCCTTTGTAATAGGTTTACTAATTAAATGTTAATTGTGGGCCTCGACTGACCAACATTTAAATGAGGCCTCAGAGCCAGGAATTGGGCTATTGTGGTTGAATTGTTTATACGGACAGGAAAATGGCTTTCTAAACATTGGATTCCTGCGCGCTGGCCAAGCTCTGGAGGAAGCTTCACGTGGAGCACTCCTGGGGATCGTGCCCAAGCACTGCTCCTGCAGAGCTGCTCCAGCCTCACTCAGGGAGTGATCACACATTCTCCTGGATGCTTCTGGCTCCCTCTTTTCCTGTGACAGGGTGGCTTTGATGGGGACATTGAGAGGACGAGCGATGTCGGTGCTGCAAGGGGTGCACTCCTCTAACGTAGACAGGAGGTTCCCCACCTCATGCGCCGTGGGTGGTGATTAGAGAATATTTGTGCCTTATTCTGAGATTAGAAGTGGTTTGTGGCAGGAACTCTCCTTTTTTCATCTGTGTTTAGTGCAGAAAGCAACAGTATAAGACTGTGCCTCACAGTCACAGCTGCAGTAATGAAGCCCTCATGCTTTAATGTTTCCGTCTTTTCTTTACTCTTCTTGATAGTGTCCATATATTCAGACTGGCTGTTGAAACATGTTGTAGTCTGGTCTCTGATGCATCTCCTATAGCTTGGGCTGAATTTTTGTCTTTGGGGCATTCAGCAGAGATTCAAACTTATGGGTCTGACTAATTTCCTCACTCTTTCACCTTTGTTTTTATCTGAATTTCCCATGATAACTTAAAGAGCCTTTTCCCACTCATCATTCACATCAGCTGCTGATCCTTATCCAAAACCCTCCTCCTAAGGAGCAATCACTGGGTATGGTTCTGCCCTTGAACCACTTGGATCAGTTGTTCAGCTCCTGTCATTCCTCCTGCTTTACTTCACTACACATCTCAAAATCTGACACATAATATGTTAAGCATCCTGTTAGTGTCTATCTTCAGTTTCAAAACCTCGTGCCAAGTAGTTTTTGAGGAATTCATGCTATAGTCAGCCTATGTGGTCTTGCATTTTTCTGAAAATATTTCAGTACAGTAGCATGATATGTTGAGGTAAAAATGGTTTGGGGGGGCCAGAAACCCTGGAGGTAAATTGTTTCCTGCATATCCATTCCTTCCCTGAAGTTTTCAACCATGTTGATTAAAACTGACCACTCTACCTTAAGCTTGGTGACTGCGATTAATACCTGTCCCCATCGAGGCCAATAAATTTGGCCTGGTAAATTCTTGTTGAATTCTCATCCTCATGTGAGCTTCCCCTTTTATTTCTGTGTTTAAGTCATACCTTTGTATTGTTGGTAGTTTAGATTTGGAAATGTATTTGACCATTATATCTCAGGGGGGTAGGAGAAAAGTACTTGCCTGATTTACCAATTAGCCTTCTATTTTATATTAGAAATTGATGTCAGGGAAGTGAAGTGATAGCCTAAGCCACACTGAAAGGTTCTATTAGTTTTGGGGTAGCCACGGTGCTAAGCAATTCCAGCTTACCTGGGAAAGGTCAGATGAGTCCCAGCGATAAAGCTCACAGCTGAATGTTGTGCTTTATTGTGGAACAGCTTCAAGCTGTATTAGCCAACAGTGACTTAAACTAGTACACTGGGTTCCCATCAAGTCCAAATTGAGCTTTTGTACCAAAAGGTCCCGCTGGATTTCAAATACTGAGAACTGAAGCAAAACCAGCTTTCCTGTTGTCTTTCACCCCCAAAAGAAAACAGAAAATCATGTTTGCTTTTTGTTTGTTTCATTTGTTTTTGTTCTAGTTTAACAGTGAAGATTAAGGTCTTCTACATCCATGGAATATGAGGAAGCAAAATGCCTCCCCATCATCACTGCTCTTTGAAAATGGCAATAGGCCAAAGCGTAGCAGAAAGCCTGATGGGAGGGCTCTAGTGTCCCTTAGCTCAGGGATTTGGTTGTGTGTCAGCAGCAGTCCTGTAGTACCACACCCTGAACTCCTCTTTTATCAAACTGTTTGATTTTTGTCAAACAAAATCATACCCTGCTTCAAGAAATTCCTTTCAGTAATGTTGCTCAGGTATATCCC
The DNA here is from genome assembly GCA_013399195.1 of Dicrurus megarhynchus. Classification (NCBI taxonomy): domain Eukaryota; kingdom Metazoa; phylum Chordata; class Aves; order Passeriformes; family Dicruridae; genus Dicrurus; species Dicrurus megarhynchus. The sequence goes on along the minus strand of VXAD01010121.1, from coordinate 4,809 downwards.
AGCTTCGTATGAAGATGCTCTGAGCAGTGTTTGCTGTAATATGATCTGGTCATAGTGTCGGCCAAATTCTCTGCTGGGATCAGTCAATACAGCACCACTAATGCTAAGGAGGGAATTTACTGGGATTACTGGTTGTCTGCTCAATTATATTTAAGGAATTTTTTCTTCTGCTAAAGAAACTGTTTCTTATTTCCTCCCTGTTTGAGAATAACACATTGATTTCATCATAGGTACTTCTGACTAGAAGAACTGCACCAGATGAAATAAACTACGTATTCCTGCATAATGTGGGTTTAGATTAGATGTTAGGAAGAAATGCTTTACTAAGAGTGGTGAAGCACTGGCACAGGTTTGTCAGAGCAGCTGTGGCTGCCCCATCCCTGGAAGTGTCCAAGGTCAGGTTGGACAGGGCTTGGAGCAACCTGGGATAGTGGAAGCTGTCCCTGCCCATGGCAGGGGTTGGAACTGAATGACTTTTAAGGTCCCTTCCAACCTAGACCCTTATAGGATTCTATGATACCCATATTTCTGCAGAAGAATTGGCTTATGGTTTTTCCTAAATAATGGCCTTCGTGCCACTTTTGTAACAAATTTGTAACATTTTTGTCATGCATGTTTGTTGCAGCACAGGAGCACAGAGTAGCTGGGAGGAAATATTGCCACCACAGTACAGATGAGCCACTGGCCTACCAGCATCCAAACTTGTTGCAACAATTTTTGCTGCACCTTTTCACTGAGGTGAAGCATCTGAGTGAAGTAAACAGTCAGTTCACGCTTGGCCTGTCATGAAAGGGGTGGGTGGAGGTGGTGGTGTCTTTGTCAGACATGGTTAGAGCTGCAAAATCCTCTTTTGGAGACTTTAGTGGCAAATGTGCTGCGGGGATGGGTGAGGAGAAAGTGCAAAGTGCAGCAACAGCTCTCCTGGTTTGTTTTCTTGATGTTATTCAATGGCTCTTTCTCTAAATTTTTGTTGCTGATGTTTATAATTTGCTTTTTTTTTAAGTGATGGAGAGAGATAAAAATGCACATCAAGAAATGTCCCCTTAATATTCCTGAATTCAGCTTGATTTGACTGTTTTCTGTGTAAACATATATACCATTGTTGCTTGGAACATGATTCTCCTCATGCTAGGCACATGTGAGTCTTACTTTACATATACAAATTTACCACAAACTCAGTACAAAATCCTGGAAAAGATACATGGCAAGGAAAAGAAGTCTATTCCAGCATTTAATGGGTTATCCTCTGGCTCTAGACACCATATATGAACTTTCCAGAGTGAGGGCTTGGGGCAGGTACCCTGCATCTTGGTCCAGTCATAGTCATTTCCAACTAAAATCATTAAATCAAATGCAATTTGCAAGTAAGTAAACAGTTGTCACAGGAGCCCTCATCTCAGGAGATGTTGGCAGACTGACAAAGATGTTGCCTAAGCAGCAGGAATTTTCTTTCCAGCCTAACCCTAACCTTGGAGGATTTCACCTCAGTTTGTTGGCACATAAACTCATACTTGCACTAGTCATTTATGGGCTGGTCATTTCAGTACCTCGCCTCTCAGGGACTGTAATATCAAGAGATTGATGAGAAATTCAGACCACCTCCCCTCTGAGCTGTCAGGTCCTCACTCCTCTTACAGTCAGTTGAGAAAAAGAGTCACATCTTGATGAAACAGGATATCAGTTATTGTAGATAAGGAAGATGTCCAGACTATGGTGTCCTACACATGAGCATGACCTGCCTGGGCCAGACCCTAATCCATACAGCCCAGTGCTCTTCTCCAGCTAAATCCCAAGTCAGAAGATGAGGACACCATAAAGAAGAAATAAAACTTCACAGCAGACACCAATTAAATATTCTATGACTCCCATCTTGCTTCCCTTCTCAGTGAAAGATGGAAGAAATTATTCTGTATTAAATATTTTTGCTACACAAAGGAACAAGTTTAGATTCCCCAGATGATTTTGGGAAATTCTGGTCACTATAAACTCTGCTCAAATCATTCTAGTTAGGGAAAAAAAAAAAACAAAACAAGAACAGGAAGAAAAATAATTGATGCTTTTTAAAAACTTTTTTTCTTTCTGGTAATGAATGTGAAGTGACCCAGAAAATCAATTATTTCCTCTAATATAGAGCTATAATCCTCTGTAACAGCTCGAGTTGAGCTTAAGCCTTGAAGTACAAGATTTAATATGCCTTCCAATAATTTTATTGTCTTTAATTATGGTTTGTATTGTTATCCTTGGTACCTGTATGAACGGCCAAACATTTTTTAATATGGTTTCCTTAGGGGACAAAGTACATGAGATGACATTATCTGTGCCTTGTATCTTGCTACCTGTTCTACAGTGAGAACTTCTGGGTTTAGTCCAGTTTCAACCATATTTGACAGAGAAGCAGAGATACCAAGTTACCAAATCCTGAAAAGTTTGATCGTAAGAGTAGCCTGAAAGTAAAACAGAATGAATGAATGATGCCAGGAAAGCTGCACAGAAGGAAAACTTCCTGCATTTAGTGATTTGGTAGCAAGTTGTTCCCCAGGTTGATAGTAGAAGCATGAACATAGAATGGTTTGGGTTGGAAAGGAACTTGGGAGATCATCTAGTTTCCAATGTTCCTGTCATGGGCAGGGACACCTTCCACCAGACCAGGTTTCTCAGAGCCCCATCCAGCCTGGCCTTGAACACTTCCAGGGCTGGAGAATCCACAATTAATCTGGGCAACCTGTGCCAAGGCCTCACTCTTATAATAAAAAATGTCTTCCTATTATCTAATACCCCTATGACAATACAGACATTGCAGGTGTACCCTTTATGTCACAACCCAGTTAGTCTGTGACTGATGGTAAAGAATGGAGGCTTTTCTGGACAGTTCTGAAAATAATCCAGATTTTTTTTTTATTCATGCCTCATGTATTTTGGGGTCCTGAGCAACTTGATCTAGTGGGCATCATCCCTGCCCATGATGGGGTGGTTGGAACTTGATCATCTTCAAGGTCCCTTCCAACCCAAAACATTTTATGATGCTTTGAATTCCCTGCATGCCTTCATTCATTTCACACCTCCTTCCTATGTCAGTTCCAACTGCACCTATTACATTTCTGTCCTTCTACCTTCTTCTCAGCTTCCAGCCTGTCCCCATTCCTCAGTGCAATCCACTCATTAGTAGCTACATGAGTAGCCTCAACAGAAGTTATTTTAAGAAACATGCATTTGCATTGGAGGTCTCCCTTCCAAATACCTACCAGGCCCAGTGCTGCCTAGTTTATATGAATTAATGGCATCACTGCCTAAGGTGCAGAAGCTCTGAGAACTAATCTGCTGCTCTGTAATGATTTGGTTCTTATTACACTGCAATGATTAAGGCTGCAAGTTGAAAAAAGTGTTTGAGTGCACATTAAACATATGCTTAAGCCTTAATGGTGATAATAGTAACACTCCCAGTTGTATAGCTGTAAAACAGGGGAGAGAAACCTGGACTGCCTACTGGAATCATATATTTTTATCCTAGATTAAAAGTGCAATGTGCAATGAAACATGAGATGAGATGGGATGGGATGAAATGGGTTTATACGAGCTTCTGTAGTACCACAGGACAGTGTTATCTAATTCTTATATTTTAAAGACATTATTAAAAAGTAAACCATCTGATTTGACTTCCTGTTCCATCTCATCCTGTTAGTCCTGTATCTAGGCTGTAACTTGTGTTGGACTAGCACAATTCTACCTGAAAGGTGACTCAATTTAAATTAAATAGCATGCATCAGGAAATGGAAACTCCATCATTTCTTTCTGTAGTTTCTTAATCAGCCTCATTGTTAAAAAGATATGTGCCTTCTTTCTGAGATGAACACATCTAGCTTTCATATCCATGATTCTTGTTATCTGCTTTCTGACAGATTAAACTTCCCTTTCACATCTGGTGTTTTCTCTATCATGCAGTGTAATCAAAGCATTTCTTGCTCCTCTTACATACACGCTAAAGAAATAGAGTTCTTCATTTCTTGCACCATTGGGCATTTTCCCTACACCTCCAATCCTTCCACTGCCTTCCTTCTGTGTCCCCTCCACACCTACAGCACCCAACCCAAAACAGAAGTCCCACACTCCATGCACAGACCTCCAGATCAGGGGGAGCTCCTGATCTATAGCAAGGAACTCTTCCAAAATATTCTGGCTTGGCCTAATTTATTTTTATTTTTTCTCAGACAAGCTTTTTAATGGGCAGAAACCAGGGTAAGGGAGCAATGACCCAGCAGGTGTGAAGGTGGAAGAAGCCTTTCCTTGGGGACAGCAGCAGCCTTATACCCTGGCTACATCCAGGACATCCCATCTGACTGTGCCATCAGCTCGCCTGAGGGAAACAGGATGGCCAGTTATTGTCAATTACATCAGGCTAATTAAGCTTTGATTCACAGATGTCATTTTACATAGTCATTTTATACTTGGTAGAATGTGGTTTGATTACCCCTTACTGTTGCCTTATCTTCAATAGCTACAAATGCTATTAGCAGTTGTGCAGCAACTTATTCATTTTTAACCATATAACAATAAAGCCTATACCATGGTTAACCATGCAGGAAATGTCACTTGCAAATTATCATTTCCAATTATTCAGTATTAATTTAAGGGACACAGTTATCCGTCCAGTTACAATTCTTTTCTTTATATGACCTTCTATTTAATAGCTAAAGATTTCTTTTCCTCTTTATTTTTTCTTTCTTTAATTTCTTTTGTACTTTCTCTTTTCTTTTCTTTTTTCTTTTCTTGTCTCTTCTCTTTTCATTTATCTTTTCCTTTTTTCTTTTTTTT